>LR736894.1:2034935-2230899 GCA_902654985.2 Oryctes borbonicus
CATCCTCATCCTTTCCTAGACATTCTCCTCCTTTCGTGGACACCCTCATCCTGTCGTGGGCTTCCTCGTCGTTTCCTAGACGTTTTCGTCCTTTTCTAGACATCCTCGTTCTTTTACGAACCTGGGATTCCTGTTAATTAAGCTGGCTATTTTTCCAAAAACAAATATAACTTACAGTATCTGACTTTTTAGCTAACTATGTAACAAAAACAAATACCACCGTTTACATGTGATTTAGACATATTGCCTTGTAACAGGCCCTTTCTTTGATATTATTATCGCCTTCTAACTCGCCCTTTTTTTCGTGTTATTGCCTTCTAACAGGCCTTTTGTAAACTTACTTTGTACCAGGTCTGTTCAAACATATATGAGAATTTTTGCTTCACATTAAATATACATTTATAACTGTTCTCTAAATGTGCATGATATTAGCTCTCAAATCACCAGTAGCCATAATACTGGTAGATTACACGTATTTTATGCACGAAATATGATAATATAATTTAATATACAACGCTATAAATTCCAATATACCGTAGTGTAATTTTACATTCCATTTTAACACGTATTTCGTTCTAGTAATATGTGTATTCTCTTGTTTAGACATAGATATAAGAAGTTTATCAACTAGGTAGTGAATCATATTTTGTGGGTTGAAAATAATTTGAATTTTGTCCGCTCAACGTTTGCATAACCACGCATTGAAATCACTGAACTGCACGAAGCGTTTATTTGCTTGCACTCACCATACTCTTGTTTCGATTGTGCTATTACCCAGATTGGGTCTTCATCCTCGTTTTACACATTAAGTAAGATAGATTTTTCGCGAAGAAAGAGTCTATTAAGTAGCTTGTGCTGAGAAAAATCAAAATTATATTTCTTATATGGAATTAATATATAATAATCGAAAGAAAGAACGATAACGACAACTTTTCCAACATTTTTCAAGAAAAAGTTTAAAATTGGATATTTTAATGATAATTAGTTCAAATTATCATTAAGCCTGCAGAAACGAGTTGCGCTTCACGAAATTACCAAAGACTAGACAGACTCATGTTTATTCGTTTCATGAGAATGGGTTCGTGCTGCTTACTGGTTTCCCCGAGGGTCTGCCCAATCTCTGCTAATTTTCTGCAAGCATAGTTATCATTCAATTATACCATTTGGATCTTTCATTAAATAAAAATTCGCCACCTATACGGATTTGGGATCATTACGAGAAGGATTTGGATAAATCGGGCTCGAGTTCAAGAATTCCTAAATGCATGAACATGCATCAAAGATCACGATTTCATCCAATCAATATCCAGCAACTGATTTTCATCAACAAAAAAAGAAAAACATAATTGACCTGGTAGAATCGCGACAGAAGATGCAATTAAAAGAACAATCTTCCAAGCAATTACAACCGGCCGGCACTTAACTTTTCGCGCACCTGAAACACGAATCGTAAGGGAACCGTAAAATACAAGCCGCGATCGCAGGTTTGTGCGACCTTCTTTTCGAACCGAAGAGAAAGTTCACTTGGCGTTTATTATTCGACCCGTTCTCAGAAAGATTTTACATAATATCTAAGGTATTCACGCGCGTGCGTAAAAGGCAACAGACTCACAACGATATTGTTCGGGTTAGCGTACAACAGAAGCATATTATTTTTGCACCTTTGGTTAAATAAATTGGTATGATTATTTTCTGTACGTGTATGTGCAGTATGCCATGACGTATTTTGTAAAATCATTTACAAATATACAGGATGTTCGAAATTTCAGCAACCGTCCTCAACTTTTTCATTTTAAATGGATTGCTATAATTTTTATTAATCATTCTTATGGCCACTTAAATTACCTTTGCATTTGTTAAAATGCTGTAATGTTGCAGTTTACTCTTTTGCTATCAAGTAAGGGGCGCTTTATATGTTTTAATGGGATGTAATCTAAAAATATATACAAGGCGTTAAATATGTCGCGATATTTCTAGCAATTTCGGTGCTAAATAGGTCATATTGTTTTCCAATATTTGCCAATTTGAAAGGCATCAAACACGTACATATTTACTATTTTACCTACCTTAAAAAAATATATTGTTATATTTATTCTCGGCACGTTCTTCGATACTCTAATATATATCATCGCATAACGAAGAAGGCGATAATTAAGTACCGTGCTTCACTTGGTTTCAAAATCGTGAGAGGAACCATTTACCTTTACTTAATTGCCCTTTTTTTCACAAATTGTTTACATTATTTGGTAAATATAGAACAATTAAGTAACATATATTTTATTTAATATTATGCTTTTAATACTATTAATTACGTGGGCTTATTAGTATAGTAGTAATACTAATCAACAAATCAGTTCTTCAGTTTTCACCTGTTAAGTGTCAGGTTGTTACTTCAAGCCTACCAAATCAATCAAGTTATGAAAGAAGTATTGATTGCTTAAATATTTATTAGGTTGCAATATGAATGCGATATATTTTCACCGGCTTTTTGGTACTTGAGACGTATTAGAAGAAAATTACTAATGAATCAAAGCGAAGAAGCGAAAAAACATCAAATGCGACACGCTGATTCGAATATTATTTTAGAAAGCTTGTGATTTCGCTTTACACACTTGTATTTAATTCTTATAAAATTTATACCCCCGAGGCCGTTTTGAAAGTTTCTCCGTTTAATAAAATATTCCATGGAGCGTATTCGATGAAAATCTGACGACCCAATAATTTTTATTAATAGACAATATGTAAATTGAGCGCAATAAAACGTATGTACTTAAATGGGATTCATAATTTTATTATCTCATCTCGAATGGCACTGCCTAATTAATTCTTTGTATCTCCCAGTGTTTCTATATGCGTAGCCATCGTATTCGAGAGTTTCCTCTTTTATCTTAATTGATCGTCTCCTTCCTTAAATTTACAACCGAGGAGTGCTAAAATTTTTCGGGTGATAATTGATAGAGAAACGATGATTTATCGGCTGTCCCATAACATTTATCTTCCGAATAAATTAATTGGTATTGCAAGGTCGTGTAGACTTCAAAATATTTTTATAAACAAATAAAATAATGATTAGATCAAGTCCCAACAGCGAAACTATGTTCATGCAAACGATGCAGGGACGTAAGTAAAGCTCGGATTCTGTGTTATTTTATGGCCTTTTTCGTCACAAACAACTGTACAATTATGTCTACTGACAAATGAGACGACTATTTGACAAACGGTAATTGATATATTCGAAATTACATTGAGATACGGCTAAAATGATTGTTGTAGGTAAATTCTACATTAAATCGGATGTTGAGTGTAGGCTTTCACGACCGTAATCCATAGTAGAAATGTCTTTCGGGTGTTGTCGCGTACTTGATGTTTGATGATGTTAATTAACCTGAAAGTTACTGATATCAATGACAACGCACCTGAGTTCGAAAGGAACGTGTATCACGCAAATGTTGACTAAACGTTTCGCTGATCATGCTGTCAGCTTCTTCAGAAGATTTCTAAAGACTCGGAAATCGGATATTTGAAAATGTGAGAAAATTGAATGGAAGAGAAGTTAATATTCCGTTCTACCGCCCCCGTCGCTGGTTGGACTTAATAATATTCTCCCTCGCTACCTAGAAAATAGGACATAGGAAGAGTTGAAGCTATAGAAAATGAGCTTGTAACCAATAGAGGAACTTTAACTTTGAACGTGTGGACATATTGAACTCAATGTGCGTGATATATGCGTGGCGCTAATGACAGCTAAACTCGATGTTGTGAATTATAACGCTATACTACATTATGTACAACTCGGCCGCATACAGCCGATTCTTTGTTGCGACTACATTAATTCGCCTCTTTGTAGTACCTACACTGACTACATCTAAAAGAAGTATATACATGCGCGATATATACCCATAGAGGAATAGACCGGCCCCGGAGAACAAGGAACATTGTTATGAATTACGTAACCTGCAAGTATTTTACAAGCAATAGGTGGTACGCGCGAATAAATTAAATTTATTGTTAACATTTAACGCAGCCTTTTATTGCTTAATGATTACATCTCTATTTCGTCTCTGTTTACTTTTATATTTTTTTGTCTTGTTAAAGCTACATTATTAACCAAAATATATAGAATTATTTACTATTGCTCTCCCATTTTCGAATAGAATATTTGAAATTCCTGAAATTAAATCGTTAGTTTCCTTTGTATTGTATCCCATGTTTATTATTCTTGTATTGATTACTGCAAACATCTGGAACAAAAAAAAAACAAACAATATATGTAAGAAACATAATGTACTGTTAAAAAGAACGCCAATATAAGTCATATTTGCGCTAAGACTAACGCTTCTCTCTAGCCCGCGGGCTTTATCCGGTAAATGTATTTCCAACCAATTCATCTTCCCTATCTTTTCCCACTTTCCCTGCGCTTTACGAAATTAGTAGAGATTAAACGGACTCGTGTTTAATCGTCTCATAGTGTTGCCAACTGGTTTCCCTCGAGAGTCGACAAAATACGAGCCTGTCTAGTCTCTGCTAATTTCATGAAAAGCACGGAAAGTGGAAAACTTTATTAATCACATATAGAGAATATCTACTTAAACTTAAGAATTTTCTTAAGTGCGGCTGTTTACGGTGTTGTCAAATTCGCCAGTGAACATGCACATTTCAAGACAAAGCAAGTAAATTAAATAATTAATTATTGAACGAAAATCAACACTTGTTGCCGAGAACAGATGAGCGAAGGAACGCTAAGACAATCGAGGCTTTTTAGCTTTCGTTGCTACAGAAAGATAGACATCACAAGTATTCCACAATGTAACTTTCATTATCCCCGGACATTTGAAAAAACGGGGGGTTTATTTATGTGGCGTGTTGAAATAGAGAGGGTGCGTTAAACATCAAAGTAAAAGATTAGTTCCTGTGGAGTTGAGGCGGAACAAACCTCATAGTTAACTCCTTTAGCATTTTCCTTCCAGAAACTGGATTAATGGTTTTGCGATGAAAACGTTTGCCTAGCAGAAATAAATACTTAAAGCCGAAATATCAATTCAATCGCCGTCCTCCGGTCTCGGGCAATATTCCTCCAAAAGCTCTAGTATTAATTAGGATGCCCTGTGAGTTTCACATGCCGATTCAACCGGATCTGAACGTAGTGACGTAGTAAATTGTTTAGATACTAAAGGACCGATATACATATAGTGTGACCAATAGATGAAGAATAAAATTGATAAATAAGTAACTATTCATTTTTTGCAAGACGACGTCGATTTTTATTTTCATTTCGATGTTTTTCGATGTAGTATCTGAATATATAGTGCGATGACGCCATTATATTTTCTTTTAAATGGCAACCCTTCACTTTTTTCTGATATTTTGGTTCATAAATTGTAGACATGCTTTTTTCCATTTTTTTGACATTCTGCTCTACTTTGCGTTAAGGGTTATTTAACCTCAACAACTGATAGTTTTTGAAATGTTGTGTTATTCACGGTGACTTGAGGCAACCTATTAGGGACGTCTTCAAATTATAAAAGAAATCTACATTGGAGGAAGTTTCAGATGGGAACCTATCTAGGTAGCCAAAAATACGATATTCCAAAGTCTACGGTGCATAGAAGAGAATAGAATTGTTTATTTCGCCATTTTTATAACAATTTTCAGCTTTTTCAAAAATAAAACAAGTGTTCTAAATCACCTTTATTGTCTACATCGAAATATCATTGCAGGTAACTTGCGACATTTTAAAATAGCGCAGTTATTGTATAAATGTTTTTCTTCATAAGTAATAACTTAATTATATAAACCCAGGTAAATATTTTAACGCCAAAAAATGATAAATTGCGAAAGCTGTCCTTTCGCCTTTCGCTGCATTCACGGTAGTAATCGTGCATTATACTTTATTTTTTAATTTATTTAATTAAACCGCGTAGGGAGTATCAAGTTGATACGATACACATAAATATATTTTCTATTTTTAGTATTATAAAGTAAATAGTAAAACTTAGATAAACACAATATATGTTTATCTAAGTTTTTGATGTACTTAAAATTGTAGATCTCATCGATGGAAGTTTGGCTTGAATTGTCTTTCAACTTAACACGATTACAGGAATACAACGACTGTGCATTGCCGTTCACAAAATAGATTGTTTGACGGTAAAGCCAATTTAACAATAAAATATTTCTTCTCTTAAATCAATTAGATTCATATCCAGCTCTCATTATTAATAACAAGAATAGTACGAAAACGAAGCACGCCGTCTCCCAACGTGCCTTAGGCGCTGTACACACTCAGATAGGAAAATACGTGTAGGACAAATATAAGTTGATCCTAGGAGAAAGTGTACCGAATCTCAGATTTCAAAATTTCATTATTGTGTGTCGAATAGTTTGCATGCGCCAGAAACCAGATATTGAAAAAAAGACCCAATACGTACATAAATATATACAACTGTAGTAATCAATCTATTTCGAGTTTCTGTGCACATAAAAAAAGTGTTTTGTTCATATCTCGGTTTGTTATTCGAAGTGACAATTTAAGATTGTAGTTTTAGCAAAAAATTACCTGTGTAGGGTACTAATTATGTACAAAGGCGAGATGTGATTAAATTTTTTCCTCTTAATTTTTCCCACACGAATTGGCTAAATGTCGCTAATTTAGCATTTGAGTTTAGCAAGTCACTGCTGATTGTTTGCTTATTTTGGAGAGTAGATAATCTTATTTTTGTAATATGAAATTGGCAGCAACGTTTTAAGCATTCGTTAAGCGAAATAACACTTGAGAACTTAACTTTAAATACTTAGAAATTTATCTGACGATTAAGAAAATTTTTAGGACACTCATCATCACCTTCACTATTTCTTGTGGTGGGGATGATAGCGAAGTATTTTTATTCTGAACTGTTGATATGTGTACTTTCTAATTAGAGTATTTTATAAAACCATATAATGGAGTTGTTACTAATGCAATAAAGAGACGCAAATTAATGCTGGAATTGGCCACCTAATTAATTAATTGTTGATTTAACGGAATGAATTTAAAATCGACCGTAAACAATATTCGCCCGCAGAGGTAGAATAACAGGATTCCTTGTAATCGTAGTTATAGCAACAAGAACACTTTTAATCTAAATTGAATATTAAAATTTGCGAGAAATATTCTAATTTGACGGCAAATAATTGTTCTAACATGATAACCTATTTCTGCTTAGAAATACACGTAGATTAAAAATCTATTTCAATTACTGCCCACGCTAATATTTGAAACCTATTTTCGATACGTCACTCCTCTAATAGTATAGGTAGATACTGACATGCATTTCGTCTGTTGAAGTTTCGAAAGTGCCAAAGAGAAAGTATTTATGCATAGTACCTCTGTCTAGTTATACGAGCTGCTAATAAACATCGAACATTTATAATTAAGAGATATTACTTTAGATCGGGGTCGCAGTTTTTTAGACTGATTTCTTCGGTACGCCGATCTATTGCGATAATTAATAACAATCTTTTATTGATAGTAAATAAACAGGTGACCAAGCCACGGCGTTAGATGGCAGTAGTCGATTGACGCTTAACATAATTCCGAAAAGAATTAGAGTCTTACCCCTAATTATCCCTAATGTAATCGCGAAAATAGTGCAGGCATCGTCTGAGATACTCGCACGCTATTATTTCATTCATTAATAGCACGATGTGATTGACTCCAGTGTAATTACACATCATTTACATGTACATACTACGATATTCAAACGCCCGGCAGGCGCGTGTTTCCCGAACATGATCGCGAAAATTATTTTATCTATTCGTAGTATCTACAATGTTAACATGTCACGACGGCTATGATGTATGTAAGTTTTGCTCGTGTACGTGTCACATAAAGATGGATTAAACGAGGGCAGTATAAACGACCAACGTTATGAAAAAGAGGATAATAACTACGGAAACTGAGTAACCGTAATCATGACTATTGGTGCTAGCAGAATGAAAGTTTCCATGCATCCCATATATAATGTCCAAGTGGCGAATCACTCCAAAATTCATTTTTCTCTTTATCTATTAAATAAATTCCAACTCCAACGACGTAAACGTAATAAATAGTAATCCTGCTTTAATTATTTACGTGAATATACGTATAAGGCTAATTTAAGTAAATGGTACGTGTAAATAATTAAATAGTGTTAAAAACATTAATCCGTACTCGAGATTTTCGAATTGGTGCAATCATTTTTACGAGTATGCTATATAACCTTACATAAACATACACATACACGAATATATTACGAGTGCCTTTGTAAATATGAATAAAATTTACATAAATTTGTAACACAAGATTTATCTCGCTAACTTCATACCATCTAAATATATACGTTGTCACACTTGTTTCATTATTTCGATGAAAGAGTTTACGTCTTATGCAGGCATATTAAAGTTACATTACGTGTCATTTTGGGTTTCTCTGAAGAAGTCGTCGATATCCAGATACCTTACACTTTGCACAATCGGAAGGCCTCCTACTTACATATACAATTTTTACCGACATGCATCCAAAAAATGATTCATTTTAGGAAAAATTGATGGGGCACGTTACATTTATTTTTGTTTTTTACGTATTTTAAAAATATCTTCCATTATACAGGATAGTTAAAAAAAGTAGCGCGCAAGTCAATTTTATTTTACTTTTAATGAACTGTGTATTATTATCTTTTTTAGGATTCTACGTAAAATTATAAACATTTTTGTGCAGCATGTAATATACATTACCGTCCATATTAGTTCGAACACACAAATAAATGTTAAAAAAACGAGAAAATATTCAAACTCATTTTTCCAAAACTTAAAATTTTTATTGCATTTTATTAATACCGATTAAAATTAAAGTATAAAAGTAAAAAAAAGTAATTCTAACGAAAAATAAACAAAAACTTCTTAAACAACAAAGAAACTCCCTTTTGCGCGAAGAACAGCTTTCACAATCCGAGGTATCCGCTCCACTAGTTTTTCAAAGACTCTATTTGGCATATTAGTCCATTCCTCTTGTAAAATGTTCCACGGGTGGCCTTCGGAGGTAGGGCATACTTTTCAGATCCTCCTGTCCAGTTCATCCCATATCAGCTCGATGGGGTTTAGATCGGAGCTTTGCGGCGGCCATGTCATTATTTGTAAAGTGCCATTATCTTTTTCTTCATTTAAGAAATTTTTACATATCACTGCTGAGTGTTTGGGGTCGTTGTCCTGCATGAATACAAAATTTCCGCCGATTAAACGTTGCCCCGATGGTATTGCATTTCCTTGCAGTATTTCTAAATAACCTTCTTTTCGCAAAATACCTTCGATTCGCTTCAAGTCTCCTGTACCGGCGTAGGAAAAACAACCCCAAACAAGCACAGAATTTCTTCCTTGCTTGACAGTTGGCACTACACAATCCTGCAACATTCTTTCGCCTTTCGCTCTTCTTACAAAAACGCGCCTTGATTGTCCGAACACCTCAAACTTTGACTTATCAGTCCATGGCACCCTTTTGCGATCATCCACTGTCCAATTTCTATGTGTTTCTGCCCATTGTAGCCGTTTTTTCCTGTTTCCCCGTCGAAGTAGGGTTTTTTTTTGTTGCAATGCGGCCGTGAAGATTTGCAGCTTTTAATCTTCTTTTCACTCTAGTAACAGAAATTTTTCTTGTACGGTCGCGATTCATTTCGGCGGCGATTTCTGGTGCTGTCAGTTTCCTATTTGGCTTGCTCAGCAATTTTATACGCTCATCGTCGGCGTGAGTTGTTGTTCTCTTACGACCTGAACGCATCCTATCTCTTAAACTGCCCGTGCGTTGATGTCTCCGAATATCACTAACAGTCGATTTATTAACATGTATTTTTTCGGAAATTTGACGCACTGAATAACCTTCTTGATAAAAAGCAACAATTACAGAGCGCTTTTCTAAACTTGTCGGTTTTCCTCTCGACATTTTAATAACTTTAACGCTATTAACACTAACGCACGCACAAGCAGGTTTATTTAGAAACTAAAGCATTTATCAATACACAATAAACTGACGGTAGTGTACCTATATCGAACAGTTTTGGATTTATACAGGTTTATTTTAAAATTTTCGGGGATTTTAACTATTAAAGCACAATAAGGGAAATAAATATCTAGTCATCCCGAAACATTATCAAAAACGCAACACTACTCTAACATCTACTAAAAATTAAATTATCTGAAACACAAAGAATTAAAATATGTGGTGCTCCTGAATTGGGCCGTCCCTGCATCAATCGAGATAAAGAATTAAACATATTACTTACATTAAGTGTCCAAGGAGACTGCCATGTAGGAATTAATAAATAAAATAATAAAAAAATAAATTTAGATATTGCAAAAGCGTCCCTTTCAAATAGGAACAAACATCATCCTTGTAATGAGCAAGTTGTCTAAGAACTTTCTGATGTCCTTTTACAGGAGGTAACAAATATTTGCGATGCAGAAAATCTAGATCTATCGAATGACAAGCTTTGGTTTTAACAAGATGGGACTCCGCCTCATTATGCTGCTGAGGTGCAAGTCTATTTAGATGAAGTTTGCTTGAAGTTTTAAAGCTCTGGTCAGATTAGTTTAATTAAAAAATAGGTATACGTTTCTTAGATTTTACTTTCTGATTTCTCATTCGTATGGTTCGTTTTAAACTGTAGCTTTTGAAAATTGTACGTTATAGAAGAATTACACAAGAAAAAGAAGGTGACTATGGAAGCCTTGAAAATGTTGATAGCAAATCAATGAAACCCAAAATAGAGTGAAACAGGCAATTCCCAATCAACTAGGAACTAAAAATCAGATACGTTATAGAAGAGCTGCTTCACGCAAGCTTATAATATATGCATACTTTTTTCGGAGTTCCTTTATGAATCTTTCAAATTACACATTCTTGTTGATTTGCTATAATTAAAGCACGCCATAATCGTGGGCGCTAAAAATTAATAATAATAATAATATATTTTGTTTTATAAATCCGTACAAAAACAATGTCAATCAAAAAATGCTTTGTATATAAGATATATGGGACTTATATGATTCTCATATAAATTTCGTCAAAGAATGAATAACAGCACATATAACTGCCTTTGAACGGATTTTCTACATCAACAGCGATTAAAATTCAATAAAACGACGAGGCGGCCTAGTAGATAGATATTATAACAGCGTCGAAGTACAGATGCGGTGTATCAGTTCGCTTGATCACATTTATGATGCCAGAATCATTTGTAACATCATAAAACATATTTTAATTTACTACCTGTTGTTTTATGTCCGGTTCTCAAGTCGATGAGACGTTCAACTATGTATCTAATATGATATGAAATGCTGTTGATTCTTAGCGCTGGAAGGAGAATAATAAAACGGTTGCCCGGCCCGTTAATGCCGTCTAATTTTATTGTTACGTGCCCTTAGAAAAGTACCGGTTAGAATCTGTTCTTTTTAGTTCCAGTAGTAAAACGAATCGTTTTTAATACTATCTTTAATTCCAAGCAAATTTCGTCCGTTGGAAATGTTAAATGTTGTTATTTGATCCGCCGCAATTGTTCCGACAGTACGAGATTTTACGCATTTCTCGGTTAATATCCGCGCAGTAGGAACAGTGTTTTAAAAAGTGAATTTGGCTCTTGATTCGGACGACATAAAACTTTCATTGCTTCGCTGATGTTTGGCCAGTTTTTTCGCGCAAGCATAATCCGAAACAACGAATCGATCAGACCGATCTTGGAGGTCAAACTTTCACGATCGAGCCCATCGGTAACATCGTATGCAAGGCTTCTTCTGAACGAATGGAGGTTGTTTCGAAAAATAGAGAAGGTTCTAATAATGATAATAGTTTTGTTGTTTGTTTTTATTTATAAATACGTAGGTGATATAATTTATGCCGTCCCAAGTGGCGTGATAGACGCATATAGTCTTCAGCTTCAGTTCGCGGTAAAAATGAAGACAAACAATAGCTGCTTATTTATAGGTACTAGATTCAAGTGATCTGTTAATAACAAAATAATTTTAAATTGCTATCAAAAACCAACGGCATCGGGCAGATTCATCAATTATTCAAACCATCCAAAAAAACAAAAACGAAGTCCACTCAAATCACTGGATGCAAGGTCTGGTGAGTAAGGCGGATGCGGAGCAATTCCCATCGTTAATCATTCAAAACACTCTTTGCCTTCTTTGCGGTATGGGGTCTTGCATTATCCTATTGCAATAACGGACGCTTATCCAGCTTTTCAGGCCGTTTTCTGATAAGAGCCTGTCGCAGTGGTCCAGATAATAAATTCGAATAATATTCTGCGTTAATTATAATATCTTTCGGCAGATAATCTATAAAAATAATCCTTTTGCAATCCCAGAAAACAGTAAACATTTCCTTTCAAACAGATGGAACTGCACGCGCCTTAAGTGAAGCCCTTTCTTCCGGTTTACGCCATCCTTTGAATTTTTTCCTTTTGGGAATAAGGAATAAGGAATCCACCTTTCGTCGGCTGTTATTATCCGTTGCCAAAAGTCATCACCGTAACGGGCTAACAGTTCTTAAAGATGACGACGAATATCAGACCTATAGAGTTTCTGTTCCGGTCCCTACAGTCTTGGCACCCAGCTGGCCGACACCTTGCTTATGCCCAAATAATCACGTAAGATGTCATGAACTTATCGTGTACCTATTCTTAGGCGTACACTAATCTGACGAATAGTCGTCTTTCCGTACGGCACTAATGTTTCCTTCGTTTACTGACGTACTCGGGCAGGCACTGCGTGGATCGTCTTCTAATGATGTTCTATCAGTTTTTTAGACTCTGCAGACTCACCAAACACGCCCTGCAGACGTTGAATAATTTCTGAAGTTTTCACATTAATATCGCAACAGACTCAGTGAACTTTAAAACTGATACTGATCAATTTAATAATATTTTTAGACTTCATAAATAGTCAGTTTTTAAGAACCAATCTGTACGTTACAAGTTCCAATTTTTATATACTTTCAATCCGTAAATACAAGATCTTTTTTCCTTGAATGAATGTACAGCTTACTGTTACAGTTTGTCAGCTAGAATGTTTTTAAAATGTGATTTTGTAAAATTTTAAAAATTGTTGTTGTAACGCCAAGAAGGCAAGACAATAATGAGTTGCTGCATGACGTGAAATTAAATATTTATATATACATATGTCGTACAGTATACATCGAAAGGTGTTCAGATGAGCAGTAGACGTTTCTCGATTTGTTGATGATGGGTTTTTTGCCCGTATTTGTGGTTGTGTATTTATTGAACGTATGTATATACAAAGATACAATAGACATAAAACCGCGTCTTAATACATCAACAGAAGGCATTCATCATATTTACAAATGACATTTTCTTGATGTGCCGCTATTGTGCAGATTTACTCACAATCAGTTGAGTGTCATGGTTTTCTTTTGGTCTTTTAACAAAACGACAATTTCATATTGGCTAGCGCCCATGTAAATACTTTAGATTGAACATTCGTGGTGTTTTCCTAAGAAAAATCTATAAAAGGCAGGTTTTCCGCAGGAATACATTTTAGTCAGAAAGTACGTATTTTAATATAAAACAAGATTGAATGTAAGCTATTAGCAATACTGTCGTACTGTCTGCAAAGTTGTTTAGTGAAAAAAAAATTTTCGAAGTTTTATTAAATGAATGATTGATGTTGGTTTTTCGAAAAGGCATCCTGTATCTTGCAAACTGTAAGAGAGTGACGCGGTTTTAAAGTTATGGATATTGTATCTAACTTTATACAGAAAAATAATTAAAAATAACTAGCAGGGATGAATAAATATTTTTAGTTAATTTATCAAAATATTTAGTACTATATTTTATATTTGAATAAAAATGTTCGGATTGTTTAAGTTAAAATGTTTGGGGCAATCAGACAAAATCAACAACATTACATTAATAATGGTCAATAATGATAGCAAGGACTGTGGCGTAGTATGGTAAACAACACATAAGTATAGTGCTATGAACAATTAGAAGGTACAACAATGGGCAACCCCCTGTCCCCCTTCATAGCCAATTTGTTCATGAGCAAATTTGAGACATGTATGAGAGCGGATGGCACATATTTTCCTAGAATTTGGCGTAGGTACGTAGATGATATTTTCGCGGTTTTTGATACTAAGAAAGGTAATATTCCGGATTTTCTCGCGACCCTCAACTCAAAATTTGAAACCATTAAATTCACAGTAGAAGAAGAAGTGAACAATCAACTTCCGTTCCTAGATAGTTTAGTGATTAAAAATAATAATGAACTGGAAATTGACATCTATAGAAAGGAAACCAACACGAATAGGTACATTATGAGTGATTCTGACCACTGGGGACAACAAAAAATGTCTGCGATTAGCTTCTTAATTAATAAATTAGTTAAATTCCCTCTAAGTAGAAGTAGATTTAACAGAGAACTTAAATTTATAAAAGAAACGTAGCTATTTATAACGGTTACTCTTCTATAGAAGTCGATCGCATGCTTAAGAAAGTCCAACATAGGCTTTACGTAAGAAATTCCACGACCTTAACCCCGGTAGAAACTAATAGTAAGAAATTCGTGAAACTCCCCTTTCACAGCATATCGAAATGCGTGAGTAAGGTTTTGAAGAGTCAAGATATGAACGTATGCTTCGGTTCGCGCAACACACTCAAAAATCTTCTCGGTAATCCTAAAGATAAACCGGAAATGGGAGAAAGCTCGGGTATTTATAAAATTGAATGTAGTCACTGTAATAAAGCCTATATTGATCAAACGAAAAGAGCGATAGAAACTCGATTCTAAGAACATATAAGAAATTATCGCTACGGCAGATTGGACGCGTCGAGTGTAGCACAACATATAAATGAAACCGGGCATAGTATTAAATTAGAAGACTTAAAATTGATTAAAAACGTAACGTCGCCGCGAGAATTAGATGCGTACGAGACAGTTTACATAAAAAGTAATAAAAATCTGATGAATAGAGAAAACGGACCATTGTCGTACTCTGTCCTTTTTGACCTTTTGCAGTAGGCTAGCACTTGTTTATATTTTGGGTTATAAAAGAGATCTTCCCGTCTATCTGGCCATGTTTTTCGCATGTCGTAGTTTAAGACGCGTAGAGGGTAGAATAGGCACTTGTAAAACAATATTTCTTTTCGGAAGAAGGGATAGTTCACGCATGTTATTTTTCGCACGTCGTAGCTTGAAGGCGTGCAGGAGGTAGAAATAGGCGCTTGTAAAGAATATCTGTTCTAAGAGGTAGGGATATTTTTTTTTTCTCTCACATCATTCGGTCACCGGTTGATGATAAGGACCATTCGTGTCTTCGAAACGGCCGTCCCTGACTATTTATTATATTACTATATAATAAATTAAACTTGTGTGGTGCGGAGGGTGCCGATACTTATGTATTGTTTAACATTACATTAAAACAACATGGTATTTGTTTATCCGTATTCAAACGTAAATTTGGTTGACTCAACTAACTGGGTCTTTACCCTCCAAGAACAGTCCACTACACTACTCGTTACAAATGAAAAATTCAAAATTAATGCGGTAAATAAAATATAATAAAAATAAAAAATAAAATAAATTCTCTTTAAATTTTTGTTTCACTTCACTTATTTACGAATACGCCAACCCAAGCAGATAATGCCATCTTTAAAATACCTATTACATATACATATATACATATTTGCGGACCGTCTCCAACGCTTTCAACACGCAGTGCTCTTCTCAGAAGAAGGTACGCATTACAACGTTCACCAGACATATGCGGATAATCAGAATTTATTTAAATCTTTTAAAATATGTGGCAGTTTCTACACACACACACAGACCAACGCTCACAGTCTCACACAAAACGCGTTTAAGTACCTTTCCTCTTCCAAACAGCGTTACCGAAGGATCTTATATACTTATATACTTAATACAGAATCGGGTTTAAGAAGGCAATACACGGGTATCTAAATGTTACGATCAATAAAAATATCTGCTTAATTATTCAAGAAACATATCTTCGTTGATTTCTTCTTGGTTTTAATCTTCCGTGCTAATATCGTTATATATTATCGATTTACTAAATACCGGGAGCGCTAAGACGGTGCTTCTTTAACAAAAACAACTACACATAGAAAACGGATTACTGGAAGCCAGTAATAATTATTTGGAGGAAGTGGACGGCGCTTTTATATATACGCAAGAGAATGTTCTACAACCTGCTTGAGAAAAAATTATTAAATTTAAGAAAGTGGTTGCTTGTTTAAAATAAGTGAATAGCTTTTACCTGAAATATTATTACTTTCATTCAACTATAGCAGATATTTGTAGCCATATATTCTTTTGTTATGCTTTTATTTATCCCTTCTTTCTCAGCAATTTACTCGAAAATTTCAATGTTTTCAAGTCTCTCAGGAGAGTGAGGCTTGAAAGAACTTAATCTTTTGAAATATATCAATATAGAATGCATGTTTTCTTTGAGTTAGAGCAACTGAGAGAACAAATAATATGATTCCGCTCTTCGAATGCTGATTCTCAAATCTCGGTCGATCATTGACGCGTGCGAATCTAACGGAAATGTTTACGCGATTTATTTATAATAATAATCTTGTCAGTCAACTATTAGTTAACTACTTTGACAATCGCATGATTTGCAAACAGTTTCTAGTACCTGGTCGGTGCGTTCTTCTAATATCAATTCGGCTACCTTAAGAAACGCGTTCTTCTTAATGTAATTCTCAATGAACTAAAAAAAATCAAAAATGTTATTTATTTATGTTATTTACGAAGACTAGGAATTTTGCAGTTAGGAATTATTACGTTGCACATTCTTTATGTAATTACCTTTAGCGCAACGTCCGTTTCGCGTTTTCAAAACGAAATTAATGCCGAAAAATGCAAGTTGCCGTTGTGTTTAATTCCTAATTACAGTGGGCTTTACTACTGCAATTAGCTGCCATAATATTCTCTAGTTTATTGCTGCTAATAATCACCTGTCTGGCGGATTTTTGTGGGGTTATTTTTGCCTATATTGCATACTTACATTGCGAGCTTTTTTTCACATGGCTCGATTCGCATTCTTTAATTGAAGAAGGCTGCATTTATCATTTACAAAAATAACGCGGAATGATTTGTTTTTATAAAATGTAACACTTTTTTTACTTTTCGTAACGTTGCCGGATTTCCAATATAATCCTGGTACCCATGCAATTTATAGAAATTATTAGCAAAACATATGGATAGGTTATTTACATCTATTGTGAGATGGTTTTATATAAATGTGCGAGAAATACACTGGCTGCAATTAAAAGTGCACCATCTCTAAATTGTTGGAGTATTTCGTTAACATTTTATAAATGTATTTTTAAAGGTTAACTTAAACGATTGTTTACCGTATTGCATTGGTCTAGTATGTTTTCCAGCATTTATAGGAGCGATATCTCTCGCCAATAAAGCATATCCTATATATGCTCATCGGACGCCAGTTCCTGCAAAATCTGGTACCCGCTACCAACCGAGACGAGTTAATGCATCTTGGCAAGAAATATCCCTAGATACAATATCATTCAATGTTACAAGCGACGGGCTGATAGCTGTCGCACTTGGGCCACCTAGTCTCCAACGGGCCGATAGTTGTCGCCTTGTGCGGCTTATATCCCAGTGAGCAACTTCTCTAACATGGCGAAAGGAGGACCCACAGGCGATCAGCCGGCCTTCCACTGAGAGTTCAGACTTGTGCGGGCTGTTCCTAGTTGGTTGGTAGAAACCAGCTCTATGCGGAAGCGGGTGAGCAGCCTTCCTCTATGTGGAGTTGGCATGATATTTCTGTCATGACATAGAAGAACGTGCGCATTCACTATTTGAAATATCTTTGTCTCTGAGCCCCACCATATCAGTCACAGTTACGATATATCGTTAGTTTAAAAAATCCAAAGCATGAAGTGATTTTATCAATTTATGTAAATAATTGGGAGACCAGGGAATTTCGGCATAGTGAGATTTAACGTTCTTTTGTAGATTAGTACAGGTAGGAATAATCAAAAATAGGGATTGCAATTAAAAAGAAAGTTACCTTCTTCTCGTTGAATATGTGTAACATTCTTGATATTTATTTATAACTACTTTATTTAGATAATTATTGCCAAAGAAGATTGAAGTCAGTACTCCCTAAACTCACGGTATCCTAATCATTTAACTTGCATATAAATGGGCCACGCAAAGAATCCGCAATATATAGGGTGTTTTGTTTTGTATATTATGAAATCTGTTTCAGATATAATCAAGACAGCCATGAAATTGAAATTATTTTTAGGCAATAGATATAAATCCATCGCTTTTTAATTTAAACGCACTAATTATTATTATTATTAATTACTTTTAAAGATAGGTCCAATACGCCATTCTTGTGAATCATCCTGTATGTAGTCAATTAACGTACTAATTAAAATTGTAATTAATTCATTAAACAATACACGTGAAAACGTTTAAATCGTAGAGTAAACATTCGCAATAATTGAAAGGTTTAACTCGTAACGCGACCGATCTCGTTCCATGTTAACTTTCACGAAGTACATAAGTTGTCGATACTATACACATATGTTGCCGTGTCTTACACGCTCGCAACTTATGCCAGCATTAAATATTAAAACAGATTTCCTGCTTTTAAAATGGAACGTGAATAAAATAATAAAAGGCGCTAACTTCTACTCTTAATATTAAAGTTGATAACTCTGCATGAGTTCATAGTTGTTAAATGTAGATGGGAATGGAAAATGAAAAAGGGACTAAATCTCACAAATGGCTTTATTTAATGATTACCTAGGCTACCGGTTTCGTGTATAAATCACACATCATCAGGCCTAGAAATTTTGGACTAAGATTACAAGTAGTCTTAGTCTAATGTATCTTGGCCTGCTGACGCTGATTTACACACGAAACCGGTCCTAGCCTAATTATTAAATGAAAATATTTGTGACATTCGGTTCCCTTTTCATTTATCTACGTTTAACTATTACTATTAACTTTCCCCGAACAAGAAGGTTGTGCTTTAGAGTGGAAGGCGACTTAGCACACAATTAATTAAAATATATGCAGGAAATTCGCAACTGTTTCTAAAAGCACGAGGAGAGCGTTTTAAACGATTTTAGTTTGTCCTGGAAGAGTTTCGAAAATGTTCAAATTGTGGGTTGTGCGAATAAACCTTAAAGTCACGCAAAATGCCGAAACAAGACAACGTCAGTTCGAATTTATTCTTTCGTGGGTTTGCTTGTGCTGACCGTGATAAATATATGAACTATTAATGCAAATAAAGACTTGAATATATTAGCCTTTGGAATTAACTTGTTTCTTTCTTTGGTTTACTACTTTGCTTAGCCGGCCGACTAGCATTCATAAGAATTGTATCTATTTTACTTCCACATCGGGTATGCTAACGGTAGAGTTATTGATTTTCGAGAACCAGCTAAGATAATATTCAGATCAACAGTTACATCGTTTGTAAGAAAACAAAGATACTTTGAAGTCCTACAACCGACGTAATTGCCACAAGAACTAGTGTATTCTCTTAAATATAAAAAACAAAACGACTCCGCTTACATAAAGCTAGTTTGCAATAGAAAACAGTCATATTGCTCCTTTGGATTTGAACAAACAATCGCAACGAGCGAGCTTAGGCGAAGTGGAAACGAGATATATACGCCAACGAGAAAGGGAACAAATATAACCGGAGACGCCGGAGACAGACAACCTAGAATGCCACTAAAAATGACCGAGAAAATGAAAAAATCAGAAGCGAGAATATTAATTTCTCATTTATTTGTACGAAGAACGTAAGATATAAGTAATAAATTTAGTTATGCAAATATACAAATTTAAAATGGCAATTCGGACCTGCACAAATACATATGGATAAATATGTAATCATATTATCTTATATTAACACGAAGATAGTTACTATGTCATTACTAGTACTAGCGTGGAAATGCCGTGCAAAAAGTGGAGAAAGTTAAAGTTTCTAGTGGTAAGCCTGGACAGCAAATTTACCTTCAAATTGCATGGAAAAAGATTCTCAAACAAATGACTTTGGGAACCTGTAAACGTACGTTTAGGAGAAAATGGGGATTAACACGAGTTAACTCATTGTTATATACTATTGCACTGTGCACTGTTCTATACGAGAATGATATCAACGATAACTTTTTCCTGCTTAGTTTGGTGGCATAGCACTAAACTTTAACAATGCTGGAATAAAACAAGTAGAATACCGCGTTTAGCAGTACCGGAGCTGTGATAACAACATTAACCGCTGCACTGGAGAGCCTGCTTAATTTGCCGCCTCTCAATTTGAAGACGCTCAATCTAAAATCGAATGTTTGGGCGATATCGAATTTCAAAACGGTGAACGCGCGAATATTTCAAAATAAATATTACGAACTCTTGAAACATATACAGCAGGAAATAGTTAACTTAGAAGAAATGCCGTGCGGAAATGAACCAAACAATGACGGCTCGAATTCGTTTACCTAGAATCAATATCCCTTCTCTTTCTGTTTTTTACGACGAATGGATTCCGTACTAATTTTCTAATTCATTCAGATAGTTTCCTCCTAGCCACGCAAGAATTTCATTGATTAAAGTCTACCGTATCTGGCGATGCTGCTATAATTGCACACTCTTTAAGCATTTATATTGAAAATTACAGCGGTGTATAAGACCCCTTTGACATCCAAATATGACAACAAAAGGTTAATAATCCATTAACACATCGAAAACATTTTTAACCTGTCTTGCATCACAAAGGAAAATCGCACAATACTTAGACAAACACGCGATAGTGTTCTTAAAGATGTAAAGGCACTGAAATCATTAAATAGACGAACAGATCAATGGGATCATTAAAGAAAGAGAAAACAGCCTCATCTATTGCAGAATTCAGTAGTCTAACCGAGTTTTTCAATTCGAATTGTCAAGTGCTTGAATCAGTTACTAACAAATCATCAAATACTGACAAGAATTCGAAAAATTCGTCTAACATTGTATCCTTATGTATCAGCTGCCCTATTTGCTAGAAAGGACTCGCAATTTATCATCGTTAAAGCTTTGTGAAATGTTCTGCAGATAAAGGGAGCGACATTTTAAAATCTCACAAACTATGCTTAAATTGGGAATTTCATCCGCGGATTGGTTTGTCGATTATTTCTGTTGTTTTCGAAACTGCATAATTCGACACACGCCTATACCTTTTGCGACTCCGCTCTGGTAACTCGGATCACTTATATATCTCAGAAAGATTTTTCCCCCCCTTTTTTCTCATCAACATTACCTATAAAATGGTCCGCCAACCACTTCACAATTTCTTCTTCAAATTGCTATAAAGTTTTATAATCTACCACTCTAGTTACAATGCGGAGTAAGTAGCCTTTATCGGATTGTGGGATTCTTCTGGCATACGTTTTTAATTTAAGTACTTTAAGAAAAAAGGATATTTAACCAATCAACTTCTTTTCCTATGCACTTTTTAACGAATAAAACGGGACCAATGTCCCAAAAGAGAAAGAAGTAGCTAGTTGCACTATTTAATAATATACTTATATTATTACTCGTCTCTAAAATAAATTATGTCCGCCTTTAAGTGTTTGATGTGCATTTTCCATTAGCGTAAATCTCATTTAAAATACTTAATAAAATCCAAATAATAACGTCATCCACGCAGCCAAAACACCGGGCGTAAGAGAGTCGTCGACAGTCCTTTGCTCAAGGACGGATACGATATTATCATTTCAGTCCAACCACCGATGATGTACAGTGCTTAAATAAAGTTCCCGAATGGAAATCGTTCGAGAAGGAACAAAATTGACCAATTATCAGCAACGAAGAGAGTAAAATGTAAACGTATGAAACTTGAATTTTCAAATTATTATGATGATGATGAAGTCGCAAAAGTTTTAGATCAGTCTGAAAATTTGCAGCTTTGTGCGAGCAAGTTTTTAGAGGAACATCAGGTACCTGTTTTGTTTGAAATTTAAGAAACTGATAAGCGTATTACATGCGATTTTGCTCTTGGCGTCTTAGCAGGAAATTTGGTTGAGTGGCGTTTTATCAATTGGCGTTGTATCAATTGATCATTTTCGATTGAGGGATGATGTTAGTACCTGTAATTGAAGGATATGGTTTGCGAATCATCTTATTCGGCAATAATTACAGTGTACTCTTTGAATAAATCGCGAGATCCTCAAATGAATTTGAGTAACTCAAGTTTTTTTCAAATTTCTTTGCAAAAGAAGTAAATATTTATTAATAATTATTTACTTCTTGTTGGTTACTCTAATTCTTTACTTTAGTGAGGAATTTGCGAACTTTACTTCAACAGTGTACTTATCCTTCAACAGCAACGTGCAAAAAAGTAAAACGCCGTCCACAGCCGCCTCGAAGCTTTCCTACTTAAAATGCGATACAATTAAGGAAACATCGTAAGGCTAAACGGAATACATCGTTGTTTATTTGCTCGATTTTTCGCATTCCCTCGTTTTTGCATTATCTTGGCAAATATAGGCGTACGCGAATACATATATAAATAGGACGAAATCGTAAAAAACTAGGCCTTCGAAAGATATAATTATTCAACATTAATACTTTTGTACACTCGAGGAATAATGGGAATAATTAGGATCTTTAAACGGAGACGAATAATCTTCATAAATTACCGTGAAGCTGATGTTGAACTTATTTGGTTAATGCAGCTGTCTGAAGTGTTTTTCTGAAAATTGGCTGGCGATTCGTCTAATTTAAATATGCATTTTTGAAAATTTCTCCGGTGCTATTTTTACCCATGTTTCCTAAACCATTTGAGAAGCATGTGTCTCCTTGAGCAGCTGAAATCGCAAAAAAGAAATCTCAAGGGGGGATTTCTTTTATTTTCATATTCTTAATTGTAAAAAAGTATAAATTTAAACACTCTTGTTGAAAGCAAAAGAGAATTCAAACATCAAAAACACTTATCTGAGTAGATACGTCTCTCAAAGATAGAGAAGAATAAAATTAATTTCTATCGAGCGCTTCGAACTGATCGTTTTCTTCTTTTTCCTTCTTATTTTGCTTAATCATTAACTTTTTTGTTTCCCTCTTAATCTTTTCGGATTTTTCATGAGTTTTACGACTTTTAGCGGTTAACGGAGAAGCAAATGGAGTTCAATTTAAGCTTAGCAGAAGAAACGCGGAGAAACTCCAACGTGTGCAGAATGGAAGGTAATTAAGAAATTCTCGATGGAGAAACAACTCTCTATTAGCTACTGGGCGCGCTCTTTCCCTATTGCGCTTGAAAGATAACGATTAACTTGAAGCAGAAGTAACGATTAACTAAATCCATTACTTTTCGATGACATTTTTGTGACGTCGTAGAGATTAGTTCGTGTTTCACACTTCGGGATTTGATTTTCTTGCTACGCCGCCGTGAAGATATGATGGAATAAACATTATAATATTGACGACTTGCGCGTTTCTTAGCAATTGATATGTCTGAAAACGGCGAGGAAGGTAGCCGGCTGCTTCTTTCGTAATCAGAAATTACATACGTTGGTATAATTATAAGCGGATTCGTAGCGAATACATCTTAAGAGACAGAGGAACTGACAGATCGTCGTACAAGATGTAACTACAGTTTATACTCGAAATCGTTGATTCTGGCGCCTTGTTCTTTCGATCTGCCTAAACATTTTATTGAAATTAATACTCGCACTGCATGTTTGTACTAAACTTTTGAATGACAAAAGCTAAGGATTTTTGAGAAAAAGCAAGTCGATTTCTAATTCTGTGTTTAACCTTAAATAGAATAAAAAAAGACGAATAATAAAAAAAAACACGATATACAGCAATAAGGACTAAGGTAATCAATCAGTCCTTGTTTTTATACAAAATTAGCTTAGACAAGAGAATATATCAAAAATATCTAGTGGGTTATCGAAAGAGCTCGCTGCAGCAATGTGGATTTTACTTTCTCTTAAATACCTCCGGCAATTTCGTAATTTCATAATTTCGTAAAGCAACTATTATTAATTAATTACAATAAATCTGTTACGTAAGCTTCATCAGTCGCAAATAACATTCTACTCTTGGTTTGGGGGTTGGAACCGCGTCGTTGTCGTAGCTCCGCCGTCGTTTCATTCTCACTCTTATGGGGGCTGTTTCTGTAGACTAAATGGAGATTATTCGTTCCTGAGGAGTTTATATAGGGTTTGTGACGAGTCTATGGAGCGGGGAAGTTATGGATCAGTGAACCATGGCGATTGCTAGGAGGTTTAATCAATTAATCAGGGATTTCCAGGTATGATCTGAAAGGTAGCCATCGTCGCCATTTAAATTGTTGAGACGTTTGAAGATTTCTATAAAATCTCTCCAGAATCAGTTATTCGTTGCGACAAAATTAGTTCTGCATAAGGATAACCTTAAAACAGATTGCTGGCGATAAGTATAATAAAAAAATTTCAATATCATTCATTAATAGCGCAATAGCAATAATAGACGCAACAGCAATCTACCATTGCATTATCCCAATGACCCACTCCCTTCTCATTTCTTCTTCTCTGTCTTATTCTTCGTTTCTTTCTTCTTTCGTTTCTTTGCTACGAGTTCTCATCGTTGTTGTTCGTCGCCCAGTTTCAATGTTTCAAGCTGCGGCCGGCTGCGGGTCGTTTTTCTATGGAATTCTTCGCCACAGGGCGCTTTCGCCAGGATTTCCTAGGGTGATCCGATGAATAGGAACTATATTGATACAATTAACAATAACATTCGGTTTGTCGACACCTCGCGGGTTGAACTCATAACGGGAGAGCAAAGAACCCGTTTCTCATACAAAGTAAATTTAATTATTTTTATCTAGACGCGGGTATACGTCTTGGTATAACCAAAGAGATTGCGTGTAACTTATGCATTGCGATGTACTTATACCAGAACATTTCCCTTGTTAGTGTTTAACTAGAAAACGCAAAACGTAATAAATATTAGTTGCAGATTTTCTAAGAGGAGAGCTTAGAAAAGAGATTCGAAAGAAATTGTTTTCAAAAAGTGCTCATTGTGATCATTTAATAAAGATATGCCGTGGCTATGTACATATAAGTGACAGCTGGAGTTTTTACGGAGACTTCACTCCGATATACATAAACGGCTCTTATTCTTGACAAACGCACGTAATTAGCAGAATTGAAGCGTTAAATATCGCTTTTAGGCCTCTTTTAATTCGAGAACGTTATATTCTCGCACGACGTCCACTATTCTCCCGTGCATCCACTTAACATTTTATTCAACATCGCCGACTACGTAAATTGTGTGGTATGATACTCTGACAATAATAATTATATTGTGTACCTAACTATAAGTAATGAAGCAGGCTGAGGTACCATACCGTGTCGATCCTTATCTCGCTGTTATCCGCACGATACGCAACTGGCTAATTGACCACGAGGATTGGGATTTCAGAGTTGCACTGCATTAAAATGATACAAAGAATATAAGGATTTTACCGGCAATTGCCGCTAATTTCTGTTTAATGCAACGTTTTATAGAGGTGTCAATTACTAGAAATGCACATAGATACGTTTATATGTCGTATAAAAAGAAAAAGTTGAGATGTGAGACTGCATTAGTGATGTGTGAAAGAACAGAAAGATGTTTATTTTATTTGCTACAGTGTATCTATATTAAAATCGTATATCTATAAATACACACTTAGAGGAAATTTGCATGCAGATTCCCTCTAATTGTAAGTGTATCAAAAAACCCGTTTCGGATGAAAAGCTTATTTATTTGAATGCTATTGGTTATTCTTACAGATAAAAAAAAACAGAACGATTCGAAAGGTGAAGTGCACACCATTTTATTATGTTCTTGTAACCCGCTGAATAGCGTACCATAACTTGGCGTGTGTAGGAGGGATGTTGAATATTGTTAATGACAGTTATGTTACTTTTGGTTTCAATATAGTCGACTGCTCTCTTTTATTCACATCGCTTTAAACACAAAGAAGGTGAATTAACCAAAAGACATTATCTTACAAATCTCGTTTATACTAGTCGTAGACTTTACAAATTGCCAAATCATAGCGTTTAATTTTGAAGAAAAACCTTCTCTTTAAATATATGTACACTACCCAACAAAAACATAGACGCGGTATCGCGGTTTTGTTTACGAAACAAGGTTTATAGACATTATATAAAATGTAAATGGGGGTTATTAATACTTGTTATGTACATAGTCCATTTATAGATATTTCTGGGTATTTATTGCTTAAGAGGGGTAATTGAGATTTTCCCAGATCAAAATAGGAATTTTAAATGCGACAAAAATTTAGACCCTGTGCATTTATTACATTAATATAAGCAAAAATGTTTTAATTTGATACTTCTCTTTATATGCAGCGGTTGTGCTGGTAAAATGTACACATTTCACCGCGAGAAATTATATTTTATAAAGTGTTTGCAATATGGGTAGAGAAAAGCAATTATCCTTGATAGAAAGGGATAAAGTTCTAGCCTGGCACCAGGATGGTGTTAGTAAGAAGGAAATTGCTCGTCGGTTACGAAGAAGCGATCATTGCGTTAGAAATTTCCTAAAAGATCCGGAAAATTCCGGCAAACCAAAAGGCCAGAGGCGACCGAAAGCTGTAAGTGAGCGGGATAATCGCATGATATTGCGGTGTGCATCCAATTCTTCTGCTTATTGCACAACAGGCGTGGGTACAAACGCACGTGCGTAATGTTCAAAGAATTTTAAAGGCGTCACCGGTAATATCACGGAAGAAAATGTTGAGAAAATCGCCACTTTCGGCGAAACACAAAGAAGCGAGGTTGAGATTTGCTGAAGAACACGTATCCTGGAAGAAACAATGGGAAAAAGTTATATTTTCCGATGAGAAACGTTTTAATTTGGACGGACCGGATGGGTACTCGCATCATTATCATGACCTGAGAAGGGAACCAAAAGTGAAAATGACCAGACAATTAGGGGGTGGATCTGTGATGATATGCGCAGCGACAAAAGTGAGATAGTGGTTTGCACGAACAAAATGACATCTGTGACGTATAGACTTATTGCGTGACAATCTTCTACGTTTTGGAAACCAATGGGTCGGGCGCAATTTTGTTTTTCAGCAAGATAACGCGCCAATTCATAAAGCAAAAACCATTACTGAATGGTTTAAAGAGAAAAAGATGAAAACTTTACATTGGCCAGCACGCTCGCCAAACTTGAACATCATTGAAAACATGTGGGGTGAATTGGCACGTCGCGTTTATGGCGGAGGCCGTCAATATTTCACGGTACAGGAACTGAAAACTTCAATAGTGACTGAATGGCAGAATATCCCTCAAAATTATGCGTTAAATTTATATAAATCTATTAATGACAGACTATTGGAAGTAATTAAGAACAATGGAGGATCTACGCATTACTGATCACTCATTTGTTTATTTTTGTTTTACATTTACATCTAAATTTTTGTCGCAGAAATTGTTTAAACATTGGAGTAATAATTTATATTTAGTTTATATATTCCTGGAGGAGATATTTTAAAGTTTATTTTACTTTTACGAATAAAAACTTAATTCGATATCTTGCTAGTTTCCAAAAAAAATGTTGTAACCCTTAAAACCCGTAAAACATCTTACCGCGTCTAAGTTTTTGTCGGGGAGTGTATGTAGCAGAGCTAGGCATTTTGAGTTTTATGTAGGGACGGAGTGGTCCGTCCTGAGACAATTGTCCGCCCAGCATCACATATTTCTCAGCTCATATAGGCCAAGAGCTTCGGACGGTTGCCGGTCTATCAAACCTCTTCGACGCGACAAGTACGTTTAACCCGACAAACCCGTTTTGTTCGACAGGGGGGTCCCATCTTCAAAATATAGCAAGTACGTAACAAATTTAGGTCCTATTTTATTACAGAAAATGACTTTTCTGAAGTTTTCCTATCATGAAAATTCCCGTACTATTTTTTCGACCACTTGTATTCAGCATAAACTACACCAAAGAACGCTGTACTTTAGTAGTTACCATACATTGAGCTGCAGAATGCAGTTACAAAAAGGCAACCCCCGATTTACTGTTATAGTGTAAAATATTCCACGGTATTCCACCGGCGCTGCCGTAAACTTTATTTATTTTTACAACGTTCGTGATATATTAATCAGAATTTATTTCCACAGCTCCGTTGAGGAATATTCGGGGATGATTTTGACAAAATATAAAAATTACAGTATTTCTATAATCAATCAAAGTTGACCGTCCCGATTTACCTATCTAAGCTAGCGATCTCCACTATGCACAGAATGAAGCAGACCGTTGCGGTTTCGTTAGTGATAATGAGAACATCTATGATAGGGCGGCTGTTAATGGTTATGTTCATAAACTGAAAGCTAATTAAAGCTTCTAATGAACTATAGATATATCCGGCAAGGTTAAGGAAGTCGCTTGATGAGCTGGGAAAGGACAAACTTTACTTGCTAGCATATAATCACGCCTTGGACTATTTTTCGTGTTATAATTGGCGGAGATATTTGATAAATGCTGCCAATTTACAAGATTTGAAGGTTCTCTTTACGATGTACTGCAGACCTTATTCTTGCGCGCATTTTTGCAAATGCAGCAAAGACACCACATGACACGTACGACTGCATGCATAGAGAAATTAACAAAACATTTGGTTGCGGAATACACCTCGCACTTCTAGGCACCGATTACTATAATCAATAACTACTACTACTAATAGAAGTTTTCAAACCTCCAGTAGGCATTCTTAACATCCAAACATCGTAACACTAATTCTCTCTCGAAATAAATTTTCTTTCATTTAAAGCATTGATAATTGAAGTCCCATTCGCAACCTTCTAAATTCAATTTTTTCACTGTATAGTATAATAGTTGACAGTGGATTTTTACTGCAATCCGGTAGAGAGAAAAGAGATAGAATACCACATCAATACATCAACGTCCAATAAAAATTACTCAATTAAAACGCAAGAAACTTCGTAAGATCGGCCATATACGACATTTAGTCCCCTATAAAAACGACGTATGTGAGGCATACATCGTTTTTATGGGGAATCTGTTCGTGGAATTCGATCTCGAACGGGTTCTCTCGCCTTTTGCTTTAATAAACCATGCAAACATAACGTAATTAGGCCGGTGAAGCAATCGACAGGTACTACCGCGTGTCTAAGCCTACCAATAGAAGCCGACAGATGCATCCATAGGTGACAGATTGGTTGTTTTTAGTGTTTTGTATCAGTGAATAAGTTTCACTTTTATTTGGGATATTTTAATATCGCATGTACAGACAAAAGCTGAAAGTTAGCCCAACAAAAGTTAACCAATTAAACTTTTTACATTCACAAAAGGTCGATATATATCATCTTGTTTTGCATTGAACCGAAGTCAAAGTTTTTGTTGTTATTATTCCATAATAATTAATGGAATTTTGCAAAGTAATAGGAAGTATTATTTATTCTATTAAAAATATTAAAGTCAATCGGAACTTCCAATATAACCTGAAGTAATACGAGTTTAAGAATAATTTGTTATAATACAGCGGCCGCATTTGTTTCTGCTACAAACTCTCAGAACTAGGATAGGAGGGCAGGATTAGGAAAACCGAATACTAGCGAAACGATTTAGAAACAGCTAATAACAGCAAATAATAGCAACTGACTTGATAAATTAAACATCTTTTAAAGCTACCTTCAGATACCTTTTCGGAAGAATCTTAGAAACATTTTACTTGTTTCCTGTTCTACAACGTATGAGAGGGATTCCAAATATTTTTTATTTCTGAACGATTCCATATCGAAGCAAATGTTTTGACATTAAAAAAGACTCAACGACAAAGACAACATACAAAATCAAAAAGCCGTATTAAAAGAAACGCTAGACTCTTGAGTTAAAGAACGACAAAACGAATGAATCTACTGCTTCAATAAATGCAAAGTTAGCAGAGAAACATCTACATACAAACCTGTACATAAGTCAAGTGCTCGGTAGGCAGAAAAAAATACAAATTATGTCTTGTCGATGCGCACATGCACCGCCGTGCTCTTCTAAAAAGGACATTTCTTCGCGTAGGGAGCGGGGAGATCCGCGATTCAACAATCCCGAAGAGCTTTGTCCCGCTAATATTATAATTAAAGCGCGGACACTTTGACGGCGACCCTCTACCGATCGGTCCGACCGCCGTAAAGCTGTCACGTGACGTTTAATACAGCGGGCATTCGCTTGCTAGTGAGAGTCTCCGGCTATAATGTTCGACCCGGTGTCCCGTCTATCAATGCCTCCGCTTTCTGCCTTTATGCTACTCTCTGCACGGGCGACTTATTTCATCCTTTTGTCTCTTGGAGATATACTCTACATATGTGCAAGCGTTCGACGTTCGCAATGTACATATCTACGGTGAACTTGTATGTATATGTATACATTATTAAGGTAAGTAACTTATGGCGTTGGAATTTTCATTTTGCCTCTTGAGAAATGCAAATAGGATGTTTATTTGGAACGCATAGTCATCGCTTGCGCTGATTTTTAGACAAAATGTAAGCTTTTTTTAATGAACAATGCCCTTAATACTGTCCTGAACAACAGGGCAGCATCTAACAATTAGTCACCTTTACTTCTCTGCTGAAGGTTGAACGATTTCGAACCTTCAGGCTTTTAGTCTAAATTTTGAATACCAGCCGTTACATCAACAATTTGGTGTGGTATAATGTTGGTGCAGTCTAATATTGAAAGTAAAAGATAATATTTACAGTTAAATGTGAATCTCGCATTTGGATATTGCATCCAAGTGTATTGTTTGGTTCTCATGACAACACTGAACAAAAAATACTAACATTAATAATGATAAATAATAACATTGTTTCTAATCCATCGATTCGAAAATTTAAACTTAAGTAAGTACCTATTTGCAGTCAAATGCGAGATTTGCATTTGGAAATTATATTCAAATGGTAGCAATAGAACAACACATCAGAAAATGCCTAGAAACAATAACCAAAAAATAATGCTAAGATAGCTTAGCTTCCTCATGATATTGATGGAATAATTCACGGCAAACGCAATAAAAGGAGAGAGAGCAATGGTAGCAATGTTAATATAATTTGGTTACCATGACAACAATAAACAAAACATACTTGCGTTGACGATCTTAAACTAAAACAGTTAAGAGCAGCAATGATAATATGTTTTCTTTATAGCTGCCATGGTAACCAAAATGCTAATACCAGAAACTGTTTGAAAGTAATGTCCAAATCCCGTAGTCGCGTTTTGCTGTCAACGTTTCTTTCAATTTTTCACATATACATTATACGAAATTGTTGGATATACTACGGATACGGAAAAATATATGGAGCAATAGTTGAATGTAAGCTTTCACGACCGTAATCCATAGTAGAAATGTCTTTCGGGTGATGTCGTGTAGTTAATATATTTCTTTTTTTTTATATTTATTTTATCTATAATATTAACTACACGACATCACCCGAAAGACATTTCTGCTATAAATATATGGAGCAATTTAAAAAATGCTTCTGGTGTATAAATTGGGCAAAGTTTGGTATTCAATCTTGAACACCTTGTATATTTCAAAGGCGTTTTAATGCCAAGTTTATATAGGATCAAGTGTGTAATCCAATGTTTCCGTTTTTTTTTGTTTTAAGGAAACGAGGCTTTAGGTGATTGAAAATAAAATTGAACATTGACATGAAGTAAGCAGATTACGTTGATTTATTTCTAAACGAGGAAACAAAAATGTGTAAAATAAAATAGGTGATTGGTTCGCTATTTATCGACCATCCTATGCATATAAAAAGATCGATTAGGTCAAAATATGGCGATAATATTAATCAATAAAACGTTCAATGTTTATAAAATTTAGTGAAGCTCCTGTGGGTTTTCCGAGGATACAGTTGATCAAAGATTACCAAAATACGTACTTAAAATGAAGGATATAGCTTCTCATTTTCCTCGTTTATACACTGATTAAAGCGCATTGCAAAACTTGCGTAGATTGAAATATGCACAGGCAATAAGTTAATTTATTCGTTATTAGCATATGACAACCATTCATTAATTTATTTACTTAAAACGAACCTACACATAGCTTACTACATCTGCGCCTGCAGATTCATTGTACGGTTAGATATATATGTGCGTTGGTAATGTCAACGTTCATCGTCGATTTTACCTTGAACATCTCACGGTTAGCCACGAACCGCTTGTCCAGATACAGGATACAACCCTTTTCGACTAGAAGAGTCCGCCCATCTTCGCAGAAGATCTATGAGGCTCATCAATTATCCCGAGTTCTTAATGAGTTTTATAGCTTTTATTCTTACAATATAACAGCAACGATAATAGGAACAAAAGAATGTTAGATAGGATTTAGGATTTAAACTGAACGTTATATTTTATCTTAAAAGAGATTTTTCAAATAATTTTATTTATGTTAGTGTTAAGAGAATATGTAAAGTTTGTATTTACACATATTAACGTTACTTTTGATATTTCTAATGGATCATTTACGACAAAAAATCATATCCAACTTCCTTCCGGTATCAAACTTTCTTTCATCCTCATAGCGGAGCACCTTACATCTGTCAACACTTCGGCACTTCCGGAAATGTAATTGTATCTCTTCTTAAATAAAGATAGCAAGGACTGTGGCGTAGTATGGTAAACAACACATAAGTATCGACAACCTCCGCACCACACAAGTTTAATTTATTATATAGTAATTAGTCCAGGACGGAATTATTATATTTGCGGATACTCATGTGTTGTGTATCTCTTCTTATTTAAGCTATTTGTCTATTTCAAATACGTCAGTTTTCCATCTTCCACATTTGTATACACGACATATAAACATAAAAGTATATCGTCGTTAATATTTCACCTGATTAAACCATTAAACCAACACATCCTGTTTTCGTAAGCGATAAACTTATGTCTCTTCTGCGGCCCGTAAAATTGATGTCTACAATTAAATCCCAAATCTATAATGACATTCTTCTTCGTGTCGGGCAAGAAGTAGCAGCTAGCGGCTGACGGAGAAACGGTTGAAATTAAAATTACCATAATTTACATTTTGATAATCCGGAGTGTTCGCGAACGCTTCTCTTTTTTTGCTTGTTAATATCGTCACGTTCTAGAAAGAATGCTCTTGAGTGCTTTATCAATTTTTTGTCTCTCAAATTTAAAAATTGAATTTCATATGTTTATCCTGAGTGTTTTTCAATTCAACTTTGAATTTGAGTTCTTTTGTATCCTTTTGTACATTTTTCTTATCCATTTGTAAATGTACAACGTGATCGGAAAATATATCTCTGAGTTCTAATTGACTTCGGTCTGGTTTAGTTCTGTAGTCTTATTCAGTGCCGTTGGGATGCGTTTGGCTATTTTTGATTTTGATAGGGTATATTCACGTCTGCTCAATTCCGTTCGGTTGTGCCGGCTATAGTCAGTTCTACTCCGTTCCAATCGCCTATATTCGATTTTGTTTGGTTCCGTTCTGTTCAGTTCGGCTACGTTCGACTATAGTTGGTTCTGTTTGGTTCCATTCGACTACAGTCAGTTACATTTCGTTCTATTTGATTCCAGGTGGCTACGTTCGGCTATACAGCATCTGTTCGGTTCCACTCAGCTATATTCGATTTTATCCGGTGTCGCTTGTTTACATTCGGCAATATACGATTTTTTTTCGGCCCCATTTAGCTATTTTCGCTTCTCTTCAGGCCCACTCGCCTACATTTGGTTCTGTTCGTTCTATTCGGCTATGATCGCCTGTTTGTGGTGCTGCTCGACTATATTCAGAAAAATTTAATAAACTCAGCGCCTAGACACTGTAAAATAGTGAATTAAAGTAAAAGTAACACAGCTGTACGAACTCACATTGTTTGAATTTTTGTAATATTGTAGACTAAAGTTTTCAGTTTTGATAGATAAATTGTTTTCTATTTATTGAAACTGCATATGTGAAACACCGTCATTGTTGCATAGAAAACTTCCGTATATGGTTGTTTTCGCGTATCAGACCTTCCATTTAATGTCATCTGCTTGTATGCCGTTAGAAAAAAAAGTAGCATTCCTCCTATAACGGTAAGAGTATTTAATTTGGCATTCGACTATCGCGAATATCACGCGCGTAGCAATGTTGGACGTTAAACGGCGTTATCATGTTCCGAACAGGCGAGAAATATAAAGTTTCCATCGATTGACATTTGTTCAAAAAGTAATTGGGGATTTAATCTTAATCAGGATAATATGGGAACATGAACTGTGTTGAGAAACTTAATAATTGATATAAATAACGAAACAAGCAACAACTTGTATTACAGACGGCAGAAGAGTGCTGTTTCGCTTATACGTTCCTATGTTACGGCTACACAATAAAATATCGACTGCGTTAGATTACCACTTACTGGTGGTAGCCTACTAATAAGTCTTGGAAAATGTGATCAAGCTTAAAATTGTTTTCTAAAGCTTGCAAACTTTTGTACAGACAAAACAAAAGTTGATTGAATAGAACAGAAAGGGACTTAAGAAGACTTGATGCGGAACAGGAGCATTCTCACATAAGAAATACATGGGATAAAATCCCATGTTGCCGTTGTTCAGATACAAAGTTATGACCTCCTTGAACATGTAATGCCCACAGAAATACTGCACATACAGAGGTATAATAAGACGTATTTGAAAACCCAAATTAATGAGAAAAATTTCTGAAAAGATTAACTAATCTCTAATTATTAATCTATAATAACGCTGAAAAAACTGATAATGTTTCATATTTAGGTAATAATTTCTAAATAGGAGACAACAAACAAAGCCCTGATCTTCTTAATCGTTTAACTTCTGGGAACCGTAACTCTTCTATTAAAATCCTTTTCAAAGACTTAAATCATTTGTTTGTTCGACAGTATATTAAATAAACAAGCCTCCGTTTTATTTCCAAATCAAAGCTTTCTGGAGCCTTCCAACGTATTACCAAAACTACCTTATTCGAAGACAATATTAGCGTAACGAAGAACGCTAACTAGTGTCTAGCGACCGATCAATGTTAGGGCGACCCAAAAAACTGAGCACGGCCAAAGAGCAGGACGGAGAAAATGGACTCACTTCTTAGGCTCGCGCTTACGTATTTGTGTGCGTGTAAGAGTTCCTATGCGAATGCTTGTGTTGGTAAGCGTGTGTAAGTTCGTAGAGTGCGAAGAGGCACGTAGGAACCGCGACCGGTGCATCAGAGAAGGAAAGAAAGTAGGAGGAATGGGCTTCCTCGCGGCCATCACCATATTTCATGTCGTCTACTGCTAGGTTGCCACGTTTAACCTGGCTACCATGGCGATGATAATGCTGCGCGCTGCGGCTGACGGCAACTTCACCGCTACTCTCTCTTTCGGCTATACGGGTCTAAGAAGAACGCGTCTATGTAGATGTTGCGCGGTCTGTTTGAAAATACACTATCGGCTAAAAAGTTTGGTAATTCGCTAAAACAAAACGAAAAAAAAAAATTGTTAATTGCTAGAATTTTTATCGTCGTTCCGGAAATTCGAGGGATGCTCAATAGAAACATGCAGTTGCGGCTTACTTGTCTATGTATATTAGTTATTCAAATACTAGAAACTCGTCTGTTAAAAATCTAGTTGGAAAATGGTATTTATTGTATATTGTCAATTTTTAGTGGCTGAATATGGAAGTTCGCACGAGAGAATTGATATTATATGTGGCGACTTACTGTTAGTTACTCTTATTAAAGATATTTCCCATCCTAATTAATTGGTAATGTTCAGCATCTGATGGATATGTGAGGCAATTAAAAATCTCTTTAGGTGTAAATAGGCGGAATAAAGTTGAAGAAGTTTCTCAAATGATGAGCATCGATATAGTAGTCGTTCATTCACCCTCTTCGTAGATTGCCACAAGCTTGCCTGATACCACAATTACTTATTTATTGATGAGCAGAAAGATTTGCATTCGACTTATTTGCTATCATTAGTCGTCTCACCAAATTTTCGCCTGCGGCGAATGTTGATGTTATCGTTGCGAACTAGAAGTACATGACGTAGAGCGGAAGCGTGCAGAATTAGGAATGTTTTGTTGTACTCTACTAGGGCATCTAGGAGAGTTCAATGAAATATTTTGCTAGAAATACACTACCAACTCACAAAATTTTTCTTTAGATCACCGATGTTTAAAACAGGAATAAATTGAAATTTTTTTTTGCCAGTTTCCGTTAGTTAATTCTTTAGAATGACTATTTTATGTTAAAAACATTGTATTTGATTTTATACACGATACAAAAGAGGTTTAAATCTAACATGAAGCACAAGTAAAAGAAATAAATTGAAAAAATTACAACGCAAATTTACGTTTCCTCACACGACATCTTTATATCACGGTACTATACTTGGTTTGTAAGCCGCAATGCTTGTTTTGAAATAAATGTATTACATCACAATGTAATATTTTAAGAAAAAAGTTAATTAAAGCAGTGCACTGAATCAGTAATGTAAGTAATAATAAAACGACAAAAACTATACATAGCAATTCATACTGCCATTACTTACTTCTACATTTTATTAATAGAAAGGAAATATTTTGATTGCTGAAGAATACAATTAAATTAAATTTCATTTAATTAGTATATATATATAATTAAATTTTTTGTCGAAACAAAAGTTGTGATTTAATTTTTTGATTTAATTAATAGATGGAGCGGCTACCAACAAGAAAACTAACACCAAATTAACGATGAAGAAACATTCATCTATTATTATTATCATCATTATTATCACTATAAAAAAAAGCATGCGAATTGGACAGATTATTTGTATAATCATTAACTTTTTAGTCTTACTCTTTTTCGAAGTTTAAACGATATCCCGGAAACATTCCTATCTCGAATTCCTTCCCAAAACTCCCATTCAACAACACCATTAAGCTCACAAAAAAAGAAAATCCAATTTGTCGACTCGGACAGAATAAATTCATCCTTTTCACCAGCCGGGATTTAGATGCTGCCACCCTTCCCAGTTCGCCCGGAACAAAGGAGTCCGGGTGAACCTTCGTCGTACCAATTTAAACGATTAATATCTGCATTAACGCAGATAATTCCCATTCCTCCCTTCCGGGAATACAATGGCAGTAACAATCCGATGAAGCGATCTACCTTTTTCTCACTTCCTTCAGCCTCCCCCAGCTACGTCAGTTCCCTCAAAATTCGTACCCGTTCCTGTATCAGACCTTTTACGTTACCTGCAATAACGGGTAGTCAAAGTATTAGGCGATTACGCCGGAGCAAATCTATTAAAGTTGGGATGGGAAAAGTAGTCCCCCCGAAGTCGCATTAATCGTTGCCTTGTTTTCAATTTCCTCCGCTTCCGCTGATTTAAGGTAATTGGGGAAAAGAAAAGGTCGGTTTGATAAATCGTTTGGATTGTATGAACCCGAGTTCAAAATTGAGAGGAATTACCATCCCTCTCAACAACGTTGTATATGTCCATTTTAGTTTCTTATCATAAAAGTATTTAGCCGTGAAAGTTCTATTCTTTTTTGTTTTTATCATATGAAACGTAGCATAGCATTATTATTAATCAACTTGTAGCTTGTTCGCAAAGATCAAAACAATTTCGATAAAACAATAACGTTTGAGTCTAAAGCCTTTTTCTGCGCCGTAACGTGTTGCTGCTGTTAATGGATAACATATTAATGATGGTAGACTTTTTTCACCCGTCATTTTTTGCTGATTTTGCACATTGCATTTGCTCGTAGCTCAAAGGTGATCAAATTCCTTGACAAAAGTTGAAAGGGAGCATATTCAATCTTCAAACCAGATCAATCACGTTCTTGAATTCTTTAATTATTTAGGCACCAAAGTACTGCGAAGTTCGAAAATTTTGTGTTAGGTTCGTCGACATATGTGTTTGATACACAATATTTAATATTTTTTGTATCTTTTAGTACAGTAATTCCACTAAAGCTTCATCCGCTTAGATTTACAGTCACGTAATTCAAGATCAAAGTTCTGGATGACACAACCTTATTACGCTAACCATGCTAAAGAAGATTATATTCGACATTGCGCGGCTGGTTCGCGAGTACACGCGGTTAAGGACGAACGAATAAAAAGGATCGCATCAGCAGCCCGGATGATGTGAAACCCAAGATGAAGAAGGATGAAAAGGTTAAGTGAAATTCACGTGTGCTGCAGTCGCGGCGTATACGAAGATAGGTGCTATTAGGAAAGTAGTAGAGACTACGCTTACGAATATAGAAGGTTATGGATCTCATTCGGACTATTCTGATGGCGTTCAGATGTGGTAATACTAATAGTAATAGTAGTTCTGGAGCAACGAGCGACGTCTTTGCTGTATTCGCTGCCGCGTTAGTCGTTACTTGTTATTATTATGTTAAAATATTTATGTATGCGCGATGTGATGCCTTTTAATTATGTTAATATGAAATGTTGATGTTCAATTATAAATATTAATTATGGTAAAGTATCTGTAGCGATAGAAAAAAAAAGTATCGTTCTTGTTCTTCGCGTACTGATGAAGCATATAGATATATACGTATGTTAGTGAATGTAGTACATATGCATATAAAAGAATTATTGCACTGAGAGAACGTAGGTCTATATTCTATTTATATGTATACTTGGTATTCAAAATAACTGTCATATATCTTAATATGTGATCATTAGAGTGGGCAAATTCGGGTGCGTACCATAGGCGTAGCTAACGAATGGACCCTTGCATGCGAAGGGAGTTAGTATGCAGAGATATATTATCGCGAACGGTGCTGTTCCGGTGCTAGATACAAAAAAAAATAAGATGGTTTTTGTAGATTATGAACCGATCTCTATAATTTATCTCTATGTTACTGAATGAACACCGGAAATTGCCATCTCTAGTCATATGTATAAAAAATAAAATCGAGAGTGTATGTAATTCGATGATTAAAAAAAAACTTACCGTCTTAAGCGTCTTCCGAGATAAAAAACTGGGGAAGCGAGATTAAATATTTTTAATATAAGGTGCGTTTCCGAAGTTATTTCTGCAAAACGCGTCCGCCGTGAGGAAAATATGGTCTTGTATAAAGAAAACGATTGCTCTACATCTAGTGATGTTATATTTGCAAAATTTAAAAAATTCTGAAACAACGCATCTGTGATGAAGCTTCACAAATTTGTCTAAGTGTGGCAAAATCTGAATCTTCTAAGTGTCTAAAACACTTTCAAACTTAATTAGAACACACTAATTTTTTGCGTCTTCTACTGAACAAAGCTGTGCGTGTGACAGTGAAGAATTTTGTAATTTTTCTATTGCTTGCACTACTCCGATGTAATTGCTGTGAATAGTTTGTCACTTTTAACCTGATTATCTTCATTTTTTTCTGACTTGTTTTGATAGCTGCACATTCTTTCGGATTGAATAATAGAACCACCTTCTTCATACTCTCAAAATATGTATTATAGTAAAATGGAGCTTGTAACCATGTTCCCCACCGTGTAAGGATTGGTTGTAGTGGTTTAGGGGTATGAGAACACAGTCTGTGAAATTCACTAATACGTTTTGGGGATTTCAAAGACACTGTTTTTGTACTCGCAATTAGCGCATCTACCTGTGGACAACATTTACGAATTGTTGAGTGTAGGCTTTCACGACCGTAATCCATAGTAGAAATGTCTTTCGGGTGATGTCGTATAGTTAATATTTTACTTGACGTTTCTTTGACCATCCTGTCAGCTTCTTCAGAAGATTTCTAAAGACTGTCTTTCTTGTCGCTGATAGGATGGTCAGCGAAACGTCAAGTAAAATATTAACTATACGACATCACCCGAAAAACATTTACGAATTGTCTCTGCCACAAGATGTAGAGGCTGAATTGTACATGTAATGTGTAAAAAGTTACCACATTGTTCCTTAAGAGACCGCCCTACAGAAAGTATGGTTGCGGCACCATCTGTCCTAAATATTAAGACTTGATCTCTGGATATTTCAAATTTCTCCAATGGGCTTAACACAATTTTTGGAATTATTTGGGCAGCACATTCTTCTATTCGTCTAGAAGCTAATAAAATTGAAGATGACGATTGATGTGGTTCGATTTTGCGCACCATAACATCAAGTACAAAGATCTGTAAGAAAAGAAGAGAAAAGAAAAGTCTTGCAATCAGTTGTTTCATCCACACACAAGCGCACTTTTTTATTTTTCAGTTCAGTCTTAATTTTATTTTCTAAATGTACACGCACAGATGGTAAATAATTTGGCAACGTGGTCCTACTCGGTAATGTAATATTAGCGTACTTGTTCCAAAATGAAATAAATGAATCGTTGTTTAACAAAGTAAACGCTAAATTACACTGAATCATCATTGTACATAAATCAAATAAGAATTGTTCGTATTTTGCGGCTACACCGGTTTTGATATTATTATAGTTTGCACTTTGCACATGCCGTTTACAATGTGTTTGTGACCAACACGTTAGATATATGGTATATCGCACACTAAATATTTAATTTTTACGCCGTCGTACGTCAAATTCGGATAAGTTCAGTTCAGAATTGCTGCTGAAGATGATAGCTTAGCTATCGAAACGCGCGCGCAGTGTCAGTAAAGTGTTTCAGAGCACCTATATATATTATTCCGTTAAAGAAACGATTAGTATCATTAGGGCACAGAAGATGGTACGCTTATTTTGAAAGTTTCTGCAAGTAACCGCAGAAGACCGTACCAATACCTTTTGCTTTGTTAACTTTATAATGTGTAAGTAATTTACTCAAAAGAAAATTCAAAACAGTTGATAGCATCGAAACTATTCCTACTCAATTGCGTACAATATCATTCCACATATACGCGAACTTCTCTAAGAATATCTCACTATAACGCCTGCTCGGGTTCGTCTCCTAACGTCTCGTCAAGATCACCAATAGTTTCGTTTGCATTTCCGTGTGTACCGCATGTGCGTGACGCATCAACCTCCGCCTTCTTCGATCTAATATGACGGCTGAGACACACACAAGTAGGTTGGGACCATTCTTTTTCTCTTTCTTCTTTTCATTCCTCATCTTCGTATGTATATACGTATACTTGTATGTGGTATTATATCAAACTACGATCGCGGATTGCGATGTTGTGCCCGTGTACTTGTATATTTGTGTGTTGCATGCTTGTCTGTCCGAACCTAGCTGCTTGCGAGTGCGTTGTGGTGTTGGCTCCGTTGTGCGCAGATCATACATACGTATGTTACATACATACGTCCCGTAAGAATATACGACGATTTACATTTAAATCTCGAATAAAATCTAGATGAGGCTACCGTTTTCTTGCCATACGAGGAGATAGCTGCACTAGTTTGGTCTCTTTCTGTCGTTTGGTCGGATCCTGAGGTTATATGTTCGTCTACACTCAGAGACATTTGATTATGAACAAAATGTTCGATTTCGGAAACTTGAATAGGCATAGTGCTTATTTCTGAAAATTAAAGACGTTTGCGCTTAATGTCGGCAGATAAACGGTCTAAAGTGTGAATAACCTTTAGCATGCAAAGGTTCGCTAAGCTTTGACAATGAGGAGATACCATTACTTTTCCTGCCGACTTAAGGTTGATGGTTTTGGCTCTCAGGCAATCATTCAAAAAAAACTCCAACAAACCCAGTTTTAGGTTGGATGAACATTTTATACAGAACTATGAATTCTAGCAAGTCAAATATTTAATTTTATGCTAAAAATTGATACATCCTAACCTACTTGCATAGATAAACACCTCTCACATATAGATAAAAAGCAACCATAGAAAAATCTTGATTTTTGTAAATTAAATAGAGTGAACAAGCGGTCGCAAAATTCACAGGGCGACAACTTTGTAACAAATAATCCAATGAACAGTTCTCGTGCTGATGAGAAAAATGCAATTTCGCACATGTTAGTATTTTTAACACCTTGAACATAGCGAACAGTTTCAATTCATAGCTGGTTGTCTCGGAGTGTAACTTCACATCAGTATCGTGAAAGAAAAGCCATACGGGATAGCCTAAGAAGAAACGCGCACATGTACCATAAACCGATCCTTCTCTAATACACGCAGTATACGTCGAACAACACATGTATATGTAACACACGCGTGTCTACCGTTGTGACAACTTTTTCTTGCTTTTTTTTATATGTAAGTATTTGCGCTCCCTCGCGGTTGCGGTGCTTGTTCGATTGCCATTCTTTTATTAGCGATTCGTATAGTAGCAGCGGCCCTTCATAATATGCTTGTGGATACTGGATGACCCGCGGTGACTAGAAATGTGTAGATTCACCACCACGGGAGATGCTATTAAGAATGTTGGCGGTGAGCTCTAAATAAGGCAAAAATATGAATGAAGTACATTTTATAGATGTGCAATTATTTTACGATTTTGCTAACTGCCCGCCGAAAATATTGAGATTTTGGATTTTGGACACATGGAAAATCTTTTAAATTGCTCCGCTTAGTCGTCGTCACCACAGCAACGGAATTAAGGTTTTGTATTGACTTGATAAGTACTAGTGGTGCATCAGTCGAAAAATTTGGCATTTGCTGTAAGTTGAAAAATAGCACCTGTGATACAAAATCCGACCAAAAATATAGCGTCATTCAATTTTTGGACTCTGCATGATGTCAAACAAAGAAAGCTGTATATGTTGACTATAGCTGTTCCCAAAGTATGGCAGTGGCTGAGTAGTACAACCGACAAAGGAAGATTTGTCCCGTCACTAAATTGCGGAAGTGCAAATAGGCACATTGAAGTTAAATGCAATTTTCTCAAATGTTTCTCAAAGTGGCTACATATCAGTAAATTCCACAACTGCTCGCGCTTATAGGCAGAAGAATTTGTATTCTTTCTTTTCGCTAGAGTATTTAATTTGGTATCAACAACAAGATACTGGCTTTGTTTACCAAATTGCCGCTGGTTGGCAAGTGGAAGTGCGCAGAATCTCCAATATCGAGTCGCCTCCCTGCGATTTCTATGCGCTTGGCACATTAAACATAAGTTTAGCGGCAAGAAATCTGCAATAACTCATGCTTTGATAGTAATGCTGGTTTTCTTTTAATTCTTTGACTAAGAATTTACAGCTTCTAGATGTGGCTCTATTGAAGCAACCTTTGTAACCAATATTCTGTGATATTAAAAATACCGCGTATTCTATAACATACTACGACAACAACACAAAAGCATCGGTAACCTCCGCACCGCACAAATTTAATTAAACAATCCTGGACGGCTGTTTCGAGGATACGAATTCTCACATCATTCGGTCACCGGTTGAGAATGAGGATCATTCGTATCCTCGAAACGGCCGTCCCGGATTAATTAATTAAACTTGTGCGGTGTGGAGGTTACCGATATTTTTGTGTTGTTTACTACGCCACAGTTCTTGCTATCATTATTTATACTACGACAATTTCAAAATTATCGTTGTGTATTTCACTTCATTGCCCATCACTAGTTTTGCACATCCGCCTATAGACAGCTCATACCTACATCTTATAGATATAAATCGTTAAAATCCCTCGCCATTCTACCGCAAGCCTCTTCGCAGTAGTAGTAGGCATTGCGCGGTATAAAAGATCGATCAACGATGATGAGTCGCACACAGAGCGTTTATATTTTTCGAGTTTGTCTCGTCCACGTTCCGCATCATACATAACCAGGTTTACTACTTTGGAATTCTATAGGCCGTGCCCAGTGATGATCTTGCCGCTACCACTACTCTTTGCAATCAATCTACCACTTAATACATAAAGCATATCGCAATTGTTAACGATCTTTAAAGAAGACTTCGATTAAGCGGGCCGCTTTCGATCTACATCAAAGTTGATAACAGGTAGCTCTGGTAGACAGGAAAAAGTGCTCTTGCGGAAACAGGGTGAAAAAAGTTAAGAGCCGTCGATTCTGCGAAGAAGAAAAAGGAATGGATGATGTGAAGGCTTAGTTGACTCATCGGGAATCATTGGTGATTATGTAATTACGTCCCGGATTGCTTATTAATTCCTTAAAAAAAGAAAACAAATAGCATTTTAACATTTAACATATTTCAAAGATGCAAAGAAAGATAACGTATTTCACTTGTTCTGCTTTTCTTTAAATAAAGACTTTAGGTCAAAATTACACAATAAATTTGTGGTAAATATTTGTTGTTCAGTACGTTACGGTAACTATTCCTAGCACGGTTTAGTTACCAAATTCTTCGTTTTACTTTCTTCTTAGTTTCAGATTAGCAGCTTTTATCCCTAGTGCAGCTTACACGTGGAATTAATATGCAGACTTTGCAAGGCAAACTTTCGCGCTAGCGAAAAGCATTACGTATATAGAGTAAGTTCATCTCTGGCAATATTTTCACAACTGCTTTAGACAGATTCATGTATACTTATCAAGTAAAGCAATACTCTCATTACTAAACTACTTTCCCATCCTCAAAAACAATCTAAACTGGTCAATAAGCACTTTCACTGGTTAGCTGATGCGTCCCTTTGAAACTTATTCTCAAACAGGTATTGTTTGAATACATATGTACGTATGTAGATATATAGTTTTGACACCCAACAATAGGCAGCCATCTAGTGCGTCTCCGATTACCCACAATTGATTACGCTATAGAGTGGAAATACTTATATGTATTAATTTTCTCATACATATTAATGATGTTTTTACACACGGCACAATCAACAGACCACCTGCAACGGGAACCGAGTTCGGGTAAGATGTCGTATACTCTTGGTAATATTCGTTGCATATATCATGTAAGGGGGACATCAGTATCTTTGACAATGAATTTATATCGCTAACAGCAAATTAAGGAACATTTAAGTTGTAGTTATACATCCGAAATGAAGATTAATACGTTTCAATACATGTCTGTGGTTAGCAACGTATTAAGGATGTAATTAATAATGTAATAATAATTAGCTTATTGAGAACCGATACTTCTGGGTCAAATTAAAAACCGGATAACGTGAAAATAACACAAATTACTTTTGCTGTAAGTTGTTAATGCCTAACATCATTTATTTAATATGTATTTACTTGAATGTGTGTATATAAAATGGCAAATGTGTCGAGTAACGCTAAAGCTGATTTTGGCAGAATTTCTACCTAATAAATGAAATATAGTGTGTATATTAATAATCCAACTAAAAAGATACGAGGGTGGTTCAAGAAGTCCTTAGAAAATCGAGAGATATCGCTCGTATGTTTGTTTCTAGTAAGGATCACTAGACAGCTCAGTTACACTCCCCGACAGAAACTTAGACGCGGTAAGATGTTTCAAAGGTTTTAAGGGTTACAACATTTCTTTGCGAAACTAGCAAGATATCTAATTAAGTTTTTATTCGTAAAAGTGAAATAAACTTAAAAATATCTCCTCTAGTAATATATGAACTAAATAATAAATTATTACTCCAATGTTTAAACAATTTCTGCGACAAAAATTTAGACGCTCTGTTGCAAATGTAAAACAAAAATAAACAAATGAGTAATGCGTAGATCCTCCATTGTTCTTAATCACTTCCAATAGTCTGTTATTAATAGATTTATATAAATTTAACACATAATTTTGAGGGATATTCTGCCATTCAATCACTATTGAAGTTTTCAGTTCCTGTACCGTGAAATATTGACGGCCTCCGCCATAAAAGCGACGTAGCAATTCACCCCACATGTTTTCAATAATGTTTAAGTCTGGTGACCGCGCCGACCACTGTAAAGTTTTAATCTTTTTCTCTTTAAACCATTCAGCAATGGTTTTTGCTTTATGAATTTGCGCGTTATCTCGTTGAAAAACAAAATTGCGCCCGGCCCATTGGTTTCCAAAACGTAGAAGATTGTCACGCAAGTCTTTATACGTCACAGATGTCATTTTGTTTGTGCAAAACACTATCCCACTTTTATCGCGAAATCCAATCGCTGCCCATATCATCACAGATCCACCCCCTAATTGTCTGGTCATTTTCACTTTTGGTTCCTTTCTCAGATCATGATAATAATGCAAGTACCCATCCGGTCCGTCCAAATTACAACGTTTCTCATCGGAAAATATAACTTTTTCCCATTGTTTCTTCCAGGATACGTGTTCTTCAGCAAATCTCAACTTCGCTTCTTTGTGTTTCGCCGAAAGTGGCGGTTTTCTCAACATTTTCTTCCGTGATATTACCGGTGACGCCTTTAAAATCCTTTGAACATTACGCACGTGCGTTTGTACCCCCGCCTGTTCTGCAATAACTCTCGTAGACGCAGAAGAATTGGATGCACACCGCAATATCATGCGTTTATCCCGCTCACTTACAGCTTACGGTCGCCCCTGGCCTTTTGGTTTGCCGTAATTTTGCGGATCTTTTAGGAAATTTCTAACGCAATGATCGCTTCTTCGTAACCGACGAGCAATTTCCTTCTTACTAACACCATCTTGGTGCTAGGCTAGAACTTTACCCCTTCCTATCAAGGATAATTGCTTTTTTCTACCCATATTGCAAACACTTTGTAAAATATAATTTCTCGTGGTGAAATATGTACACTTTACCAGCACAACCGCTGCATATAAAGAGAAGTATCAAATTAAAACATTTTTGCTTATATTAATGTAATAAATGCAAAGGGTTTAAATTTTTGTCGCATTTAATTCCTATTTTGATCTGGGAAAATCTCAATTACCCCTCATAAAGCAATAAATACCCAGAAATATCTATAAATGGACTATTTACATAACAAGTATTAATAACCCTCATTTATATTTTATATAAAGTCTATAAACTTTGTTTCGTAAATAGAAACGATACCGCGTCTATGTTTTTGTTGGGTAGTGTATATTCATCGTACGGTTTCATTCATATTTATTTAACCAAAGAATTTTTGTTTATGTAGAAAAATGGAAAAGAGCGAGTTTCGAATGGTGATTAAGCACTTTGTATGTTTAAAATTATAAATATCTAAAAAGCTTAAAACCGAAAGTGGTCAAAGCTGAGTTGGACGAAGTTCATGGAACATCTGCTCCTGTTTTAGCAATTGTTTACAATCGGGTAAATGAGTTTAAACGTGGCCGTACATCCACAGAAGATGAACATTATTATTCTGGACGTCCAGTGAAAGTCTTACCAAAACACTTAATCGTGCGTTGTGTCGAATTTTGTTATAGTTGTCCACAAGCATCAGATTGTTAAATGCATGGTGTGTTTAAAGGTCCACCCGTTTCTTCTTTCTTTTTTCTATTTATCAACGGCGATCTATTTTACTCTTACTCAATGACCTAACTTGTACCGGCTAGAGCACACATCTTTCATCTTTTCAAATTGTCGCACCATAAAATAATAAGAATCATGTTTTAAAGATGTAAGATGTGTCTTTACTTAACTGGATAATCCAGTTGCCTCGACGATATATATGCATATATGCTTGTTTAAAATATGTCAGAGAATATACGGCTAAAATATACACATAATCGAGATACTCCTTTTATGCTAGTTATAGAGTACACGTTAACTAATAAAGCATTGACAAATAATTCTTCAACTCCGCCTTGTAATTAAAATTAATTGCAAATATTTTTTTTTCACTTGTAGCTAAAAACAACTAATTCTTTGCAATTAAGCGAATTATTCATGTGGCAAGGCTCTGAAGATAACCAATCTTATCGAGTTGAAGATAAATTCTAATTATTAAGCTAGTACATACTACGAAATAAGTTCTCTCGCTGGTTTCTCAAAACTATCGGAACAGTATGTATATTACAATTAAAATTTTTCACCCTTCAGTTTTACTGGTAACAAGACGACAACGTTGTTTTGGTTTAATTCGAACTTTTGCTTGCACTCAGCATGATATATGCACATTATACTGCAAAACATAATAAAGATGGCATACCTGGGCGTAACCACCAGACCTACTTGAAGCGATATAACATAGAATTAGGTTAAAAGAAAAAAAAAAAAACAAAATATCGACCGCACTATTTATCTAATCCATTTTTAGACAATCCACCTACGGAATCCCGAGTATGCTTACCGCATATTATGGACATGCAGGACGACTCATAATCGCCGTACTATTCGTGCTCATCTCGCGATATCCGAAGGCTTAAGGCGCAATCGACCCGCGCGTCCGGTAGCAGCCGAGTCCGGCGATCGAACCTGGTATTATAAGCGTACTGCTCGGAAGGCCCGGCCCGATAACGATCTATATGCCTCTGTCAAATGTTTAATTTGTTCGGACTATTTATTAATGTTCGGTGTATTTATGAAGGCGGAGGCAGCCGCCCTTCGCGTCCAAAGAGCGAGATAGTTGTAGAAGGACGGTGAAGCGACCGATAAATTCTGCCCCGGCATCCAACCCGATAGACGTCCCAATCTACATTATCTTTATCGCCGGGATCCACCTTCGGTCGGTATTGAGATCCTCCTAGACTCATCCACCGAATAGTGTATTTAAATTTATGCATGTACACTAACATTTTTATGTTTCGTCTCCCCCTAAGATACTTTTCTACCACTCGTAGCTGTGCGCTTGGGTTATTGTAGGATTCGCAGGTAGATTTCATTACTCCCATTTTAGTTTATGATGGGTATTCCCTGTGCTTTTATTTGCTGAACCTAAGTACTTGGTCTTGCCAAGGGGAAGATCGATATTTGGTCGTTGCAAGAGGACACAAAACATAAACTGGACACTAACGCTGGTGAAAATTGGGTCATTTCATTGTGAATAAAATTGATAGAACTCTATTAGCAGATAATTGATCCATATTAAAACAATATTTAAAAAAATGCGAAATTATTGAACGATGACAGCTTTCTCGCAACCATCATGTTTTATACAGTAAAACCTTAAATTTATGAAATGTTCAGACTTTCTTAAAGCAACTCTACAGTGTGATTAGCAAGGAACAGGGCAGCGCAATAACTTAGGAACAAATGAAAATTCTTAAGCTCCGTATTAAAAGAAAATTAAATGCATATATAACTGCTGCCATGTCTTCAACTGTACTTTCCAAGAAAATAATTCTTATAATTTTAAGACTAAGCAAGCAAGGCGGTCATACCTAGGTAACTAAACAAAATATTTCTAAAATTAAATTAACAAAATAAAAGCAAAATTAAATTAAGTGCTCAAATGTTTCTCCGTCACGTGTTTTTGATAACGCCTAAATAAGGATCCAGTGGTTACGTTTCGTGAGATTACTGAAGCCATTGTGCTGCAAGCGAGGTATCATAGACAAGGAAATATCATGCACCATATTTTTTAAATATCACCGAAAGAAATCGACAGACCGTTCTGACCATCTCAAGATGTACTTTTTTTTCATAATAGTCAGATATATTTGATTTGCCCATTCATTGGCATTATTATATTTACAGAAAAAAAAACATTATTATTGAGTTGATATCATAGGTATTCAATGTACCCAATAGATGTGCTTATTGTGCTCAAGTTCTTAAAGTTTTCAAATTTTCATTCGTTCGAGCTATCCTACTGTGCCACTCCACGCTGTATACATTTTCTCAAACGCAAACTTAACGAAATATCGTAAAATACTCAATATACAACCCGGTAGATGCATCCCTAAATGTGTAATGCAACTGTCGTTATAGATAAAATTGTTCACATTTAAGTGTAGAAAAATGCTTATACAAGGTGGAGTAGCAGTGGCCATTTTGGGAAAGCCTACAGATACATCTTTAATTTGCCACGTAAACAGATGTAAATACTAGAAGTACCTATATTAGTAACTAAACCGGAAGAGTTAATAACTAACACCAGTCCACTTAACTGCAAATTAATTGTCCTTGTATTCCTTTTATTTAGTATGATTCTAAAAGTTCCACATTCAATCGGGGGCGATTATCTTTCCTTCACTCAACTATATTTAAATAAATTTGTTTAACAAATAACTTTGAGATTGTTCCACTATATTGAAGCCCTCAAAATATTTCTGGAGAATATATGGATTGATCTGTTATAAACTTTGTTTAATTTACAATAATAAAACATTGATCAAGTTAATTGTAACAATTATTATCTTGATATAGAAAAATTAAAATGAAAAAATTTTATAATATCACAAAATTTTGTATTTAACACTATTATTATACCCTCTGCCTGAACCACGATCTATTCCACTACATCGACTATTGTAGGTGCGCCATTATTATTAAATAAAATTTTACAAGCGGATGCAATTCCTATGAACACCAGTGTACAATGTATGTATAAGCCATACACTGTAAACCTGTTACGCGTTTTTTCTTCATTACACAACGAACACCGTGCGGTCGTGTATTAATATACACATAGGTTAGAATTTATGTTTCGGGCATAGCTTATACGGTAACATGCCGGATCAATACGGAATTGTTTTGCTTTATTGCCCCCAGTGCTTTGATATATGTAAGTAATTATAGCAAAGTATAAGCCGGACATGTGTCTATGCATAGCTAAAATTAATTTTCTGAACCTCTATACGTTTCTGTTGTAGCGATAGACTGAGCGGACCGGAGATCATGTCTGCGGAAATATTTCGCCGCTGCTGTTTCTTTTTTGTTCTCGTTGTGTTCTCTATAGCGATCGATTGCTTAATTGTTTTGTTCGAAGATATTTAGATTTCAAATTGTAAATTTGTGCCTCCTTTTAAATATTTTATTACACCGGATATTTTTCTACACCGGAAACCGTAGCGAATTCAAATCCGGTAAATATGCCCGTTTTTTCAATAAATTCAGAAAATTAAAGGAAAGCTAACCTTTTAATTTCGCTCTTTCCGTTTAAGAGAGTTACATATACATCGAAATTCTGCGTTGACCGAAGATAATTAAAATGAAACTAGATGCATTATTCACAATTAAATCACTTTTAATTAAAACTCATTTTTAACCTTACACAGCAGCTAGCGCCAAAATCATCGTTTGCCTTCGCATCCCGTTGCCCGTCTGCTTTCTGAACTATTCTGGTCATTGGATTTAAAAACAAGGAAGACATTTGGAACATTGTCACTTGGAATGTGAAACAGAAGAGGTTTTCAGACACACACACGCACATACTGACATCCATTCACATGCACTAAGCGCGAATTTTGTGTAAACTGAAAATGTAACAGTCAACCGGATTTTTTGAATTTTTTGAACTTTTTTGCTGCCTTATAACATCTCAATATTTATTCAGTTAAACTATTATTCAAATCGTGTTTATGCCAGAAATTTGTCTTTAAATGGGAGAATACAATAATATCTATAAGTCTGACAGATATTAGAACTAATGGAAGCTGTTCACATCCTGATATTGGTATTTTCAGATTTATGGGTATTAATACAAGTTTTCATGTATAGAAGGACCTTATGGAGCTTATATTCCCCGTCCTGCAAACCTTGCGGCAAACCGAGTTGTAGGTTCGAATCCTGCCAGCGTCTAATGAGATTTTCTATCTCATTAGTTGAACTTAATTAAATCCATAAAATCAAGGAAATATCGATTTTTCAATATTCACTCATGGAAGTAATTATTGAAATTTGAGAGGGAGGCACGCGTTACAAATTAAGGCCATAGAGCGTTATCTAAACGATATCAAACCTGACCTAAATTTTATTGAAATGAACCTGAAAAAAGAAATTTATTTGATCACAGAAACAATTGACGTACAACGAACGAAGTAATCACCACAAAAAGCATTTTTCTCCAAGTTATTGGTTCTGAGAAATCATTTGTGGCCGACGCGCTTGAAACAAGTCAAAAAACTACATAAAAATAAAACGTAATCTCGTCCCCATTCATAATAATAATTCTTACGCGAAAAATCGATAATTTAAATTCAATAATAAAAGAAGAGGCCAGGTAATTATGAAAATCAGCCATCATCAACTCGGTTCCCTCCTAATAAGCTGCATTTCGATGCAAATTTTTCGGACGTCAAACGGGTCCATCGTTCTTCCAAAAACCACCTTAAGGTGACGCTGTTAGCGCTACCTGGCGATGGTCGTCATAGGTTCGTTTCTTCCTTCTCTTCGTTCCAAAGGCCTCTGTTATGTTCTCTGTCGTTCCTCGGATGCGCATCGTAGTTGCTCTCTTCTTTTCTTTGTTGTCTATACAGAATGTACCACGTTTAATCATGTTATAATGTATCCTGGTAACGTATGTATGATAAATATATAAATATTACAATTAAATTGAAAGCATTCCTATTTTAAATAGTCGTGCCCCTACTATCAAACGGATAGTGTTTCCAGAATATTAGGAGGAAAAAGAATTTTATTAAAAAATAAGGCAATAAGTTGTAAAATTTACCCACGCCTAGTAATTATAGTATTGCTTCAGGACTTGTCTTTTAAAAGCGCAGCGCAGCGCGTGCGAATTCCAAAAGTTCATGACGGATAGCTTAATGCCTCATATTTACTCCAAATTGCTATTTCTGGTTACATCTCTAAGCAAATTGTTGTTTTGTATTGCGACAATTGTTCAACAAAAACGTTAACTTCGGTTTGAAAGCATATAAATGAATTTCAACCGGTAGCTGCTTCGATGAATCTGAAAATTTAAAAATTTATTTTTACTGACCTATCTTCGACCGCTTTCTTTGTATTTGGTGATATAATATAATAAGTTTTTTAACGAAGATGAAAAACTTTGGGGATGCTCTAAGATTAGCCAAAGTCTAAACAAATTCATGTAATCTCATATTTTCTATACCGATTGCAGTAGCCATATTCTGAAGGAGGTTGAGGTACCCCTCTCCCACAATTTCCGAAATACCCCATAACTGAGACAAGCTGTATATACCGCCATGGCGACGTGAAAACGTAATCTAAAGCTATACGAAAAACGGGGCAGGTGATAGATAAGAAATTCGGTCCCGAAAATAACATCATGCTACAGGCAGAGGACATCTTCTCACTCTACAAAGACATAGAAAGATAGAATTTAGAGAGACGCAGAGGTATGTCATGGAACTGTTAGAGCGAGGCAGGCACCACGGTACGAAAACCGGTCATTATCAGCGGTAATACCGGCTAGAAACCGTAATTAACGCCAATTTCCGAGAGGTGGATGACGGTCTTTCTCCACCCAGGTCGCCCTGCCAAATCACATTATAATAATACGGAATTTTGTGGAATAACGTTCACAAATAATAGTAGCTGCGGGTTTTTGTGAGCCCGATCACATTATATTTCTTAAAAGGGATTGGTTACGTTGGTATAACTTGCCGACATGGTTGCTCTCTTGTCCGATTCTGTTGGGCGTTGAAAATTTAGAACAGGAATGTAAGGTACCGCCTGATAACGAAGAGATTTTTAGAAAAATCGTTTGAGAGATCGGAAAACGGCAATGGCTATTATTAATCGATGGGGCTTAATCTACAATCTATTTTATATTGATATGGTGGTTTCAATTTTTTGTGATGTGCAATTATGTTGTCCATAAGATCCTGAAGATCAACTGTGTATTACAAGCACCTACTAGATGTATTCTTAAATGTGTAGTAAAGTTATGAACGAAATCATTGAGATGTGGGCGTAGAGTAAAATTAAGATTCATCTACATTGTTTCATTAGTACATGATTTATATGAATTGTAATGGGAATGTTAAAGAAGCATTTACTCTGAGGAATTAGGTAGATGAAGAGTTAAATAAGCTGCACCTAAATGAATTTTCCAATTTTTCTGATAAGTTTTAATATTTTTAACAATCGCCTTCAATACAACACTGAAAGCTTCATTTAACATTTATATTTACAACCAAATTTAAAATTTATATTGTTACATGCCAAAACAATCATTTCTTACTACTCGCAGTAGTTTTCCAAGTCAATAATACACTTGAAATCTTTTCCGAAACTTACGTTGTCGATATTTCCAAATCTACAACACAATGGCTGTTGCTTCTTAAATTCCCCTTGTGGTTGGTTGTTTTTCAAAATATTCCAATTTGTTATATTTACCTCGCTATGTATAGGCACGTTTTTTAATACCTCTTTCCTTTGTATTTTAATAATTCACTCAATTGAGACGGTTTTCGTAAGTCAAAAATGTCAAAATCTGTTTTCTGTTGCTTTTAGCTTTTGATCTACTTGGTGAAGTCTTTTTTGAATTTTTACGCCAGAAAATTATTTCGTTTCCACAGCAATGCTGTAAAATTTTGAAGTCCTATATGTTCCCCAAGGTTTGTAAAAAAGCATGTTTGTACACAATGGAACAATTTCAAATGAAAAATTGATCGACCGCTAGTTTTAGCCGCTTAAACTTTATAGCGCTTCAAAGCTGGACTTTCTTGTTCGATAACTCCAGAACTAAAACCGAGATTAAAAGTGGTGCAGATCGCAATCGATTCAGTGAAAGATTCCTCATTTAGTACCGTCCAGTTCACCATTCTAAGATTCCGTAATAGATAAATTTTGAAGATTATTTGAAAGAGAGTCAATCCCTTTATTTATTGCTATATTTAGTGTACTCCCTGTATATTGCATGTATCACATTCGACAAACGATATGCTCCGTAGAGATATTCGATTTATAATGACCGTTCAGTAACAGTCGCGCAACAGAGTAAAACTCAAATATTCTATAGCATGTGTAGCTTCAATACATTCACATAATACCTTCCACCAAACGCCCGTTTTCGAACGAGACAGGTGCTATAATTATGATGCAGCATTTATCAAAATATAATTAATACGTGTACTACTTACTTACCAATCGGACGCTTTTGTTTTTATTACAGCCATCAAACGAACCTTCCACTGATGCTAAAGAGAGCCGGAGTCAGGCGAATACATTATCTACTTAAGCGCGTTATTGCCGCGATGATACGTTATGGATTTATTGAAGCAATTCGTCGATGAATAAAACATCCTCATACGTCGGATCGCGAGACATATTACATAGGTAGCTACTTACGACGTAAAACTTAAGACTGCATATAGCTTAGATACCAATGGTGCTTATGAAGAAAACGAGATTGAGAGAATTGTTTAATTGTTTTGCATTCTCCTTAATAATAACTACGCTTATATAAACATATAGCAACAGCAAAACAAAAGAGACCACAGAAAGAAAGAACGCCGAACGAGCTACACGCTTGGTGCAAGAACTCTAACCGTGAAACTTTGAGATAATTTATAAGATCTCTCGGACTTAGAAGGTGCGGCCCTCGTCGGGAGTGGTTTGCTCGCCTAGAAGAGAGTGCAAAGGAGAAGAAATTAATGTTGGCTAGAACGTTTAGGTCTAAATACTTAGAGAAATAGAAGCACGCACACGCAGACACAAACACATACCAGATGTAGTAAATGGTATGCAAAACAGCAGCCAACCAGCGAACATTAATCAAGGAATAGGGCGCGTATTTTACACGCTAGATATATGGAATGTACAGGATGTTTTCGTCTAATTTTCTAGCTTGACACTTGACACAGTTTCCTCATATTCACGTAATTTTTTCTGTTAATTTTTTTTTTTTTTAATTAAAAAAAATCCCAGTATCTTCGGTGGAAAACCTTAGGTATTTTCTCATTCTTCAGAACATGGTTTTGTTATGATGACTTTTTCAAAATCGATAATAGACACTGTAAGTGTACGTGCGCGTAAAAGCAATTTATGTAATGGATATCTCGGTTGCATTGCAGAGACATGTTAATGAAAACGTTTCTCGTATTTGTTGTCAAGAAAAAAGTCCCAAATGGAGTTCCAAACACCGGCATCAGTAGACATGTCCTAACCCCTGTTTTTTTTTAAGTTTTAGGTGTTAATTCCTCGTACACCTGCGAAAAAAATATATAAATATAAAGACGTTTCCCTTGGATCATATACAGGTTATTTTATCGCACTTCTGTCCAATGCTATACTTCTCAATTAAAAACAACTCAAAAAGGGCAATTTTTTTCCTTTCTGAATCGAATTGTAGAATATTTCAGTACTGGATACATTAAGTTTTAATTGCTAATTACTCACGATGTATCAAAACAGGAAGTGTTGAAATAGATATAAGCATTCTCACTGCATGTACTGCGTATACATAGATACATATGGATATCTCTACAAAGTTGTACGCCTAGCCAGAGAGCTTTCAGATAATATAATTCAGAATTTATGCAGTTTAAATTAACCGTATTTATCGGGAAGGTAACAACTGGTCGTCCACATTCGTTTATCTGGCAATACTATCTGTGCTGCTTTTTCTTTCATTTTAATGAATTTAGATACATCTACATGTATAGGATGACTAATGGCGACGGTAATTGTCCGTTTTTTGCTTTTCTTACTACTATCTCTGGTTTGTTATATTTGCTATTAAAGGTTCGCAAAGACGACCAGTAGGTATTTTTGGCGAAAAGTATAACGTTCTTTCAGTGTCTGCCTCTGTTGATTATTTTGTTGATTGTAACTACCCTTGGTTAATTTAATTTTAGCTCTAGAGGAGTTTGCCTCAGTTAATTGTAAAATGTGTTCGTTTTTGCATATTTACTGATGTTTTATTTCTTTTATTTCAGGTAAGTCGATCAATTAAGTTGCTACGTTTATAATCCAACGAGGAGGTGAGTTTCATCTTGACGTGGTGTGTTGAAGTGTGTAGCTAACTTCGTTTTTTGTAGTAGAAATGAAATAATTTTATACACCTGTTATACCTGAGTATAAATTTTCCATACATATTACTGCGTGGAAACTGTAATACCTAAAAAAAAGACAAATAAATTTACGTTATATTTCCAGATAAAAAATTAGAACTATTCAATAATGACGATGTTGTTTCATTGTTGATTGGCGTCATTATTCTTGGGATTACGTTGAAATATGAATGGATCCCGTCTTAAAAAAACTACAAACCATTCACCATTGACAGATTCCCCTTGTAAGCTTTGTCAAATGGAACTTGATACACTTTCGCTAGGAAGAAGAATAGAAGAAATAGTTTAATAAAACACTATTTTCGCGTGGTCGTAAAATATATCCGCTTCCTAATTCACCTATTTGTTGATAATTGCTCGGCGAACGACGCGATAATCTCATGCTACAGAAAATGCCTAAAAAACAATAACCAAATGTAATGCTAACATAGCTCCTCATAATATTGGTGGAATCGCTCACAGCAAACGCAATGTGAGAAGACAAAAAAAGCTAGGCAACGGATATTTTTCAGCTTATCCGTCGTCATCGGCGCGGCTCACACCGCTAGAAGGCAGTGACGAGAGCCGGGTGCTGTTCCTCAACCCAATTCTCGAACAATCCTTGGGCCGCTTAACAGTGCTCGAGAGCTGGTTTGGGGAAAAACACCTATCTGGCGCTGCTTTTTAGACATCTCTTGGCACTAGATGGCGACAACAATCCAGCTCGCCGTTTCGAAGGATACTGGTATAAACAGAAGGGCAAGTAGCAGTGCTAATAGAGAAAACGCTCGGCGCCGCGCTAATCTATTTTTGTTAATTGCAACAATGCATTATTGTTAATTTCTGTGGTACACTGGGGGGAATTTCGATCGATTATGAACCAGTACCCCCTGCTATACCGAAATATTTCGAGCACACTATGCATTTTAGCAAAAACCTTCTCTGCATTGCGTCATTTTAATTTAATTTATTACAAAATTACACATTTTACAATGAGTAACCACGGCGTGTACGTGTGGTGGCTTCAATTTGCGTTGGACCTAGATGCCGTGTACACAAGGCAAGCATTACATTATAAATTTTGTAATACCAGAGTATAAACCTCGAAATTTATTTTTATGATAACCAAGCGACCATAAACGCACGCTTTTATTGCCACGCCATTATCTGTTCTGTGAAGGATTTCGAATATTCTGAATACGTCTCGTTTAATCTTAATCATTTTAGATAGCTATAATTTTGACGGTTCTTGATTTCAATGAAATGGTCACCCAATAAACCAGACACCATTGTTTTACGATTCGCTTTTTATTGTAGATATCCGTACCTGCTTCCTTTATTGTTGCGGGATATGTTATTTTCCATAAAAAGGAAACAACAAACCATAATCTTGACATTCTCACTTTCCTTTTCTTTGGTGTCGTTTCGCCATTGTTTAATTTGATGGACGTTAACGAATACTCGCTAAAAGCATGCGCCACGTATAAAAAAAATCACTTTTTTTTGATAAGATGTAATGTTCTTCCTTAACTGAAACATACAAAGAACATACTTCCTTAACTGAAACATACTTGGTTATATCAACTAACTCAGTGCTTATATACGAATATATGTACACAAATTGTAATTCTTTAGATGAAGTAAACTAAATATGCAGTGTGGCACTGGACTAGAATTAATAGGCAATGCGCGTAACCTGCGACATCTTTCTTCAAATCATCACTGACTTGAAATAAATAGAAAGTTCTTATCCTAATTATTTTGTATATGCAAAGTTGAGCATTAAGACTATGTTTCTGTGATAGATTTAAATAAATGCAAGTTAATATTTTGCGCAAGAAATGTGATTTAACTCATTTTGTTTTTACGGAAGAAGTATGAACCAGCTCCTGTTGCAAAAATATTCATTTTAATTTCGTTTTCCTCTTATTTCAATTGGCCAACATCACACTCGTTGATCCAAAACAATTTCTATCTTTAGAGCAATAAAGCCATAGATATACACGTGTTTATTGTTTCGGGCATTTGAATCCACCGGGAGCTCCGAGAATAGCGAACTACGGTAATCGTCCAGCCTTCGTTACAATGGACTATATCTTGACGGATATGAAAAATATGACAGCCTCATTTACTGGATCATACCGCGAAGTGGTTGTATATTTATGGCTTTATTGAGAACGCTAGCATAACTGAATACACATACGGTATATGTACACTAATTGTGAGAGAAAGGAATTGGTTCATTCAACAAACCACGAAGTATTGCACATTTGTGTTCATTTAATTAAAAACATGTTCATTCAACACTTTAACGAGTACATCCAACTTACTTGCAGCTTACAGAACCCACCATTTTATGCATGGACCTTTTTTTGTTTTCTACCAAATTCTAATGCAGGTTTATTTTTATTAACATTCATTTTAAAGTTGATCTGTTTTAAAAGATTGAACTAATTGTATGCTGTTGTTTTACACCGTGTGTTGTGTTAAGTATATTCAATAAGCAAAATTGGTTGAGTTAACCAGTATTTTGTTGGCAAGATTTTTTCTCAGTGTACTGACGTCCAAAATAATTTAAACGCTAGCGAGCTATCTAATAACCTCTGATTTCCACAAATGTTCTATACAGCAACCTATTAATCTACCAAAAACAATGTTAATTCAAATGAAGTTTCTACATTGCAAAAGAAAACCCAAACATCAATTGGATTCTTCCAGACGTATCTCATTACTATGAATAGAATTTAATTCGCTCTCCATTTGAGACCGGAAATAATCTTCCCGTAATATCAATGACTCCTCGCTACAGGGTGTATGGCCGAAACGAATTTAGCGGATTGTCGTATAGTTACACGATCAAAAAGCCAGCTTGGTGCTGCGCTCGGGGTGCGAAAGTTGATAACCAAGCACATCATCCTCACCATTAAGACGAATGAGGACCTGATCTTCAGTTATCCGGTGAAGAGAGAAGGATTGCGCTCTACCACGTTCTCAGTAGGTAGTCTCAGTCTAAGAAATGACTTGACTTTATGTAGCACGTTGTACTTTTCCTTTAAGTAACAGCAGAGGAGAGCTTTTGCAAGTTCGTTGAATTCGTCACGTCATATAAAAATTAAGTGACGATAACAATGATTATTATTACAAATAATAAAGGAACAAAAAGGAAATAGTAATGAAAACCAATATCCATGTAAGTTCCGTAACTTGCTAAATCTTAAAAATAAATACTCTGGTAGCTTCAAAGTACGCTTTTTTATTTGATTTGATTCTCTTTTCTTTTCTTACATAATAATTATTACTACTTGCTATTTGTTCAAAAGAAAGAAAAATCTAAAGGATTAATTTTGTAGCTTAGAAATTTCCCAAAGAAACATTTTTAAACGTAAATATTAACAGGTTACTATGAAATTTGAATACTTTGTGACCCGTTCATGTATGTATGTACATATTTACAAAAACACTGTAAAGTATGAATGAAAAGTTGAATGTCTAAATTGCCATGATTAAGCTTCATATCCAACATAATCTAATACGAACCTCGCTAATATCATACACTCAACACATTTAACACTTTCAATCTTTTCAATTTAAGTTTTTTTTTTTCTCATTTCGGCAACTATTAGCGCGAATCGGTACGATGATCCGGGCGTTCTCAATGGGAAACGTCCAATTTCGAGCGTAGACAATGAAAACGATTCATCAAAAATACCCAAGATAGCATCGTCTATTAGAATAATAACCGTAATGACGATGGAATCGATCATTAGCCCGTTAATAGTTTGTATAAGTCGCGCTTATACATATGTCCGCACTCTCACGCGAAACTAACATTTCTGGACGTGGTAGAAAGCCGCAAATGAATCAATTAACACACGTTCACGGTTGGAAGTTGCAAAATTATTTCGCCTAAAATGAGGGAAGATCTGAGAGGCGATGCGATGTAGGAACTTAAACAGTTGGATAGTTTTTTTTTTCGCTAGTTTCTCCAGCGCCTAGATTTGTTATTGATAGAGTGAGTTCGAAGATACATATTTATATAGAATAGAACGTATTAAATAACCAATTATTTTGGCGGATTGTTTAATTGGGCGTGTGTGTTATGAGCAAATCAATCGTAATAGGTGTTAATTAGTTTTTTACATGCCTTTCGATAATTAAGGGATATAATTAGTTACCCGTATTGGAATCTACTGTTATGCGCAAGAATAATTGGATATGAATAGAATGTACATTTAAGCTAAGTTTACGTATGCAGAATATTAATTTGTATTTCGAAAAAATTAATTTTATTCTGACCTAAACTATACGTAACGGTAGAATAAAATAAACATGCTTTAAGCACGTCATATTCGAAAAGGATCTGCATGATACCGACTAAGAGCTTCAGATCTACGAACTCTTCTTTGAAAATTTGAATCACGAGAATTGAAACAACGTCTAAACGAAAAGAAAACCAATATTTGTAAGATGGTAATTATAATAAAACTAAATCACTCTAATTTATTAAAATAAATTTAGAGGAACAATTTCAAAATTGGTATCGCTCTAACTTCTCTACTCGATTTTTAAAGTAATGAATTCATTATTATAAACTCAATAACTAAGATTTGCGCATCAGAGTTTTCATTTCTTTCATTCGTACACCTATTATCATCACGTCCGGCTCAATCCATTGGTTTACTTCTAAATCGATGTACCTACTTATTTCGGCGTGAAATTTTACAAGGCTTCGAAACACTATTCTCCGAAAGGCCAGCGTTAAACGTGTCGCTGACGCGTAAATGGCACATTTCATACGTCTCGCGACGCAATAACATTTTATAGATGCATTTAATTTTTAAAGAAAAACTTCCAAGAATCGCGTTCTTGACAACAGCGCGACACTTAGCAGTAAATATTTTATTGTTTACAGTATGCAGAAAGTAGCTGTTGTGTTTAACCGGGCTAGAAGAAAATGAACGCCCATTAATAATCGAATTGCGTCGTAAAGAGTTACCGTTTTATCATATCATTAGAATACGATAAAATATTGAGCAAGATATAGATATCGATGTGGGTATACTAATTAAACTGCGTGGAACGCTTCCCAAGTAGTTCTCATTGCTAATATCAATCCTTCTCTAGTGTTAAACTGTCCTCCTTCGCTGTAAACTTGTCTCATCGTCCAGCCCCATAAGTTTTCTGTAATATTCATGTCAGGGGAAAGCGCAGGCCATTCCAGAATATCCATATTGTTGTCGTTCATCCACGTGTTGATTATTCTTGCCGTGTGAATTGGCGCATTATCATGTTGAAGTGTTCATTCTTCATCGGAAAACATCAAGTCAATATTAACGATTAGTCCCACTGTTCTTCGGCTTGAAATCGTACCCCAAACTACCACTGATCCAGCTCGGCTACAACAATATTGGAAGCCATCAGCTTCATCCAAATTAAACTTTTTTTCATCACTGAAAACAACTGTTTTCCACTTACGATGATTACGAGCAAATTCTAAACAGGCTCGCTTATAATGCTCCAGCTGGAGGGGTTTCTTGCGCAGTTTTTTTTTTTTCAAGTGTGGGTATTTCTTTATTACCCTTTGGATGGTTCGTACGAAAGCATGACTTCCGACTCTGTCCCTAATTTGCTTAGCTGTAGCACAAGAATTGGACGCCATCCGCAAAATTGCACAACCCTCCCTTACTGTTGGTGCCGTTGCAATGCGACCTTTCCGATTATTGCCATAGTCTTCAATGCTTTTCAGGTAAGCGTTAACTACCCACGTGCTTCGTTCAATTTTTCTCGCGATTTTTCGATTCGAGTAACCTCTTTGTCGAAGAGTTTGAATTTTTCCTCTTTCTCCTAAACATAAAGTTCTTCCACGACCTATACTGGCAACCAAGTATTGTCAAAACTTGACAACCATTGTGGAATAATTCTTGACTTGTTGCTAAGTTATACTAACTATAATTCAGTTACTATAAATATTTTGCTGTTGTGTTGCAACCTTTCCATGACCAATATTTTGATTGCTGGCTGATGTAAACTATACCAGTCAAAAAAAAGGACTTCATATTCACTTGTCTGTCTTTACCTAAACAGTAAGTTGATTGCGAAGGGATATCAGATGAGAGATCAGTATTCTCTCTATGTTGTCATGCGTTGAAGACTACGGGGGCGCGCATCCTCTCGAAAAAAACGAGAAACAAGAGAGGCTTGTGGCTAGGCTCCGATTTCGGATGCGGCAACCGAGAGACAGCAGGTTTCGGAAGGTAATTTCCCCGGGCCGGGCCCTCGGCGACCGGCTAATGAGAAAAATAAATGGAATAGAAGAGGATACCTCGAGTTGATTAATTTCGAGCACTCTGTTGACTGTCTCCCGTAATAACGTAATACGTTTCGGTTTAATCTAATACGATCTTGTGGTAAAATGTTGCATCGTGTGTGCATATTATAACTGCTCATCATCAATCATGCTAAAATTAACTTTTCCTTGTTGTTCTTGTTCTACTCCGTCTCCTTTTTCAACAGTTTTTTGTCCTTCGCGACGCAAGGTCCTCTCATCTCTGTAGATGAATGTAAACACGTTCTTCGTTTGGGGGTAATATTCATCCACTTCTTCGGCTGATTGTCTTGACGTCGTTACGATGCCAACAGACTTGTCGACAACTTGAAAGCACACGTTCCGGCTACAATGTTGCTGCGGAACCTCGCGGTAAATTCGTAAATTACAGAGAGGGAAATATTAATTGCGATACATACATCGATCGAAAAAGTACGACTCGGAATATTCGTTTTAAACCCGGCAGCGATTCACTCTCTAAAATGAAGAGCAGATTTAAAAATGCATAGAAACAAACAATAAAAACAGTTAATGTTTTATTTTCGTGATAATTTAAGTGATTGTCTTCTTATACATAGGCTTTACATTGTATTTGACGATAAATTATTTATTACATTAAACAAATAGAGAATAGAAATGAAAGCGCCTGGGAACTTAGTATGGCGTTAAGCGCGTCACTCCGACGGTGGGAGCGGCTTCCTCTTGGTCCTCCCTTGGCTATCAGGACCTAGTTTGATGCTCTAGATGGAAATGCTGCTTAGCTTCACTTTCACATAAAACTTTGCATTTATTCTCATTTATAACTGAACCTGCGCTTCAGAAAATTAGCAAAGACTAGGTAAACACGTGTTTATTTGTTTCATAAGAAAGGGTTCATGTTGCCTAGTGGTTTCCATGAGAGTCGACAAAACACGAGGCTGCCTAGTCTCTGTTAATTTCGTGAAGCGTGTACTCGTTTCTGCAGGCTTATTTATAACCTACGTTCAAATAATCCAAAATTCGCTTGACGACGCTGTCCTTTTTGTGTAAGTAACACTAAAATTTACTAATAAAACTTATTATACCTTCGAAATTTAAATTTCTTCTTTATTATAAATCGTGGGGTGAAGTGAAGGATGAACATTTTTGGATTATTGGATTAAATGGATTCAAAGATTAAATAATTGCAATTCGCCCTCAGCTTTTGTATCACTGGCACTGCACAAGAAAAATTCCTATTTATAAAGAAATGAAGGTTCTAGAGTAAAGAAAAGCCTTTGAATGCTATATATATGTATGCCTATATGCTGTCCTTTCGGTTAGCTTCAACAATCCTTTATAATCATATTTTTTTATGAAGAATATAGAATATAACACTACTAGTACTAGTAGTATTATATTATATCCGCTTTCCTAACGCTATCTATTGGCGGCGTTTAGTAATAGAACACTGCGTTACGGACCACAAATTCCGTAGCATCCGCGGCCTGCCTTAATACACTCGCGGTAACATAAAGCCTTGTCCTTCCTTCTCTACACTCTCTCGCTCTCCTGGAAACATTAAAACAAATTATCTTTATTGCCCGGGCGTTGCTTTAAATAAAAATGCCAGAAATACATGGGATAGCGCGTTAAGTAGGCGTGGAAATTATTTTAATGTTTTTATATCAACCCGTTGTCACTTGCGACCGAATAGGACAACATCGCACGCCGTCTTTGGAACCAGATTGTAAACCGAATCATCGCATAACAGGTCATTTCGCAATATTCTAGTCGCTTTATTAGCTGAATTCTATCGTTCGAGCAGCTGTAATTATGTTAGGAGATATGTGAAAGTGATTTTTGCCTGAATTCTAGTATCTAGTAATGAAGAAGCGATTATATGATTTCGGCAGCTAAATGGCTTCAAAAAGTCTATGGTTTAACTGCATATGGATCTCACGAAAACTAAATTCTTGTTTAGAACTTGGTCAAATATTACACATAAAAAAATAAATTTGCGTTAGCCCAAATGTGTGTAAAATAGCTGGTAATGCAATTACAATTTACAATAGTAAAGCTGGATGGATGGACTAAAACACCCTCCCAGTCCACCATTCTACAAAGTCTATTCGGGGCCGGAACTTCCTTCAAGTTCTCTTCGAGAAGTTTTCCTCAAACTCTCAGGCGTTACAAAAGTCTCATCTAACAGAGAAAATCATATTCTAGACGGCAGGGCAGTGACTGAAGATGCATAAGTGTTTCTTTTTCTAACACAGGCGACACTTCTCATGAACGAGCAGCACCTCATATAAGTGTTCCTTAAATCGAGCGTAGCCGGTAAGGATCACGGTTAGTCTGACGAACATCTGTCAAGTTCTATTAGCTTCCTGGTTTTGCCTATGCTGGACACTCGTATGAGATAGATCTGTACTGTTACCCCGGGTTCGGATTATTTCTTGTTCAGCCCAATCGGTAACATGTGTTGCGGCAATACTGAAAAATATCAGGTATGCTTAGTGCTTCCTTCCTAGCAAGAAGATCGGTCGCCTCATTGCTATCAATGCCAGTGTGTTTTTGGTGTCCAGATGAGATGAGCCTTCTGGTGCCTATCCATAATACAGTCAACTACTGGAAGAAGTCTTCCATGCACCAGATTGTATTATCACCTATTTCAAATTCGAAAGATTAACTATTTGCCTTTCTTCATTTACTACCCTGACGAAGGAATAGTCCTTGAATATAAATTAATCCGTAAAGAAGTTTTGAAAAAGGTAACTCCTGGATATTGTCAAGAGGTAAACGGAGGACAGCTTGAACATTTCAAATGATTTTGTTTATAATGGATGATTTTCATTTTGTCATTCATTAACAATAACTAAAATTAATTCTCAGTAAATGTTGAGTGCTTTATTTTTATATATTCATTGATAATAATAATAATAAAACCAGTATAGACGAATCCGGAAAAACAGGGTCTATTACAATCTGTAAAAATACTTGGGGTTCCTAATTAAATAAAAAAGTTGAAGAAACTTCCGGCTATACCGGAAATACATTAACAACATAAAAATGGGAATCAGGCGCATTATACGTCAATACATTTGCTTGCAAAGTTTCACCAATATCATTGTTTCCGCCTTAAACATATTTGCATGGTTCCATACTTTATCCCAACCTTGTATAAAAACATTTAGCGAACCTTTATCACATTCGAAATTGACCCCTGTTTACGGGTTTTCCTTTTTTGATTTTAGAAATATTCAGATTCAAAACATTCTTTGGAATATACTCGACTTTCTCTGGATACCGATCCATCGTACATATACGTACACGTAACATCGCGTTGCGGTAAATCGGATTGAGGTTAATGATCCGTCGTCATTACGATTCTCGCAATAGATTCCGATCGAACGGTTTACAAAGAGAACGACTGCGAATACGTAGTAGAAAAAAATATGCCGGCTCAACAAGAGTAAGTACCGATGTAGAACATACATCAATTGTTGTTGTGTTTCGCGATTGCATAACAAGGTCTAAGGAGCGTGCGCGTTCATACCTGGACCGTCACATCATCCTGGCTGGGGTCATAAAAGAATAACACGCAAAACTATAATCTGTAGATTAAGCGGACACGCTAACACGGACGTAATTGTGATTATAGTAGTAAAAAATGTGTATATTGTTACTTGAGGAAGCAATTATCGTATTGGATAGAGTTTGACTTGTAACTTACAATAATTTATTTAATTTGGAAGCACGTCTAACAAATTCCAAACAATCTTCTTTTAAAAGCACTTGCTTTTAGATGCTTGCTGATGATGCTGAATATGCTGAAATATCTGAAATTTGAGATTTTCTCAAAATCAAATAGTCAATTGGTTTTTTATATTATTTGTTTTAAAACAATGTGGTGACTCTGCTTCAATTCCATAATTAACTACTGGCATATCTCACAGTCGGCTACTATGCGCTACAGATCGCTAGCTCTTTCGGTCCTAGTCCAAAGAATCTTAAAATAACAAAATCAGTGTTTGCTCTAATCTTCCGATTGTGATATTGAAACAAACAAAGATGAACCAAAGGTCATTGGAAGTTGTTGCTTTACTTTGGCCACGTTACTGACGATGACTAGATTTTAACTTTTTTTTTTTACTGAAAAACAAAGACCATTTGTTATGTTTTTGTATCATTTACGTAAGTTTACGTTATTAAAAATATTTTAGTTCAATAGCACATTTCGGCTTTAGAATATTCCCAAGTTTTCAAACTTTTCCAATATATACTCTTTCATATATCGATCGATGCGCCACTCCATATACTATATAACGTACACTGCCGTTCAGAGAAGTTCGGTCGGTTATTAAAAAACATGAAAACGTTACAGAAACAAACGAAACTAAAAACAAAATGCAATTTTATTGTATGTACAAGTAAAAAAGACAAAAATAAATAAATAAAAAGTTATTCTGGCCTAATATAACATACTGAACATTATACTTTTTTTATAGAAAACCCTCCTTTGCTGCTAATCACCGCTCGAACTACTCTAGGCATTCTTTCGATAAGTTTTGTTAAAACGGATTGTGGAATATTAATCCATTTATGTTGCAGAATATTCCGTAAATGTTCGTGTGCAGTTGGGCATATTTTTCGGATCCTCCTGTCCAGTTCATCCCACAACAACTCTATAGGGTTCAAATCTGGGCTTTGCGGGGGCCATGTTATTAATTTCAGAGTGTGCTGTTCTTCTTGCTCCTTTAGATAGTTCTTACACACTAACGCAGTGTGTTTTGGGTCGTTGTCATGCAAGAAAGTAAAGTTACGGCCTATTATACGCAATCCTGATGGCACTGTATGATTCTGGAGTATTGCAAAATAATTTTCCTTCCTCATTACACCCTGCACTCTGCATAAATCTCCCCGCCCCAGCAAAGGAGAAACATCCCCACACTAACACAGAACTACGCCTTGCTTCACTGTAGGCACAATGCAGTTCGGGATCACTTTTCGGTTTTAGATCTTCGGACATAAACTCGTCGATTTTGCCCAAAAACCTCAAACTTTGATTCGTCACTCCAAAGCACGTGTTTCCAATTATCTAGCGACCAATCTAGATGAGGACGGGCCCACTGTAGCCGTTTTGCTTTGTTGCCCCGACGTAATAAGGGTTCTCGAATGGCAATGGGTCCATGAAGGTCCGCTTGTTGAAGTCGACGTTTTACCGTACTCGCCGAAACTTGTTCTTCACGGCCGCGATTGACTTCGGCTGCTATTTGTGGCGCTGTTAATTTTCTATTGCGTTTGCTTAATAATATAATTCTCAAATCTTCAGCTTTTGTCGTTTTCCTAGATGCTCCAGGACCAACACGATTTTCTATAGTTCCAGTTGTACGATATCGCTTTATGATGTCATTTACTGTTGAACTTCTCATATTTATTTTTTCAGCAATTTGCAGTCCCGAATATCCTTCTTCAAGCAGCGTAATAATGCGTGAACGTTTTTCTACACTGATAGGCTTGCCACGTGCCATTTTGAAGTAAATTTTCTTAAAACTTTCGCGCAAAAACGACAGATGCACACCAACACACGTTTAACAGTAAAACGAAGCAAATTTATATCTTTACGCCTGCGATAAATAAACAAGAATGATACTGCGGTTATATTTCCTAAATGTATCGTTCGTTAATAATCCCCAAACGACCCGTTTCAAAAGATCGGTACTTCCGAGAAATTCTTGGAATGATAATAAAAGGGAGTTCATTGTGGTTGTCACAATATTTCTACTTTACATAATAATTGATGGCTTTAATCCCTTAGAAAAGAGTGTATGCTTAATATTTTTCTAATTTTATGTATTAATAATTGTGTACAGTGTGATATAATAGATTTTTATTGTATGACCGAACTTCACTGAACGGCAGTGTACGTATAAGTTATCACCTTGTCTGTTCAATATGTTTTGTATTACATTTTTTTCAGAGACATAAAGTATACGCCCAATATCTTAGTCCTACCTTTGGCGTTTTCTAAAGTGCAACCTGCAGAACTGTTGGGTATAAAAGTGATGTGTGACGCAAGCCTTGAAAATAGTGGATACATTTGCTATTGCTTTATAATAAAGTATTTAATTAGCGCAGAGGAAAGAATTACACAGATTCCTGTCATTGAGTTCACATTACATTAAAGTTTTAATTTCCCACATTTTAAGGACTACCCCGAATTATTTTTTTTATAAAACATACACAGCATGTTTTGGTGAAAATCATAATACAAACGGTTTTGACGCCCTCTGCATACGAAAAGCAATCGTGGTGGTATCCGTGTGCACCTATATTAGCTCAAATATGTGTAAAATCACAGTGTGATGTCAGGCAACCGACACGTACATAAACAGCGCGCGAGTTATGTTATTATGGCGGCGTTGACAGCTATGATCGAACATAGCTATCAATTTGTGCGCGTTCCTACTACGGTAGGAGCTATAGTACGGAACGAGTACATACCGCCGCTACGAAAGGACGAATAGAGCGGCGGCATGCGGAGGGGTTAGCGTCTGTTCGGAGTGGACGTCCCGCCGCGCAACATGTCACCTTGAGAAGGGTAACTCCGGGGGGCGTCAGGGTACACGAACACCCTCCAGGAAACCATTGTCACTATTGTTGCGCGACTCGTGTTGGCTCTTCAATCGTTGGTCGCATAAAACGCCGACAGGATCTGTTACAAGCGGTTGAACGCATTTTCTTCTTATCGCGATTTATTTGAATGCATAAGCAATATTCCTGCGCACGTATTTATCTAAGATTTAAAACACATTTACTTTAATTTAATAAATATAAGTGTATTTAGTAAAATTAAAGTGTAAGTGTAGACCTTAAGGCAAAGATAATTTTGGACATTAATTTGTACAGTGTACAATTAACAGTTTAGAGCTCTTGAGCAAAAGTCTACATACGCAGCTTTATGATTAATAATAACAAGAAAAATGCATTACAAGAAGTCAATTCAAATCCAGCATGGAAGACAAACAGTTAACAGAAAAAATTGAAGCAACGGATATGGAGAAAATCTTGCGAATTTGCTACTTTGGTGAATGCATCTTTTAAAGATTAGGCGGCCGTATATATAATGTTCAACAATTACTTTTTCTTAAAAAATGGTGCGATTGCAAGTTGAATATCATTTTATCTTGACAAGTATAGATAATGCAAAATAAAAACCGCAGGATCTTCCTATATTCCGAATTTTTTGTATTTTTTGTATAAACACAATTATGTAAATAATTCAAATTCGTTGAATTTCGCAAAATTACTTCCGTACAATGTTCCTTTTTCATCGATAATCAACGAAGATAGTCTTTGTAGATGTTGCTAAAGTTTTCGCCGATCCTATATATCATTCCGACATTCCATTCAGCGGCCTAGGAGGAATGTGATATTCCGGTATTCCCTTTAGTCTTAACGCTTAAGAAGTATATCTATCTAGGAAAGGCATGGAGTATATAGAGAAGCAACAAGGCAGCAACTCTTGCAACAATCAACCGTGCCAGCCACCCACACCGCTCCCGCACACAACTCATTACCAGCCGACTACGGTCCGCCGTCGTACGTTACTCGCGGCCTGGGCATAAATATGTACTCGCTAGTCGGCTCCGCTATTTAATGGCGCGCCAAACAAAAGACGTACGCATACACACACATAGAAACGTGTATAACAACCGTCTAAACGCGCTCCTAAGTCCTCCTATAAAGCGCAATCAAGAGTGCTGCGGCGAGAACGCGAGCGTCGGACACTTGTTGCGTTATTTTATCACGTCGATGTATCTGCGGGATTCCGGACGTTCTAGAGAGACATCTAGGTGTTTGGCGAGAGCATAGTATAGAGATAGGATGCGTTGAAACGACGCCACCTCATCTATACGATCGTAATTTACGCTGAAAGGCCCTGCAAAATGGGATGCGATTTTTTTCTTGACGAAGCGAAGAATACGCAGTTAAAAAGATATAGATGTCCCTCAAGATGCCATCTGATGGATGATTATTTCCTGTGATTGTTTTCGTTAATGCTAGGAGGTTGTAAAATCTTAGGTAATTGTGATCGTAAAAGAATTGCGGATATGTACTGCATTGTTCAAAATACAACATATAAAATGGTTGTCATTAGCACCACAAAGAATAACGTTTAGCCGATTACGTTCTGGCAACAACTGTCAGAGTTAAGCTTTTCTGACTCTGTTTTCTCGGAGCACCTTATTTTCAAACACGGAAGTCGCACTTGTCTCACGCAGTTTTAGTGTGATTGCGCTACCCAGCTACATACAATCGTGAGTTGTGTATCTAGGTGTAGCGCCGCTCTGAGCTTACGTAATTTTCTCCCCTTGGTCAGATTTTCATTTTTCCCCCGAACAAACTCGTTCAGTGCTTTGCTGGTAAGTACGGCCTTCTGCTACATGGCATGAGCAATCGACTAGGTCATAAGTCGCTTCCTAAAAAACACTTCACACATCTCGGCTTTCGCCATTGATGATTCTCGCTACCCGAATTTTAAGTCCCTTTGGCAAATACAAACGGCATGCAGCTACCGCGTACCGGACCACGGCCTCGTAGGTGATTTTGGGGTGTATAAATGATAAATAAACTCGCTTCTTCTGTACAAGATCCACGTGGTTGTTGCATTTGATTAACGGATATATACTTATTAAACTTGTCATCTCAACGCGTATCTCTCGTTCTTGTAGGTGGTGTATATCGCAGTATCATCTGCATAGATTGTAAGCTGTACATCCTGTGATTCCGACAGGAATGTAGTAAGTACTGTTGTACCCTAAGAATCTTCAGGAACATCTGTGGTCAGCCTTCACTTACACGATAACTCACCACCCACACTTACAACAAACTTTTACTCACAGAGATATGATCCAATTCTAGCAATCTAATACTTCTTTATTTTTAACTGGGCAAACACTTTGCGTATGCAGCAGAAAACCGCCATAGTTATTTCACCACGTCTGAAACTAAACTAGATACCATTTGTTAATCTAAACGCCTGAAAGTTTGTGGACAAACCCGGCATGAACCCTAACTGTAAACTGAAAATGGCTTCCACTCCAATTCAAATTCTGGCGTGCTCAAATTCGCAGCCTTTGTTCATTTCGGAAGGTCTAATAACAAGTTAATTGGTCTATAGTTTTGTGAAAGACAATGATCCGCTCCGGGCGGAGGAATCAGTACCATAATGGAGGACTTCTAGAGGGTCGGAAAATGGAGGAGTCTCAAAGTAGTCTTCATTATTTGTTCTTCTTGAATCTGTAATTCTTTACATTTACTTCTTGTTTAATTTGTCATTCCACTAATATCTCTATTTCTGTTTAACTTGGTGGTAACGCGTATTGTTCTTGCGGCAATTACTAATGTTGTCTGTTCCAAAGAAATAATGATTTCTGTAAATGCTAATAACTCTGAAACGCTTAATTTAGGAGTAGTACTTTATTAAATTTTTTTTATTTAAATTTAAATTTCTTCACAATTTAACGACGATTTCAAAAATGTAGTAATATATACAGTATGTTCCATTGAAAACAAACCTTGGTTATCTATGAAGTTATGAACCCTGAAGGTTTTAATTCTAAACAATGTCAGTTATTATCATGGTGACCGTATACGCTTCTAGCACAACATTATAAAAAAAAGATATATAATAAAATTGAAATTTAAACAAATATTGAACAGTAACCACAGCCGTTATTCCTCTACTGTAACATCCTCTCGCCAGTGATTTCCACGTTTTTAAACGGCTCACGAGCGTTCGTAGTTAATGTCATTATTCTCGACTCCCATTTCTATTACGATGACGTATAAAACGGACAATAATAGGCGACTAAACAACACTTCAGCGCGATGTCGATTACTCGCGACTCGCGAGCTGTTGTAGTTGCTTACCGCTCTGCTCTGGAGAGAGATAGGAGAGAATTCGCGGCTCGCTCTTCGTTGCGTGACCAGAGGTCAGAGGTTAATTCGTGGGAGCGCTGGCGTATTTCAAATATTGGTGAAGTGTGAAATTATCTATAAAAAGCAACACTTTCTCGAGCTTTTGCGCTTTAGCAGTACGGCTAGCCTCTTTCGCTGATAACAGATGACCCTGTTGAACTCGAAACGTTAGAATCGTTCGACTACAAAAGAAGGTACCTCCTCTTCTTCTTAGTATCTTTATGTCTCTTTGATGCTTACCGTCATTATAATTCGCGGCCAAATAGCTGAAGACTGCTTGTCTTTTGAAAAGCGGAATTTGATTCTGTAGAAGGAAATTTAGATAAATATGTCAAAGAAGAAACTATTTATAGACTAAACTAAACATAGCCCTGAAAAAGAAGAGAATTAGGAATATAGCTTTATACAAAAAAGAAAGATAGTTTAGGAACTGCAACAATTATTTGAAGTTTATGAAAGAATATAAGGAGAGGTTAGAAACAAACATGATTATGATTAGATGGACGGCAAGGTGAAGGAGAGAAAAAAGAATACCGTTTTCGTTCAATCTCCTCGACAGAGAGGAATGGAACCATTGCTTCGTAGGCAAACTACCAGAAAATCATTCCTTTCACTTATTGACGTTGCTTCCGAAGATTTAACAGGGCGATTCATAGATTCTACATACTTCATCCAACTACCTTTTGCATCATAAGAACTCTGAATCGTTTCTCCTTGACATTAGTTTTTCTAGTATTTGCCTACAGCTTAAATCTCACATAGATCTGGTTCTAGTGAATTGCTTCTACCACTGATTGGCATGATGTCTAGCATCTTCTACATCTTGTACCTACATTGTTAGTATGGAGGTTCGACATTTTCTGAAATTTGCAAAATTTGATCTGTCTATTCTCTAAACCTCAGCTAGTTTTGCTAAAATGCAGCTTACTGAAGCTTACATTATTCGCCTCGTATTTAGCGACGTTAATTATTCACTCTTTTTAGAAGCCATTTAACAATTTAATGAGCTTGTTTTCTAGCTTTAGCCGCCTCCATGCGTTCTCAAATGCGCCCTACATCGCGATCCTCGTGTCTGCAGTTTGGATTTTTTCGTCGCGCTCAGTCTCAAGCAGCCCGTAGAGCGCGTAGAGTCAGTCGGTCGCGTTGACAGCACCACGGCGGTCGGCGCTCGCTAACAAGCCATCGTCCGCGGACTACCGTCCCTAACGATTGCCCAAAACACGCCATTGTCACGATTTAACGTGTTACGGCCTTTTAATTGCCAGTCGCAGCTGTGGCACGACCGAGATCGTCGAGCCACAGTACGAATGCACAATACCTACATACATACACACATACGTGTGGATATTTTGTACTGAGATTGCTGTATCTTGGGTATTTATATACACTGATGCTCGTAAAAATTGTATCGCGTGAATTCCATAATTGTTACGGTGGTAAATTTGTTTAAACCAAAAAATTACAAGACTTTTTTGCTAATTTTCTTCTAACCTTATGCCTTGTTTAAATCAGTTGCAGGCTATCTTTCGTACATTATTTTAAGCATGATTTTTAGGAAGGTTTAGGGTAAATTCAGTTCTTTGGTGCCTTCCATGCATGTACTTAATTAAATACAGCTTGAGAATAATTCAACTTTTTAAGTGCAGGCCCATATTTAACAGGTTTAGCCCCTTCTTCTAGGAATTAAAATACGACATTATAAATTATAGCTGAATTCTCATTCATATTAGGCATTAAGCATGGGTTGCTAGAAAAGCAAGACGCAATATTCGCTATTGGCAAGAATGTTTCCTTCTCTAAATAAAAATCGACCAAATCGACATATCTTGCCGGTTTTTCCTTAATCGTTGGCATTTTGAACTATTGACGGCGGGTCCCCAGTATTGACGTGGGTGATGAAACACTGTGTATAATAACAAAGTTCAATATCCTTTAACTCCTTCTTAATGGTGTCCATGTTGTAATATGTACGAACGCTAGGCAAGAATTTACGCGCAACATTTAAAACGAACTCGCACCAAGACGGAAGAGTCAGTCGTAGTAAAAGAAAAGTTGCATACGTAGCTTGTATACAATACAACCAAGAGATGCATTGGGTACATTTACACTTGGGATAACCGAGCTGGCATCTCCCACAAGCGTAAAACAACGAAAGAAATAGCAGCATCGGTGATGGTATTTATTCTTCTTGTTCTTCTTCCTTTGCTCACATTTATAAGAAGAGAATATAGGATCAGATATGGGTGTTCGGGAAAGGTTTAACTTTTAACCGCTCCGGTCGCCTAAAGAAACTAAAACGGAGATGACCAAAGAGAAGAAGAGGTTGCAAGAGTAGGAACTATGTATATATCCTTTTTGCACTCCTAGATTCACATGAGTTCCTAGCTCTAGCCAGCTTACTTATATCGGTCGTTCTGCTATGCAGTTACCACTAAGAGTTCTCTCCTCGTATCTTATTACAGAAGGTGGTTGTTAATTTGCGATGCTTGTTCGGAACGTGTATATGTGTAAGAGAGCTTTTCGTTCGAGTACTGTCTTTTTCCAAGCGTTCGCCGATTTTTTAGCGAGTTTATCGATCTAGGAGAAGTGTCCGTTTACGCCAGGTATTTGGTTTTTCTTCGCTCGAATGTACGAATGGAGTTGAAGTTGAACGTTTACTCGGTAAGGCGCATAAATTGACGCGCTAGAGGTTGGAGATGGCCGAACGGGACAGTTCGTTGTGAGAAGTAGAAAAAATGTTTAGAATACGATGACAACATAGAGAGATTCGCCGGTCCTGATTATATTTTACATCGGCCTGAAATGTGGATGAAATTTCACTTTACCGACTAGATGTAGGACTCGAATAATATGCAAGTTTACAAAGCAAAAACTTACCAAGTTGGAATAGTATAACAGACTGAATTTCTGTTTCTGTTATGTTAATGATAAAATACTGTTGTTTCATTAGCGACGAAACAATTATTGTGATATTTATTTATTCACGTTTAAATGAATGGAAGCGAAAGGTATTTTTGGCGGATATAGAAAACAACAAGAATGTTATTTGATTTATTTCAGATAGTAAAGTGTGGATTTAACTGAGGAAATAAAATGAAATGGGATAAACAAGTTTCGACAAGACATTTCAAAATTCTTGGATGATTTTAAAAAGTTCCAATAAATTACAAAATTATTCATTATTAATGTTTCAAATATCATTTACTAGATCAATCTGGATCCTGGAAGATTAAAATTATGAGCATTATTTAAGAGAAAATGTTTGGTTTTGAGTCGGATAAAGCTTCAAGACAAGACTTTAAAGAACGGCCATCGAAGTACAACTTTTCATTGAAGAACTACAGTGAGCAGATACAAGATTCAAATAAACGTAAATTTTACAAAAAAATTCCATAGTTCCAAGTCAATTTATTTTTGGAATGTTGAAATAGTTTAAAGAAGTGTCGTGAAGCCTGAAGAAGTTTTCTGTAAGCCACAAAAAGGATTTGTAAGCTTTTACCTCAATACAAATACAAATAAACAAATAAAATAGCTTTCTTTACAAACTCGTTCGTTGTCTTTCAAGAATTATTTAAAAGAGCAACTCAAATAAGTAACTCCATCGTATACAACGTTAAGGCTATCGCAGCGGACATATAAAACCCAATATGCAACATCCTCCTAACTCAGCGACGCATACATTAAATTCCCCCTAATTATCACCATAAAATAGGCTGCGGCGACACCTCACTATCAACACCTTCGCCAATCGCCTCGGCCTAAACGCTACCTAGAAGGAACATACACGGTCCCACTCAAGCATACCGCTTTCACGTGGCACTGTATCAACCATTTCTTGCCAGTTCGCAACTACAACATTGGTCCTGCTCTTTCTATGTTGTTTTCAGTCAGCCGCAGCCGTGAGAATTTAGTGGCCGCCGCGACAAGAGTTACGCAAATTATTCCAGCATTGACGTGCTGGGATAATTATTCAACGCTCTACTCTTTACACTTAATGTGTCGAGGAAGGCGAGTATGTGCCAAATAGTACGGGGAATTAGAGTACTGTTTTTATTTGTTCAATTTGTTTTAGTAGTTTCTTTTGTTTCATAAACGCAAAATCTGTGAAAACGAATGCACAGAAAATGCGGGGACAACAAGCTCTTGTATTTTTTTAAATAATGATAATTTATAGTAAAAATTACAACACGTGTATTTAATCCAATAAAATATGTAGTTGCTCTAATAAAAATTGTTTTGTTACATATTTTAATGAGACTCAAAAAATGATTTTATTCATTCAGTATTAACGTTTTGTAAATTACTTAAATAAATTGTATTTTTTAACATTTTGGAATTTAGAACATTGACGACCCCTATAGTTGAATTGAAATTTTGAATTTGATTTTAAATTGAATTTTCTTGTGTTTTTGGATAAACTAGACAACAGCCAAAGTGCATCTAAAATAAAATCGGCTAAACCTTACTATTTTTGGTTAGTTTAGGTTTCAGCATAAACCTAAACTAAACTTATCGTTTTAATATTAGTTCAAGGTTTAGAGTATGTCTGCCTTGCACTGATCAGCCCCTATATACAAACAAATGACAAAATCCGCTATCGCGAATATTATGAAATTGAATAGAAAACTCTCGAATCTTCTCTAAAAATCTAGAAGCCGTATTTGGGTATATAAGCAGCTCCACAGCGAAGAAGTTAGTCAGTCGAAGTTAGTGAGTCGAATCGAATAATTGACATTGATGTCTCGAAAATGTGTAAACAATCCAGATCACTTCTATTATGTTTGTGATGAGGTCTCAGAAGCGGTCTATTCCTTCACTGATAAAACAGGCATATCAGCTTTATTTCGGTTGTAAAATAGAGGATCAAGACAAACATTGGGCGCCACATATCTGCTGTAATACCTGCGCTTCAAGTCTGAGAAGCTGGTTAAATTATAAAAAACGATCTATGCGGTTTGCTGTCCCAGTGGCCTGGAGAGAGCCTACAAATTACGTTAATCATTGCTATTTCCGCATGATACCTCGTGTTGGGCAAAGCACGAGTATATTTAAGAAGAAAAAATCTGTTATCACCTATCCAAATATACCATCTGCCATGAGATCTGTGCCCCATAGTGACGAACTTCCTATTCCAGAACCCCCAGAAATATTCACTTACGAATTAGATAATAGCGATACAGCAGATCAACACCAAGAGATCCTGATTTCACACCAAGCACGTCATATCGCCAACCACACAAAATAACCCAGTCAGTATTAAACGATCTCGTGAGAAATCTAGTCGATGCTTGTCGATTACTGTTGGGCTCATGTTAGAGATGCTTCAGAAACAATTTACAAAAGTATAGCAAAAGTGCAAAAGTATCTATTTCTTATTATTTTGTTAAACGTAAAATAAAAAAAACTTGTTCTTGAAAACTGCAAGTAAGTTTTTATTTTCATTGTAATTTTTGTATTCAGTGCCCCAAAATTAACAAAAAAAATTACTTTTCAAACAAGATACAATAAGCAAACTAAAATTTGTTGTCCAGTGTAATTTTTGTGCCTGCTTATTGAAGATCTTTAATGAAATGATATGCTGTTTTTGAGAATTCCGGTTCCTTGCTGCTTTCAAAATCCATGGAAAATATTTTTCGATTTTATAGTAATAAATATGTCCAAATTGTCACGCACAGTAAATTAGCAAACAAATATCATAACAAAATATGATAAGTTGATAATACACTTTTATTTATTTAGTAGAAAATAAAACTATTAATAAGCAGACCAAGACATCGCCAATCGCAAAATGGTGCTATGAAATTATCTTATATCTTTCTTTATTGATTCAGTAATAGCTGCACAAACATCGAAAAAGTAAACAACTTACGAGAATTTTTAAAACATTCATTTACATTCATGTATTTAAAGATAAATTTCTCAAATTTAAAAGTTGCTCTTTAACAACAGAGAAAAGTACATTTTTCTTCTGCAGGCTCTGTCAGCAGCAAATTTTCAGCTCCAAACTCGGTTCATCTCTTTACCCATAATCTTCTAATCGTCGAAATTTATCTTTCAATTATATTTGCCGTTTCCGCTATACGTATTTGTTAATGTCATTATAATGCGGGCTTTGTTCTATTTTAAAGTGATTGTAGTGGAAATTATTAAAAGTAAACTAAAAACATGTAAACGGCAGTATGTATTCGATTCGATCAATAAATTAACCTATTCTACTGGAAAGGTATGAACAATCTATTTTAATAAATCACTCTACTAAATTACTGGATACGAGAAAACCAGCCTTTATTCCTAGTTGTCGACGGTGTACGCGTCCTTACAGTATTTCCGTATTTAGTGAAGCGGCATCATGGAAATATTCATGCGGACGTAAATACGTATATGTAAGACAAGGATGGAGAAGTTGAAGAGTTGTATCACAACGTACACACCGCTAGGACCATTTAAATATTTCAGATAGAGAGGACAAACGTTCCCTTGCAGTTACCTTCAATCTTTTCGAAGATCCGAACTCTCGGAACAGAGATGCGGATGCTGTCGCTAGTATCAGATCTTTTACGTTACGAACGCTGGATATATGTATTCGTCTGCATGAGCGAGGTATGTGAGGTTTAAATAAAAACGAAAATGTGGAACTGGAAGAGAGATAAAATTGGTGGGGAGATAAAGAAATACTCTTTTTAACTACTAAAGGAAACGAATTAAATTCTCTGGGAAGGTTTTACGTGCGTTTAGGGAACTATTCATTTAAATAAAACATAGGTATTCGGATACATTGTACTATTGTTGAATACGTAGTACGTATTGTCAGGAATAATGCTACATAACAGCTTTAAGCCAACTACAATCTGCATTACAAATTACACATTTATATTAGTGCTATCAAATTTATATAAAAGGAACGACCAGTAAAACCGGTTAGATGTCGTAATATGAAATATCCACCATTTTCAAGAAATCTAGCTCTAAAATAGACTTTGTCAAAATTATAATTAAACAGTATTGGTATCTAAATATCAAAATTCAGATCATATGAACGTCAGATAAACAAGCACTCCGGAGGTCAGGATGTGAAAAAATGGATCGTATAAATTTTGGTATCAAAATGTCCAACTAAAGGAACTATTGCGGCGATCTACCAGCGTCTTCGTGAGAAAAGGTTTTTAAATAGAATACTGTAGATTGTGGGGTTCAAAGAAGCTCCAAAACGTCGGAGTTTAAAGAAAATAAACCCGATAGAATTGCGAAGAATCCAATACAATATATAGAATTTGGTTCTTTGCTCTTTTCCGCAAAATAAACTCGGCTTTTATAATTACTTTCTGCAGACTTCGTATTAAGTCTGTAGAAACGAGTGCGCGCTTCACGAAATTCGCAGAGACTAGACGGATTCGTGTTTTGTCAACTCTCGGGAAAACCAGCAGGCAACACGAAACCCATTCTTATGCGACGAATAGACATGAGTCTGTCTAGTCTCTGCCAATTTCGTAAAGCGCAACTAGTTGCTACAGGCTTACTTCGTATCCCTTTGATTCTGCTATATTACTGACGCCATCACAAAATTTCTATATCTAATTTTTGACAAGCTTCTCAATACTAAAAATGTTGCGATAAAAAAATCCAATGTTAAATGAAAAGTATTCTCATTAGAAGCATTTGGATAGAATATTTCTCAAAATCTCCTCGTATAATAATAGGCAACTTTTGCTCGTCATACGTCGCTGTAAGCGATCCGAATAGCAATCGAAAGCGGAGAAAAACGCAAAACACGAAACAGAAGACGAACAAGACAGAGGAAAAGGAGATAAAGGAGGAGGAAGAAGACGACGAAGAAGATATATATATACGTGATACTTACGATACGTTGCGACGAACGGATACAACAACCGGCGCATTCTTGCCTTTATTACCCCGTATTTGCATGCGCGCAAATACATAGGATCCATCGCCATCGGTTCGACGAAAGGTTCATCGACATCGAGTACGACGACAGAGGCCCCGAATTTAAGGGTGGTGTGCGTCTTTCTTTTCGTCTGTTTGTGTGTGCACCGCTTTTATCTGATCCTTTTTTCGAATGCAGCGCGTCCCCGTCTTCTTTTCCTTAACAGTGCCGAAGAAGCCGGAGAAAATATTGCGGTGTCAACGCATCTCTCTCGTGGCATCTTCTTCTTATTCCTACAAGTGCGGCTTTCTCGTCCTCCTTCTCGCGTTGCTTCTTATGTTGCGCTGGTATCGTTGTGCTAGTGTGTGTGCATTTTCGTCTTTAAACAATGCAATCCGTAACTTAACGATATACTTAGTTAAAATACCTGTTACCGTATGCACCGTTCTTCGCCAGGAGTTGACTTATGCGGACACGTCGGATACGACGTTGTTCGCAACTCAGTGCCTGCGAAAGGGCCAATTTCTTTGCGTTTTCGGGTTCCTCTCTCATTGTTTTCAGAGCGCGGAGATACGATAAAAATAGTCTGCCTGCCTTCAAAAAAAAATAAAGGGTTTTAAAGTTTTAGAATTGTACAGTCTGCATAAGAAAATATTGTCTAAAATCAAAAAAGCGCCCTCAAAAAAGTGGATACTAAAACATAATATTGTATACTCAGGTCTTAAAATTCTTCGAAGCCTTGAATTAAGTAGTTGATTATTTTATCGCCGAGTGAAGTTACAAAACGTATTTAGTGCAATTTAAACGATTAAAGATGCGATTCTCGATCTTTAACTGCGAAACATCACTCACAGATGGCGAACTTGCATAGATGAAGACGGTCGATAAAACGCTGCAGAAGCGTGCAGGTAGACAAAAATGTGCGAAAAATTACAGTCATTTTCTCACTCCTCTTCAGTCGCCGCCGCCGAAAAATATTTTTGATATATTCTTGGAACGTCGAGATTTATTCGGACGCTCCAGAGTTTCGAAATAAAGTTATGAGCATTGTTCGTAGCGAATCGATCCATGCAAATACTTTTGCAGGTAAATATGCGAACAAAAATGCGCCCATCAAAGCGGCGAATCAATTTCAGCGAACCTCTGAATAATGTGCTCTGCTTACACGACCATATGGATCAGAAACACGTTTACTCTGCATAGCCGGCCGGCTTCATCACCAGCGCAACGGAATGCAGGTGTTGATGTTGGGTTCTATAAATGCTTGTGACCCGCCTGTCATAGATATTTGTTGTTTGTTTCTTTCTACTCGTTGTAATTAAGTCGAAAAAAATGGTATTTTCGGTAGAAAATTCGTCCAAAGGCAATCGGCATGCTGTTATTCAATTTTTAACCACTAAATGTCATCAGACAACGCGATACTAATTTTCAAATTTTATTCCTTTTCATCGAAATATTCATGCTGCTGGTTTAATTTTGCGATTGCTTTATTGCACGCTATCTTACGGTATAAAAAACTTCCACCGAGCCGCAACTGAAGTGAATCAAACGCAGCAGCGCTGCCGTAGCGGACCGAATTTTCTCGAAAGTGTATCCTTAAGGTAATGGATTTGCTATTATGTATAATTAGGCACAATTTACCCGGGAATTGATTAGGATACTTCGACAATCTACATATATGAGGCTTACACGTACGAACGAGGATCGAATTTTTTCTCGAAATAAGGGTTTGCAATTAAATTTACGTTTGATGTGCTCTTCCCTCATCTTCCATTAAGACTATCTCTTTCACTCTCCACTATAATCCATTTTGTATATTCTTACTCTCAAATTAAACTAGACATAATCCGTGATATTCTTGTAATTTTTTACGTAATAAAATCTCGTCCCGGCAAAGAATCGAACCTGAAACTTCCTGTTTGCCGAATGGAAGTACTAACACCACGGGGACCTTATGGCAAGAACATTCACTTTTTAATACCTATTTATCATTTAATTACGTCGGAAATTCTAAAGAAATCGGGGATTTTCATAATTCGCCGACGGGAATCAAATATCTTAATTAACTAGTGTAAATTTTCTGTCGAAATATTATCAAATTAGTATTGAAAAGTGAACGTTCCTGGCATAAGGTCCCCGTGATGCAAACGGGAGATTTTAGGTTCGATTCCTGACCGACACGAGAGACTTTTCGAAATATTTATTTACGTGGGAAATTCCAAGGAATCGCGGATTTTCATATTTAACCGAGAGAACCTAAAATGTATGGCACTACACTACTACACTACTACTAATTTGCTAAAATTCGAACTACCTGTATAATAAGGACCACCTCTTAGGCTGTTACATCAACTTTATTTATTACATCCAGGTAAAATGTTAAAATCATCCGTTTAAACAAACACTAGACTCTAAAAAAACGAAAAAACCAAACAACCAACATATCAACCGCATAAGAAGGAGACCCTCGTACGCTTAACGCTAATTAAACATAACCCAGCGAATCACCTCGTATTTTACCGACTTTATGGCCGCATATGGGATCGCGCGACACGGATTTCGCCAGTTCTTTTTACAAATACGCTCTCGGGTCGGTAGTTTATACCGCTGCCCGCACTCTGTCGCTATAGTCGCTTCTTTTATAGTCACCAGCTTATAAAAAGTGCGCGTAATTCTCAAGAAGAGATTTTTAAGTAACGACCCGTAATAAAACACTTTTATTATAACTTAGCTCCATGCCAAATACTTGTCTTGTTAATGAGACTTCAAGGTTGCCGTAGCTATTTATTTGTCTACTCTAGCTGACCGCGTCACTGGCCTTGCCATCTGGATAGCTATATATCACTTTTGGTCGGAAAAATGAAAAAAACAAGGCAAATTAAGAAATGCCGCTTGGCGCTGTAAAACGTTAATACAGAACGGTAGAAGGAAATAAGACAACTTTTAACAATATGATTTCAAGTAATAAATTGTAGATGTAGGCGGACAAAATAATTCCGATTTTGTTGGAGGAACCTTTTGTTTATCTTAACAGGTCTTACATCTTCAACGTTCAGTTGTTGGCTTTACAAACCAATTTACTAACTGAAATTAATTTATTATTATTAAAAGTGTAATAAAGTTACTCCTGGCTGAAACACCAGATTGATATATTTATTTCTTCAAGAAGAAGGAATACATCTCAATTTTTATCCGCAATGAATCATCAAGAATTATTTAATAAATACGTGCTTAAACCTTATTGTTAATGGAAGTAATTTAGATTATTGTTAGCATCCTCACCGATTTTATAAGCATTTTGCAGCACTGTTTAATCGAAGTGTTTGGATATGCACTCAAGTTCAATTGTATCCACAGTTATAACAGTTGTTTAAAGGTTCGTTAAAAAAGGTAAAATGAATCGCATTGATTGCAGAGATTGTTACTGCTTCCTTACGCAATACCAAATAGCTTTTTTCTTTTTGGGGCAGTGAACTGAATACAGAAGTTTTCCACGCTAAAATTTTCAATTGGCGTTAATCGAAAGATATTCAAATTTGTAATAAATATAACCTTCACATTTGGTTGTGGCGAACAGCAAAAACTAACCTGAATAATTCCGCCAATTCTTTTCAATAATAATCTTAGCACTTTTCAGTCTAACTTAAGCAATGAAAATATTGTTTCATACCTGAAATTACTTCGATATTTCACTGCGAACTAGTTTTGGTATCGATTTGTTTAATAACTTATGCCAACTTCATTGTAATTAACTCATAGTCCCAAATCAAGTTTAGCTTCATCACTAAAATTGCCTACAAAATTGCTCCATAGCTGATTATCTATGATACAAGATGTTTATAAAATTGTAACGTATGGGAATTAAAAAAAAAAAAACTACATGGCGATAGCTTCTGTAATTGTCGGAGAATGAAGTGCTTTCATTTGAAAGCGGAAAGTTTTAATCGATTTATTTCCCTTCTTGGCCAATTCCGCGGTAAAAATGTTAACTCCCTCAGCTTTCTTTTTGGGATCATTATCTATTCTTAAGTCTGCTATTCTCCTCGTAGAAAGTTAAAAATTTGTTAATTGTAAATCACCTCAGATGCACGCTAGACTGTCTTGATACTTTTCAATTTGAAGTGCTAGTAGTTTTCGAGAATAATAAGAATAACAACAGCACAGAATTTAAATCTAATTAATTGTAGTAACTTCATCTAAATACGGATTTCATTCGATCGCGAGTGCGAGTGCGATCTCGTTCTCCGGGAAATTTGCGCAATTGGTAGCCGCTCTGGCGTGTTGCACAATATTCCAATCCATCGAATTATATTCCTGCACCGTTTAAAATTCCTTTACCGCTCCATTCGGCCTCGCCTCGGCTCGATAAATTCTAATGGTTTCCGTATTGATAATTTTCATGCAGAACCCTTACACACAAACCATGCACTTAATACCACGTTATAAGCATGTACGGACATTCGACAAGAGACCCTTTCTCCACTATATTATAAGACGTAGTGGGTATAACGCGTTAAATACACACTAGGCGGAAGTCTGGTGAGTTGATCTTGAGACTGTACCAAAACTATAAATTATTATTGTTATACAAATAAGATATTTGAAAACGAAAAACGAAGGACGTAAGAAAAGAAATGTAAAAATTGATCAATTGATTCAAAATGTGCTGTGCATTAATGAAATTGCTTTTTTTAATAGAAATTATCACTTAAGTTAATTTCTTATAATTCAACATATTTGCGTCTCGTTCATCAATGATATCGTATCAACCAAAATCTAAAACTTCAGTGATCAAAACATCACCATTACTCTACCCGTCTTATAACGAATGCACCTACTTGCGCACAACGCAATTCACAATTTTCTCCTTGTGAATGTTTGTTACACTAACTATACAGGTCTCACTCTCATATGAATTTCTTTTAACAGGTGCAGAGCCGTCGTTGGGTCGATTTTGTGGTATAAACTCCGTTTTAACACTATCACAATGCATAGAAAGAATATGTAACAAATATTCTTGGCAGGTGTATCGCTACTGTTTAAGTAATCAACATCAGGTTCCCCTATCAGTTAGAACTTTTGGGTACCTTTCGTACATTTTCTTAATGTTATTGCCACTTCTTCTTTCCTTTTTCCTTCATGTGATCCATTTCTTCGTCTATCCTTTTTTCTTGAACTTCTTCGTTTGCAGATCTCTATCGGAGGCAGTAAATTTACCAATCGCGACAGGCAAATGCGCTACGTAGTGGCGAATCTGGAAGGATGAGGCCGATGTACCTCTCGTCGTCGGGTTGGGTCGGTCCCTGTTGAAAGCTCTTGAAACGTTTTTTCGCTCTCTTTTAGCTCCTTTTACTATTTGGATATTGTCGAAGACAGATGTCACGTCCATGAATCACCTCGACCAAGACTCGCTGCTTGGTTGTCTTTTTCTGCTCGTTTTTCTCCACAGAAACCGCGTGTAGCCTAAAAGAAGGACCAACAGTGCTACAACCATCCCATATATTTTATTTCGATTTCGCTTCGGAAGGTTTCTTCTTGCATAAAGATGTGTGGTGTTCGCCCTCTTTAAGTCTATTTATCCATTATTAAGGAGAGATCGTTATTTTTTCTTTTGCGTTTTGTTTTATCTTTCTTTTGGGCTCGTTTCTTGTACAGGCAACGTCGTTGTTCATGCAGATTTAAGAGAGCTAAGAACAATTTATTGAGGGGAACCGTTTCGTTGTACACATGCGTGTGTGTACGTGTATATGTTATTCTTCCTCTATTGATGTGTCAATTATCAGCTGGAACCCTTTTAAAATAACGAAGCAACAAATTTAAACCTAGTTTTCATCGGGCGACGTCTGAGAACGGCATTACTTTGTAAAGAACGCCGGCGAAAATATTCAAATGTATTCGATTTTGGTTAATGATTAGAGAAAGAGCTAATAAGTGTAGTATACCATCTTCCCATATACTGCCAAATCCGGAGAAATGCATCAATGCTTCTAATCAACGCAACGTAGTCAAGTTGTTTAGTCTAAATGTGCACAAAACATCTTTACCCGCATACGTGACATAATTTATCACATTCGCTACGTATCATACTATAGCCGGAGAATTGAACCATGCGTGCGCATATGTATGCACTCGTACAACCTATCAGAGTCCGAAGAAGCAAGGCAATTGGTACCCTTGCAAAAGCGTAGAACGTCATTCCGCGCAAAATTTGCCAACTCATACTTCATAATTGAAAATCGCGAATCCCATCGCCGGCATCAGCAGTTGGAAGACCGACTCTAACAGATTGTCGGTGCCGTCGCGATTCAACAGAAAAAAGTGGTACAATGCCGGGCGCATGTAAATTGCTATTAAGCTTCTTTCGTATTAGATGGAAGTATTACGATTGTTTGGACAATGGTGGATTCGTCGTGTTCAACTCTGAAAAATGTAAGGATTATGCCAAATTTGCTCTAAGTACTGTCAGGTATAGCTTATCATAAGTAGTAGGAGGTTGAGGCGTATAACGCATTTTGCCAAAGTGTTTGGCAATGTCCAAATCGGGATCCGAAAAACAAATCTTTTGTCTTTAAATAATCAAATAGAACTCAATCGTGCTTTGGTTCTTTAAAGCAGAACAGAGCAAGGTTTAAAAAAGGGGCGGAGTAACATATTTGGCCATATGTAGCTCTCCATATATAATTTGTGCTCAGCAAGATAAAAATCTGTGCGCTTACTTAAGGACGTTAAAAAGCTAGTTTAGCGCGCATGCGCGCCGATCTCATAAATAGCCAACCGCTTAAAATGAGTTAAAAATATTAATAACGAAACATAAAAAATAAAATTAAAAAGGGATAGGCTTCGATCTGTTCATTAGTTTTTGTTGCCGTCTGCGCGCTCTCTCTAAACTAATCTTCTTTCGCTTGCTCTTGCGAGCCAGTCGCTCTACCGGAGCATCCATCCTCTTAAGAAACCAATCAAAACCCGATCAGCAATTTTCTAGCTTCACTTGTGGGATAATCAAAACAAAGGCAACCATTAATTACAAAGTTGAGATCTACTATATCTATATACACGCGTATATACGTGTGTATATGAATGTTATGTACGCTGACCAGGTTGTTATATGCTTATATGAGAGGGACTTACGCCCAACGGACCGCATACAGACGATTTCATAAGTAGTTGAACACTGTCAATAAAACGTTTGATGTGTATGTAGTTAATTTAACATGCTTTGACGTTCTAATTTCCTCGGTTTAGAAAATCTATCAAATGTCTCAAAAAAGACTTATGATCAAACATATTTTCGTAAGACTTCCACAACTGTTAAAATTTAATGCGGTGCAAAAACATGGATGAAGTATAGAAATTCCTCTTGAGTGTACTTGAAAATAGGATTTTTAATTGTCCTCCCAGCGATTATGGGAAAATTTAAACCGTCTCCGTTCAATTTTTTGGAGGTAACTGTATATCGCTCTACAAGCCTACGTTATACGCACAGCATATGCTAGATTGGCTTTCCTTGTACGCTAGTTTTAAATGACCTTACGAAGTAATTAACTAAGTCATTAACAATCCAACAATCAAACGTTGAGAAGAGTAGAGCAAGTTTTGTAGTGGTATATAAAGCGGGTGCTGTAGGTATTAGTGATACTGCATGGAATATTTGGAGAAAAATATTTTAATATTTTTGAACTAGTAACATGTGATATAGCCCACTGAAAGACTATCTCGTCGTATTGAAGCACTTGATTACTTTACACGCAAATAGATACATTCATACATTGGCTATCACAAAGTTGCTTTTAAGGGGATTGATTGTCACAATTGATCACCTGCCAGTAAGAAGCTAACGGATTTTTACGCGAAAGCGTTGCCGGTGATGAACCTCTGTATTATCACCACAAACCAAAATACAAATGCCACTGTATACTCTAGAGCTGGGCAGAATTTATGAAACTGAGACTAATATTGAACTAAATCTTCAGCATAGAAAGTAATGCTGACAATATAACATCTATAGCAAAACAAAGGACTTTGTTGGTCCATAGTCCCTGCTTCCTTCTACGTCTTTAACAATATTTTCTTCTGCAACGTCGTAGACTTTTGGAGTTGTAGTTAATAATTTGGAATTATTCTCTTCTTTACGGACTTATCAACAAAAATGCTGGTTTTTTGAATCTAAATATCTGCATTTATACGGAAAAGAAGAATCAATCTTCCACATATGTGTATAACAAAGACAAAAAGAAGAAGTAACATCGCACATTATAGCTTCATCACTGTCATCAGCGTCGCCAAGCTCGTCATTATAATCCTTCTTCGTGGTTCTCCATTTTCATTGGTTTAAAGCAAACGTATCGTCTATATACCTATGCGCTATCTGCAGTGGAGACGTAACTGACTACAGGTTACATATGTAGGTGCATAGGAACCATCGCGTCCATCGATTTAAGGACACCTCGTTATTTTTTATAACTCTTGATTTTTCATTCTAGACAACACAATCCAAATAATAATTATGACAAAAATGCGCGGCAACGTATAATTTTAGATGGCTTTGCTCGAGGTAATGACAGAGTGGAGTATGTCATTGCGGTTGGAAAAGCGGGTAGATGGCTGCCGAGTGCCTCTAGCGGCGACTCATCTTATTCGAGGGCAATTAGACCCTTCGCACAAGATGCCGGCCACGACCAAGTCTGACCGTTCGGTTACTTTCTTTGGTTCTGGAAGATAGTCTTCTTCTGGAGTCGCGAGTTCGTTTCTTCCTTCACTTAGGATAATTCTGTTTTGGTGGTGATGATAAGGGTACAGAATTCTACATTAAACATTAAACATTATTTCTGAAGAAAACTTATTAAACGGATATTATATGGGTTAACTACAATTTAGTTGTTTGATGTAGATTTTGAAATCATGGAATTTTCTATCTATATTTTTTACCATCTTACTTTTAATTATTACATATAAATATTTCGATTTGTCAAGTCTTAAGTTATATAAGTAAAAAAAAAATTATCAATCTAATAATTGCTCGAGAATCGGTTGTTTATTTGTTTTTTTTTTGGTTCTTTTAAGGTTCTTTGTGTCCCAATGATGAGTTCCCCTAAACATTGTGAAAGAATTACATTTACTTAAACCAAGAGTCTATCTCTGCATAACCCCAAATTGCCATTTGCGTGTCAGTTGCAAATCAAATCCGAAAAATTAGCCCGCAGACTCGAATGCCTAGACAGGAAATAGCTACCGAAGGACCAACAATATTATTCCTCTTGTTCAGTCTAGTTTCTCAAAAATGTTCTTCTTCGTCCGTTGCACAGAACCCATCCTTATTCGCCCTATTCGCATTCCATCTTCGTGTATGGTTTTCTGTGTCATTTTTTTCCTTTCCATCGGTCTTTCGTCTACGTTCCTCTACCGCCTAGTCGCTCTCGCAATTATATTATTTTCGGGGGATTCGATCGAAATTGGTGTCTCTGACGGCAACGGACCGTTGCACGCGGCGTTGCCAAATCACACCCTATCCTGCTGCGCGACGAACGATGATGGACGTCACAACAGCGCCGGACGGCCATGTATTTTTTTCTTTCTCCTCGACCATGCGTCCATACATCTAGAGAAGTGAAGAGTGGAAAAAGAGAATACTTTTATGGTTTTTCGTTCAAGGTCGAAGCAGTTATAATAATTATAGGGTAAGAAATGAGGGTTTTTTGTACGCTTTTTATTACCGGCCTCGTCGTCGTCCCCTTCTATGCGCGAGAGAAGTGAGTCGTGGTTTACGTTCTAACCGCAACAGTTCGTACTTTTAGGAATCTATGTATCGGGCGATATTTTCCAATCTACTCCTTCGGTCAGAGACGATTTGCCGGATATTTCTTTTATTGTAAAGCTGTTAAAGTCGTAGTCTCTAATAGAATACAAAAAATCCGCAGAGATTTACTAAAGAAATCATTGACGATTGATACAATTATGCTCTAGTACGCCTCAATACTGTCTCCTATTCTTTAAAACCACAACAAAGCGTTATTGGTTTAATTTTTTTAAGTGATAGATAGCATGCATAGCCTGAAAAATAATTGCAGTTGGTATAATTTCATGTTGTATTGGCGCAACAGGGTACTAGAAAGGAATTGTCATTTTCCTGGCCCAAAGAAAATTTATTTGTTTGGAATCACTTACCTGAAAGAAAATATTTATTTGATTTTCTAATATTTGTTTCCCATTTGTTTATAAGTTTATATAAAGAAACATGTATTATTATTATATATTAACGCAAATAAAGATCGCTGATGTTCTTCTCAAAAGAACTTAAAAATTTATTGAACGTTTTTGTAACCTATGTATTTTTTTAGCAAAGCATTGTATATGTGCTAATCAGTTCCTCTTCTTCTCACTTCTACGAAAGGTATCGCCTATGATGAAGAAATCCCTCGAATTCATTCCTTATATCATCCCCCACTCCTCCTCTTCTTCCTCTGTAATTAGCTATTCTCTGCCACAAGGTCCACTCCTGTCGCATTCGTATCCATAAAACGTAACCAGTGCATCAGAATGAGTATACAACTCTGAAATTTCGCCATTGTTTCACTTTGCAAGAAGGTAGCACTTAATCTCTCGCAGAAAAGTGCCATCTTTCCCTGTTATTATTATCCCTCTTATATGGCTTTTGCTCGTCCCCAGTTTTATTGCGAAAAGCAGTAAAGATATTTATACGTTCCCTCGTAGTACCCGCGCGTAAGACTAAACACAACGTTCTTAGCGTAAGCGAACACTTTTAACATGCATACAGGCTTGTATATGAGTACGTATATGTGGGTATATAGCTAATGACTACCTATTATTACTCACGCGGCAATATATTTTCATTATCTTAAACGTTACGACCGCATTTAGAGGTATTATCCACGCGTTATGCACTTGTATTTCAACTCGGCGCGGCAGAGACAATAAAACATACCCGGCGAGGGAAAACCACGAACCACCGGAGGTTCCTTGCATCAGGTTAAAACAAAGCAATTCCGTTGGATGGGCTTTACAGAGTAACATAGGGAAGTTTGATGTAGTTTCTAAATTTCCCACGTTAGAAAATTGTTTGTATTGGCGGTGGTACTGCCTTTACATACAGTTGCAACATACGGCATTACAGAATAGTTTCTCGAAACTTTTTATTCTTACAGAGAATAACAAAGAAGCGATGTGAATACCTTTCTATTGAAGTTAACCGAGCTATAATTGATATTAGACTTCATATTGTAATATTTAGAGTTCAATATCTTGATTTTCAAAAACAGCGCAGAAAAATAAGCTTCCTTTTCCGTAGTATTCGTGAAGCACATCAATAAAGCTGTATGTTGTGTTCATTTCCATATGATCATCTATTGACCTCAAACTCCAATAAATCTCATCTCTTGTACATTTTAATCGCGGCTAACTTCCGATGTTCCATATCGCGTTACCCGTGGACGTTTTACGTTATATTATTTCCGAACAATTAATAATAAATTTGGTAGGTAGGCCGGTTGATGGGCGATATGGCGCCTGGTTGATTCGCCGCGGGCGTCCTGAGCTTCGCTACCGAAAACAACCTCACATCGTCAATTAACGACATAATCTCGACCATAAATATTGCATAAATAACACGAAAATTTCTCGGGGACCAAGCATTTTAAACTATGTTAGTAATGCAATCAGGTTCTGCATAGAAATGACATGTAAGTGGTAGCATTAGGCATCTGCAACTTCTACATAAAATGGTCGATGTAAGATGTTATAACAGTGAGTGCACTGGTTGTAGCTGTGACCGTGTTTAGAAGAAATAAAATTTGTTATAGATTAATTTCAGTTTTCTAAAGCCTGAGTGTAACAGTGCGCACAATAAATATATGATACTCATGCTCCTCTCATATAATTTCTCACATAATAAAGGTGACTCAACATCTACTTAAATAAAATTGGTAAAAATTTGAGTATTGTCCACTACAACATTCAAAAACTAAAGGATATAGGAAAGGACTTTTGGCCATAATTAAAAATCACCTCAAGACACAGGAAATAATTTTTGAATGAACAATTAAATACAAGCCTTCAATGATTAAAACCACAAATTACTTGCCATTGTGCTCACATATAGGACAAAGTTTGCTATCACCATCATTTGACAGATTCCAATCAAACGATGGGCAATTGCGCCGCATATTTTCCTTATTTTAACAAATATATTTTGACATTTTAGTAGTTGTGACCATAATATAGGTTTTTTAACACTGCCTCTTTTTTTCTATCTCTTTTCATCTCCTTTATTAAATCTCAAATGTTAACGGGTTCTGCACGAGTATACTAATTAAAAAGTGCGGCAATCTGAACGCCTTATCACCGAAGTGGCACGAAATTCTCTGCGTTTGTTTCGCATTAAGTAGACGTGGCTGCTATCTTGTTTTTCCTTTATTTCTGTCTTTGTTTTAATTTAAAAGTATTAAATACGCGTCTGTGTAGCTCGCTTAACATGTACGAAACCTATACGCCGGGCTTTCGTATCTTTCCGTATCTTGGTTTTAATAAGTTTTATATGCCGTAATTATATGATAAATTTGTTAAAAATGAAATCTTAATTATTATCTACGACAAAAAATAAATTAGTTGCGTGTTTGTGATGTTGTTTCGCTCTTTCATCTGCTTCCGTCCTTCTATTACGTTTCGTCTTGTTTCTTCTCAATAAGTTGTATGCACGTTATTGCAATCGAACTTAAATTCCTGATTTCGAGTCGGGGGAGTTAGAAATTTGTATCGAATCCAATGTTGATGTGTTAGGAAGTGTTAGGAAGAATAAGTTGATATTGACAAATTTGATCGATCCTCTCAAAAATCTTAAGGACCATCATATTCTTTAAACCAAGACGATGGCAGTATGAAAGAAGAAACAAATCAACGTTTATTAACATCCTAACTTTTTCAATTAAGTTATATAATAGACAATACTTTCATTCAAAATGCTTTCCTATTGTAAGAAAAATTATCAAATTTGGATTTGCGTACTGACAAGTAGATGTTATTGTCATTCGCATTTTTCATGAACGCGATCTCTTATAATCGATACAAAAACGATGGCTTCTCCCCCCAGACATTTCTAAATAGACATATGCGCTCCTGTAAAATGATTACGAGGATAAAAATTGTTCAAGTGCTATTTCTTTGCCTAGATGTTGCCTTAGCTTCATCAGTAACTTTCCAAGTTATGTCAATAACTAAGACTTATGATTGTGACAGCAGCTAGCTTCGACACATCGTTAGAATGTTGCGAAATTTTTCCATATAAATGTATCGGCTTTTAAGTTCATTTTGTCTAATTATTTCAAAAATAGCTGTTTTTGACTTGCGTCACTTTTTACTAACGGCACGATAATTATATCTACAACCCCATTTTTATCTGTCAATGCGATATAGAACTAGCCTGAATTTTTTTACAGATATCTTCCACACTCTCTCACATAAACCGCAACCAATTTTTAAAACATTCGAAACATACCAACATACTCATTTCGATCGGTCGTATACGCACATCTACATAATTGAGTCGTTTTCTCGTCTCCGGTCCGGTCATGGGGATGTTTTTTCGGGGTTTATTGATTGGAACTGTCGACCGAAGCAGCGCCAAATTAATCGTCGTCCATTAAACAAATATTCGAAATGTACGCACACGCAAGCCCTTAGAAATAAATGATATTGATTACGAGAAACCGCTCGTAATTGTTCGGGATCGCAGCCTGTTGCTGTTGTTGCCGTGTAACTTCGTTGTTTTGACGATTTGACGCTTGTGGGTTGCTCGGTGGTCCTTCTTGTTGTTTTTGCGTTTTTCTTCGATCCACTTCGCTGCAGAAGGACGAGAGAGTTCGTCGTTAAGTTATAAATGACGGCAATAAAAAGTTAATATGCGAGCTTTCCAGGGTATGTGAGTCATTTATTGAAATTCAAAATGGACGATGTGTGTAATATTTTTGTTATCGCCTCTTCTTTTTCTTTATTTTCATCCGAGGTGGGATTTATTTTTACACTTACAAGGTTAATTGGTACTTAAGCCTTTTTTATAAACGGCCTATACACGATCCAATAACAGCTTTCATGGTGATGGTTTAACTCGAATACGTAAAAATATATTGGTGGTACATACAAAACAATCAGTTCTTTCCTATAAAAATGGCAACGCCTCTGCAGTCGTTACAATGATTATGAGCTAATGTCTGTAGGTATTGATTGGAGGACTCACACTCACATAGTGCGAATAATAATAATAATAATGGTAATAATAATAAAGCTATAAGAAAGATCCCTAGCTGGAAGACCAGACCAGATGCACAACTTTTGGATAAAAAAATTCACTAGTGTATATAGGCACCTAGCTAGGTTCACACACATCATTCAGCAACCTCATTTATTACCAGTATTCATGACAAAGGGCGATACTTACCTGCTCCCAAAAACAACCACTCCAACAGCAGACCCTGCGAAGTAGAAGCCAATAATATCCCTACCGACCATCTACAAAATACTTATATACTTGCCGATAAAATATACAAACACTTAGCGGTAAATAAATTACTAGATGAGGAGCAAAAAGATTGTAAGAAAAGATCAGGAGGTTATAAAGAACAATTGCTGATAGATGCAGTTATCGCAGATCACGCTATACGTCACAAAGAACCACAGTATATGGCGTACATCGACTGTTAGAAAGCATTTGATTCAGTCTCGCACTCGCAACTATTGGAAGCTCTAAAGTACATAAACTTAACCGACACATAGCGGTTTTCCTGGCACACGCGATGACCAAGTGCAATATCAATCTGATGCTTAACGCGCCAAAAGGGACGATGGATGTCGGCTGAGTTAGCCCGTTGTACTGTTAATTGGCTTTGAAACCTTTAACAACTTACCTAAACTCCTAAAAGAAAGGATACCGTTTAACAACGGAGAGCGTGCCAGTGAGCCATCTGTGGTATACGGATGACTTGAAATATACGCATCCGGCAATAAACACGTAAAAATACTGCTGGGCTGTATATGCAGATTTAGTACCGCAGTGAAGGGAATACGTGGGACAACATAAAAAGGGGTAGCATACGAACAATGGAAAAGGAGGAAATATCTGGGATATAAGCAAGGACAAGGAATAAACCAGAAAGCTGCAAAGGAGGAATTATTAAGCACATACCTGGCGAAAGCCATAAACACCTACGCAACTTCGCCGTTAACATATAATTGGTGTCATTAAGTAACTAAAACAACTTGGCACTGATACCAGAAAGGAGTATTGAAAACACAACGCACACCATCCTAACAGCGCTTGAACGATTTCATTTGCCGAGGACTCATGGAGGAAGAGGTCGAAATAAAATATTACACTCAAGCAAACAATCCGAGACAATATATCCTACAAAAAACCCAGATTTCTAACTGCATATGCTTATAGTTAAATAATCAATAATAAGAATGTTATTCTCATTATTGATTATTTATATTCTTTTCCTCATCTTCACCGCGTGGCTTTGTATAGACCCAAAATACATACCCGAACTCTTTACTAAATTTTTCATATTAATCCGTAACATTAAAATACCCATATTGGGTCTTACATGCGCTACGTCAGTTATCTTCAATATACGCATAGATACCCGCAGACCATCTAATCCCAATCAATTTACTTCAAGAACAACAACACCTAAATTATCCAATCAAAATATCGTCTCGGACCGATGTAGAAAAGAAGGTGAAGAAGTATACAAGCATCTTTCCGTCCTCTTATAATTACCAACAATACTGAAAGAAGGGTATTTAAGAACCGTCATCGACAGCTTCCTTTTTTTCCTTTTCGGCTCTCTCTCTTTCTCTGGCGTCTTCGACGTCAGCACCAATGACGGTAATTCTTTCTTCCACCAAAATGGCGTGCTTCTTGTGACAATTAATCAAAAAAGCTCCGAAGTACGATGAAGAAAGACGACGCGTTAAAAGAGACGAAGACAGGCAGCACCTTTGGTCGTCGTCGATTTCGTTGCAGATGATGACAAGCATATCTTGTAAAGTGTGTACCTCATATATGTATATATACACCTATGTAGTAAGTATGCATGAGTTTTAGGAGTTCGGCGAGAAGTACATATACTATATACATATAGTAAGATACATAACTCTTTCCTGAGCTTAAATTAAATATTTTCGGCCTTCGGCCGTGTATATTACGTGATAAATTACAATAAGTTATTAAGTGCGCGTATGGGAAATTCAGGTTCGCTCTGGTAAGTCGCAACCGATAAAAAATGAGAATTTAGAGTGTCGAATGTATACGCAGTACGTATTATACGACCAAAAAAAGGGAGAGATAAAAAATCCATGTTTTTCAATAGGTAAGGATGCAAGAGCTAGAGTTAATTAATTTTTAAATTTCAAACAGAACTTATCTACTGCTACGCTCTATGGTAGTAAGATCACATGAAACTTTCTCAAGAAAGTAGATCAATAACACAGATCACGTCGCATAAGAATTGTTTGAATGCTAATAACTAATTCTTGTACAGATCTTCAATAGTAACCAAAAAATTAATTTAATAAGACGAAATATAATGAAAATTGGGGATAACCTTAAAATCCAGAGCGCAAAATGATGTCATAAACTAGATTGGGCTAAAATAACATATTTATTAACCTCAGTCCAATAGTGGACAAGCAAAAGATGAAAAAGCGCCTATTTAAATGCATATGATAGCATGAGAGTATTCATTTGGCTAGTTAGAATCCAGCCTTCACATCCATACGCTGGACTGGCTTGAACACTGTATGTCTTTCTTCCTCCTGAATGAGCTACTAAATGCGTAGTATAACTTGGTCGTACTGTCTATTCTGCTGATTATGTCCACGTCTTCTTTTCCAGTGTTTAATCCGAGGTATTTAAATTTTTCTATCTGCTCTAATTCTCTTTCATCCAATTTAATTTTTACTTTTACATCGTTTTTTCCTATTACCATAACATTAGTTTTGTCAACATTTACTCTGAGTCAGAAAGAAAATATGATGTTTTGAATCGTTTATCATTACAGTCTGACCTTCAAGTGTGCTACACCAGTGATGTATCATTTTTGCTCCCACGTTGATATCAATAATTTTTCTTATTATCTAGTTGCATAAACTTCTTATTTTGCTAATCGAATGATACTTAGTAACACCTTTGACTGCAAACATTAGAAGATTTCTTGATTTTGAAGTAGATTCCTATATTTGGAAGCCATACAATTTGGCAGATTTGATTATAGCTTTATAGAGTGGTAATCCATTTCATGGTGTCAATTCTGTCTTCATTTCGGATTTGTGCGGCGTCGGTCGTATAATGTGCGATCTCAGAATACTAGGAGGAATATGGCTCTCAAACATGTGCTTGGAATATCCAGAAGCTGAAACCTACGTTCAGAGATTACTTAAACGCTCGTTAGATCTGGTCTAAAAAGCCAATGGCAACGTAAATGATCTAGCATCTGAGAAAGAAACCATAATAGATTTGGAAAAATTGTATGGGTTGAAGATCACCTCTTGTCTAATCTAATCTAGCTTGTTATTGCTGTTGTTTTTCTTTATTTTGAGGAAATCTAGGGCAAATGATTTGAAGAAAATAGGTGATAAGGGATTGGAATGATTAATACTCCGAAAGATCTATTTGCAAGGACGAATTGGTCATTTTCATCTTATTCTTTACTTTCTTGCCAATTAAGACATCCATTTCAACCTGTGCACACACATATTAACGATTCCACGTAGATAGCGAATTTCCTTTACCAAAATCAATATTGATAAAGCGTCCTCTTTAGATGTGCCTTATAGCAATAGCGGATTAACAACGTAGGTATATCCTATTACCATAACATTAGTTTTGTCAACATTTACTCTGATATTCCCTTTTTATTGAGGTGTTTTCCGTATATGTAAATTTGTTTGTAAATCGTTTTCATTTTTTGCAAAGGCACATTCTGCTATTTTCACTACCTGCACGTTTCTACATTTTACATGGAGCTTCTTCGGTTTTTCTCATTTTAATTGAAGACATGGTCAAGTACTGTTTTAGAAAGCACAAGATTAAACACTGTTCCTTGTCTCAGGGCATCCTTGGTCAAAAATTCTTCACTGTACGTTTCTCGTTTTTACGTAATTACTCGTATTGTTGCAATGACTTTGCAGAGTCTAGTCTAACTCTCCTTTTATACTTCATTTCTTAGTACACTATCGAAAGCTTTTTCTATGTCTATAAACGCCACATTTATAGGTTCTTTACAATTACTTGTTTCAATGCAAACATTGAGTCCTGTACCCCTTTGCCATTTCTGCGTCCGCTTTCAGGTTCATGTTCAAGATGTGTTTTAATGTTTGAATTAATCGATTACATGAGTAATAACACTTGATGAGTACGGTTTACAAAATGAAACCATAAAATCATCTCTTTCGCTCCAGTACTGAAATACAAACAGCAAGTCAGATTCAACTGACCAAATCTCGTCACGGCGATGCCAATTCGATTAAAGATACGTTAGAATTGATTCCACTTTTGATTAAAAAAGTTTCATATTACTTGTTTTCCTTTCTTTGCGATTTCTTCATCTTTATTTCTCGCTTCAACTGCAACTTACCTTACTTAAAGCGATGAAAAGAAGCACAGAAGACCTTGCTAGGCGTTTTCAATTTGCGATGCCACGCTAAAAAAAGTTGGAGCTCCCATTACACGTATACGATCCCAAGGATGCCTGCCTTGAGTATACATATGTATACAAGAATATGGCTGTATGCATATATACACTCGCATTATTGAGACCGAACAGCGGTGGATCGGCTACAATATAAACGAGAACGATAATGACATGTATTTTTGCGGAACGGAATAAAAGGGAGGCGACGCGATGAGCTGGAGATCCCTGCGTTCGAAATTTAATTAAGCAGGTCGCTTATTAAACGGAACGCATGAATCTCCCACGGATAACGCGAACAGCAATCCTGAATAGATTAATCGGATAAATAATTTTCACGAGATATGTGTGCGAGATAGAGAGGCGATTGAAGAATCGAGAAAAAAGAGCATTTAGAAGAGTTTTATATGCGAAATGAGAATTGAATCATAGTTTCTGTTTCTTCATACATTGAAAAACCGATATGTTTCAATCAACTTATTTTGTTAAAGCGAATTTGCTTGGACCAACTTTATGAAACCAAGTTTTAAAAACCTTTATCCTCTATCACAAATCTAATTAAAATATTTATTAGAGTCAATAAATAAATCAAGTGACTGTTGAAGAAGCGCAGATGAACGAATCTTTATTTTTATAAAAGATACTGTTAAATTCAGTTAACGAAACTGTCCTGTTAAAATTATTAAAGCTTTATTAAATTTATTGCCGTTTCATGTTAATTTTTCTCAAAGAACATCCTGTATCAAGTAAACTGCAAGAATAGAAAATGACCCCGCGGCTTATGACGCTAATTTCCAAGAAAGAGCGATGATGTATTTCCTGGTGCCACTTAATGGTCTAGAAGGTAGCAATAGAAATCAGACTGACTGTATATCTCTTGGCACTAGGTGATGTCAGAAGACACTAGATCGCTGCTTTTTGGAAATTAAGAAAAGCGCACTTGGAGCAACGTTGATAACGGCGAGTAAGCCGTGCCGTGAGTGATTCCATCAGTACCATGAACTATATTATTTTCGTTTCATTTAATAATGCTAAAATAGCTTCCTCGTGGTATTGATGGAATCGCTTACGGCAAAAGCAAAGCAAGGATAGAAAAATCACACTACCCACGGATATGTTTCTGTTTTTCCGGCGTCATCAGCGTAATTCCGAAAGTGCTTTGACTCCATCTTGCCTTCACAGTTAATACCACAACATTCGAAACGACAAACCAAACATCTCTTGGTGCCAAGAAACACATGCCTGCCATTTAGAAAACAGCGACGTAAACCGGGTACTGTTCCCCAAGCCATCCCTCGGGCAGTTCTTAAACTGCTTACCACGAGATGGCAAATAGAATATTTTGTTGTGTGACGTTACAAAAAATCATTAGGTTTAGGTGAATGATTCATCAGCAAACAAACTGTTTACTTAACATCACTTACACATTTTAAAAACCACGTTATGGCCTAGTAATAAAACCAGCCTTCAAACGTAATAACAGTTTTGCACGTGATAAGAATGATGATTTTGGCAAAAATCATGGACAATGTAAACTGTGTATTTAAAACATTTGTAAAAGGATCAACATCAATCTTTGGATACGATTTAAATCTCTGTATTTTAACTACTGCAAATTAATCTCTGATATCAAACATGTAAAGAGAACCGTAATTATTACCGTGCACACGTTTGAATAGAAAATCGTTACAATACTTACACGGAAGGGAGCTGTTTGACTACGTATCATATGGATCTAGGTCAGACAAGTTAGCAAGACGGATAAAATATTCGTGCAAACTGAAGTAACAAGTGCAATAACAGCTGTAATATGTCGATCGCTAACTTTGTAATTATACGAAGGCGGATTGACAGTACTCTATGGTAATTAAAATTTAAATTAATAGTAATTATGGTCGCGTAGCTGAAATGCACTTGTTAATTGAACGATTCGAACAAACATTAGAAGTGTATTTTATGATAATCATCCTGTCCAGAATTTTTTAAAAAATTCATGTAGCGGCATCTGGTGGTGAAGTAAATGGAAGGTCAATTACAACGCTTCGATTTCCTCGTGAATTTCTGCTGTATAGTGTAATATGTCCGATAGGCAACGGAAATACACGAACTAATGGAAGCGTTGCGTTAGAAAAAGCATAGTAAACTATATTTAATAGCCCTAAGTAAATGAATTAAGTTTAATTGGACGATTTTTTTTTATTGTGGTTAATTTTGTGTAATTTTCAAGATGCTACTCTTTTACTCATTATCGTATTCGTATTATTACGAATTCTTTATAGATATTAAATATTCGGTCCGTTCTTTTAATCATTAGATGTGTGTAACAATAAGAAGCGACAATAAAGACATATCTATCAGTCGATCGTAAAAATATCCCGTTCACATTGTAAGTCATCGGTACGATACAGTACACGGCGAATTCTGTTTATGCATCGTACTATTTTACCATTTTATCAAGATCGATAATCTTCACGATCTGTATACGAATGTCATGACGGTCCGCCGGTCGCTTCTTAAACGGGCAGAACGCTCCCGTACTTACCATTCGTATTCGGTTTGTATAAGGAATAATTCGTGACGGTAGAGTTCTATTAAGTCATAAAGCTTGTATCTATCCTATCCTATTGCGGATATAGCTGCGCTACGGAAGCACGTCGAGTTACCAGATGAGATTCATGTTTATGTACACTTTTGAATTTCATACCGAAGCAAACGCTGATGTACCTCCTATTAATTTTAGATGTTTCTGATGAAGATGGTGCCGAATTTACATAAGCTAGACTACTGCATTCACGGTTTGAATTAACTATGCAGTAAAGAGGGTGAATCTAGACTAGCATTACTAACGTGAAATACTTATTTAAATGTGAAATGAATACAGCAATATCTACGACAACAGGCCGAATTCGCACCTACCACACAGAGATTTTAAAATATTTACCATGGTTATCGTAGAATTTGGAATAATCTGTATTTTACTTATTTATGCACTATTTTACGTTAGCTTATTATTTTTACAACCGTTTCAAAACTATAGAGAAGAGACAACGATCCACAGAGCTACTTAAATACACTCCCCGACAAAAACTTAGACGCGGTAAGATGTTTTACGGGTTTTAAGGGTTACAACATTTCTTTGCGAAACTAGCAAGATATCTAATTAAGTTTTTATTCATAAAAGTAAAATAAACTTAAAAATATCTCCTCCAGTAATATATGAACTAAATAATAAATTATTAATCCAATGTTTAAACAATTTCTGCGACAAAAATTTAGACGCTCTGTTGCAAATGTGAAACAAAAATAAACAAATAAGTGATCAGTAATGCGTAGATCCTCCATTGTTTTTAATCACTTCCAATAGTCTGTCATTAATAGATTTATATAAATTTAACACATAATTTTGAGGGATATTCTGCCATTCAGTCACTATTGAAGTTTTCAGTTCCTGTACCGTGAAATATTGACGGCCTCTGCCATAAACGCGACGTGCCAATTCGCCCCCCATGTTTTCAATAATGTTTAAGTCTGGTGACCGTGCCGGCCACTGTATAGTTTTAATCTTTTTCTCTTTAAACCATTCAATAATGGTTTTTGCTTTATAGATTGGCGCGTTATCTTGCTGAAAAACAAAATTGCGCCCAGCCCATTGGTTTCCAAAACGTAGAAGATTGTCACGCAATAAGTCTTTATACGTCACAGATGTCATTCTGTTCATGCAAAACACTATCTCACTTTTATCGCGGAATCCAATCGCTGCCCATATCACCCCCTAATTGTCTGGTCATTTTCACTTTTGGTTCCTTTCCCAGATCATGATAATAATGCGAGTACCCATCCGGTCCGTCCAAATTACAACGTTTGTCATCGGAAAATATAACTTTTTCCCATTGTTTCTTCCAGGATACGTGTTCTTCAGCAAATCTTAACCTCGCTGCTTTGTGTTTCACCGAAAGTGGCGGTTTTTTTCAACATTTTCTTCCGTGATATTACCGGTGACGCCTTTAAAATCCTTTGAACATTACGCACGTGCGTTTGTACCCCCGCCTGTTCTGCAATAACTCTCGTCGACGCAGAAGAATTGGATGCACACCGCAATATCATGCGTTTATCCCGCTTACTTATAGCTTTTTTTCGCCCCTGGCCTTTTGGTTTGGTTTTTAGGAAATTTCTAACGCAATGATCGCTTCTTCGCAACCGACGAGCAATTTCCTTCTTACTAACATCATCCTGGTGCCAGGCTAGAACTTTACCCCTTTCCATCAAGGATAATTGCTTTTTTTCTACCCATATTGCAAACACTTTATAAAATATAATTTCTCGTGGTGCGATGTGTACACTTTACCAGCACAACCGTTGCATATAGAGGGAAGTATCAAATTAAAACATTTTTGCTTGTATTAACGTAATAAATGCACAGGGTTTAAATTTTTGTCGCATTTAAAATTCCTATTTTGATCTGGGAAAATCTCAATTACCCCTCATAAAGCAATAAATATCCAGAAATATCTATAAATGGACTATTTACATAACAAGTATTAATAACCCTCATTTACATTTTATAAAATGTCAATAAACTTTGTTTCGTAAGTAAAAACGATACCGCGTCTATGTTTCTGTCGGGTGGTGTAGGTTCACTAAAATAGTGAAGTTTTCGTGGTTTTTCTTACCCCACAACGTATACTAAGGGTGAACATTTCTCATTTTTACATCTAAAAAAACTTTCAGGACCTGCACGCCGTAAACTACATTTCCAAATAGATAGTTCCTATATCTCTCAATTTAATAAAGGACGTTATTGTGCAACTTTACTTTGTATAACAGGATCTTTAAAATCTTGAGAAATTATTGTTCTTTAAGGTAAATATTTTCTTTAACAACAACATTAACGAACTTGACCTTGATTCTCTATACCACAGGTAATAGCAAAGCTCTGCAACAAATGCAATGCTACTAAAGAATAAAACTCAGTCTAGTCTTTTTCAACCGACTTTTTCTTCTTTCGAAGACTCTAATTCCAAACCACAGTAGTTAGCACTTTTTTACATATTTACAACCTTTCCGACATAAATATCCAAACGCGCCTGATTTATCTCTGTATGTGTCTTCAATTTTAATCCGATAATATATTTTCCTCTTATTTCGCTTACATATTTGAATCGTACTGCTGCGTGTGCGTGCATGTGTTAAACGCGCACCTATCCGCAGAATTGTAGATATGTACGACTTTAAATTTTACCATCTTAAAGCGTTATGTGTTATCGCGCTCGTAATTATATAAATCATATTTACGACGTTTCGAAGAAGCCTTGTAATGCAAGAGGAGAAGTTGAGGAAGAAAGGAAGAACTCATATTTCTATTATTCGTACGAATCCCGTACGCTAAGAATAATATACGGCACACAAATAATAGTCGTTAAACGTGTAGTCGATGAAATTCTGCGGTGTTATTACACATATTTTAAGAGAGTCACGGCATGCAAAAGTACGATGTGTGCGTGTAGTTACGTATGTACATGTCTACAATTGTTCTCATCCTCTACACACACATCAAGACGTTCCGCGAAGAAACAAAGGTAAATCAACTCGTATGCGTGACGGTTCAGAACTCCAAGAAATAAGAACGCGTTACAGGGAGAGAAAAACTATGGTGTGAGTGTAATACCTTGCGGGACTCCACGGAATTGTATCTAACAATAGAAATTGCACATGATACATTATGGTCTACTTAGATATGATGGAAAAATACTTTGGGAGGTAAAATATAACGTTGCTAGTAAGAAGAGCAAGAAAAAAGCGGAGAATAGAGGTTTATTTGTTCTGAAGTGCACCAAAATGTTTATTGAAAAAATTTTTTTAAATATTTTGTCTTCGATTAAGATACGTTACCGAGAAGTGTACAAATTTTCGTCTTATCAGTTGCTTTCGCATTATAATTAATAATAATCCTTCCTGTAATTTATAGAGACCATGTTTATTATTATACGGAAACTAACAATAATGATTGATTAATCGTTAAATTATTTTAAGAAGTGCGCATACTGTATCCAATTATTTTGTTTTTGTAATGTGCGCTTCAAAGTCTATTCTTCTTGTATAAAATATGGTAAAATCCAGGTTCTTCAAAAAACTTACGTTACTTTCACTTCTGCGTATCAAACGCTACTATGCTATCTTACCTAGTTGAGAAAATTGAAGCAATCTCTAGAGAGTCTTTTGGAAGAAACCGATCGTCATCACTTCTGCCACTTTAACAAATATATCTTCGATCTAATATTACTAAAATAGCAATATGTTCTTTGGAATTTAAGTAAGCTGTCACGCCATGCAGATTAATTGAATGAGAGACGTCGATGATACTCTTAGAAGTTGTCTTCTTGCTCTCCTCGACTTACTACTCCTCCGAAAAGGAGAATTTCTACGCACAGAAGGAGTTTTCTAGTTTTCCTTCCATTGCTTCTCCGTAATCGAGAAGAACAAGGAACAGAAAAAGAGCTAACAAAAAAAAAGTGACAAGAAACGAAGAAAAAATAATGCTTTTTCGTTCTCCTCCTGTCGCACGGCCTCGGCGCATTCATCCCGGATAACCATGTTAAATTTACGTGAACGATTTGAATCCGAAAGATTGAATCGAATATTAAGCGGTATTAGTTGGAATTTAAGCGCGAGAGACGCAATAGAATAAGAAGAAATAGTAGCCTCATAGAGGTCCACCAGTCGCGCGGACCAGACCGTAATGCACGAATAGTGAACAAGAAAAAGTGTCCACTTTTGTAGCGAAGCGTAATGGAATTAACACGAGATTAGGCGCACAGTCGACTAGATTCCTAGTTAGTTAGTATTAACTCTACAGAAGCCTAATTCTTTTCATCGTCGGTTCTTTCGATTCGAGTCCTTCTGTGTGTACGTATGTACATTACACGACAAAAACTTAGACAAGGTGCTTGCTATGTTTATAAAAATGAAGGAAATGCACGCTATTCGACGATTGAATGACCCTTTAGATCTCAGAATGTTTCAAAGAAATTACGTAAAAAAACAGAAGATGAAGGCATCAAAGTTTGTCCTGTTTGAATCATTTGCATCCTACTGTAGATTTCGAGGGCTTATTAAATTTTGAAGTATACAGCATTGCGTTTATGAAACAGATAAAATAGAATAATAATAACGATAATTGTCGTGTAAATATGGATGACGTATAAACATCTAAAAATTTGCCGATTATGTTTGCTAACAGAAGGACAGCGCGTATTGTGAACATTTTTCTTAGTAGTAGTTTCTTAGTAACTTGTTCGTAGTTACTATATTGAACAGGTAAATAAAGAAAGAACAAGTTTCCACGAAATTAATTAATGGAACAAACCAACAACATAAATATAGAAATATAGTTACCCTCAGAATAGCACATACGCAAAGAGCAGCAAGTGTACAGTCGGATACAAAAGTATTAACAATATTTAAACATTGATGTTTCTTTAAAATTAGGAAGTAGTTTTTTCAAATGTATTTTATTCGTATTTAAATTCAGGACACGGTATTACAAATAGGCCTATTGTCTATATGAATGTTCGAGAAATTATGTGAGTGCGACTGTTCTCAAGGTTCGTATTTGCTACTGATCCCGACTGAAAATATTGAGCAAATTTTTAATTTGGGTTGCCTCTTCCAAATCTATTGTGGATGTACCTACAATACAATAGTTTACCTACTCGTTATTATTTTTAATATATTAAACACTTAAAGATAGCTCTTACGAGTACAGAGAAAGATCAATTTTAAAGTATAACAAGGCATGGTAAAAGTCTTTTAATATTTATTTTTAATAAGAAATAAGCGCAATAAGAGTTCAGCCAACCTGTACAGCACATCTACTTCGATGAATATTTTTGACAGAACTCTGAATTTCCTTGACATTTTTGTAACATAATGTACTTCAAAAGGAATATGCAATAGACGACAACACTTGAGCCTCTGCGCCTCTACCTAGCCTAGAGCTTAGCTCTCATACAAGAAAAATACGAAGAAAGCGTGTAAATCACCACGCCATACACTCGAACATTATACAGTTGTTAAAATATTACACCGTCATCTATACTAATTATAGTGAAGACGCTGGCGGTTAGCGCGAAGTCCCTCAAGAACGCTCACAATAATGGAAATATAACGCAATAAAGGCCGTACAATGACGGATAAACAATTAGGATATTTTTATTTGGCGGCCTTTAGCTTTTGTGCCTGACGTCTCGGCTGGGAGAAAGAATATACATATGTATGTATGCATACCTCACCAATGTAAAGTTGCACCTATCATATTGTATAGCCAGGAGTACCGTACGTTGTATGTCTTAGAATCCTTCCTTGTTTTCGCGACACAAGAACGGTCCTAGAGAGAATCTTCTCGAGCATTTTGCTTCGACTGCTTTGGATTAGACTTAAGATGTACTGAAGGTGAACCAGCAAAGATCTCAAACGTTTCAAAATGTAAATCTAATTAGATTCTGATATATAGAATGAATTTGATGTTACATCAACACTAAGCTTTCCATAGCTTGAAGCAGTAAAATTCAACTGAGATTCTACATATTGTCTATTAAGGATGGTGTTTTAAAATTATTGCTTTGCGCCAGTTAAGGGGAACTCTTCGCGACTGCTCAACATCATTCAGTTACTTAGGTCCTTTTCAACAACGTCGCTATGGTTTTCATTGAACTGATGAGGTTGATGAATTTTGTATAATGAATTGATATTAGTAGAATGCGGCCATCCAGCAAAATACATTAATTTCTATTTGCGAAAATTACATGTTTTTTTTATTGTTGTTCTGAATTTTTTAGTGATTGGATATTTTAGAACAAGCATTGATCTATGATGTTTTATCAAATTCGCCAATTTTTGGTCTTCTTCAAGTTACCACTGAGTATAGTTATTACAACTTTTTTATGTTAACCTTGATAACTCTTCAGGATTATGATTTCTTCCAAACGTTTCAATGATACACAATATTAGTCCTGAATTGTTTCAGTATCAAATGGCACATTCTTAAAATGTCAATTGATTGTTCAATTTACAACCTCTGCGAATAAGTAGCAATCACAGTAACGAAAGGGAAGCAGTCAAAAATTGTTCATAGGACAACTGCCTAATACATTTTTATTATCTCGAGCTCTCAACGTGAAGATAATCTTTAGACTTGAAGTCGAAATCACTATACTTTTCAATCATATAAGCACGTATCTTCCTTATTGCTATAGATGAATATCTCACAGGATATCATTTCGTTTTCGATCTCATTTGAAAAGCAATCCAAAAAGAAAAACGCAATTAATTTATAATCGTAATAAATTAGTGTTACTACATATATGCTTGTTTCTTTATTACCTACCAAAACCATACGCCTATGCATTCGAACTTGATAGAAAGGCTTGTACACTCCTAACCGAGCTAACGAAAACAGATCTAATGCTTCCCTTACCTCTTCCTCCAGCATAGCTTTCCTTTTAGATGAGTTTATATCCCGTTGCCCGGTTCGAATATTCAGTTGATATACGCTTTCGCGGGCAATTTAATTATGTTTATTAATTATTTTCGAATGAGATGATGCTTACGTTACGGAATCTCCGTTTCACAATAATTATATACGAAATGGTGCAGCCTACCGTGCTGGAGCTATCGTACAGCACCGATAAATAATTCAATAGGCCATAGATACGAGTACGTGCATTTGTACTGCTGAGGTAGAAGTGTTTATCAGTGATATATCATATGAAAGGAGGAGTGTGGTCTTAAATTTTAAGTAAATGCTATTACGAGGATACCGTTAGGATAAAATGATATTGTTTCAATCGGTCGTGTAGAATTAGTAACACCTTAATTTGGTGTAATAAACCATTGAACAAAATGCTATTTCATCTACTGAAAACTTTGTATACCTTTGGAATGCATTGCGTAAAAAATCATGTTGTGTATAACATCGAGATTAAAAAATAAATTGAGAAAATTTTACGGACTTCTTCGATAGTGTAAAATAATTGAACCATTAAAGAAAATGTGTAGTTTGTTGCTCTACCTCTAGCTCTTATATCTACATATCGTTCCTTGAAAGTTTGCAGCCTATTCGCAATTGATACGCAGACATAAATAAGAAAATAAATATAATATATAATAAATAAGAAAACTATAGTAGCATGCTTCCAACAATGATTACGAAAATAATCTCCAATTAAAACTAACAATATATTAGCTATAAATATAATTTTTATTTAAACCAAGAACGTCATATATTTGTAGTTAAAGTTATGTTTTTTTAATTTAAATAAAAATAATAATATTAATAAAAATCACAGGCATGAAACGCAATATACCAACACATGCTGTAACTACAAGCATTAATGACAGCGTTTCATCACAAGACATCGGTGTTTCGAACTTCTCTGGCGCTGATCAGTGTGCGACACTACAGGTCAGCCTGCCAAACACCGCCCCAGTGGACCTACTTAACCCCCGTATGCCAAGAGAAAACTTAAGACACATCTATTGGCAGAACAAGTAATCGTTAATTCAATCTAAACGCCCTCGTTTGGCATAACTAATAAAGTATTTCCTGTGTAAATGGTCAGTACTATTAGACTGAAAACTCTTTAAGTATCAAAGTATGAACAGATTAACTTAATATTACATTTCATGTAAATATAATTTTTGGTAAAAAAATATTGGCAACCAGTTTATACCAACTTTACCAATTTGCATCCCGTAAGCCAGCAAATCAACGCGCCACCTGACATTGCCTCTGTAGCTAAGTTTACTTATGCTTTCTAGCTGAGAGGGAAAACAAACATTAATGAAGTTGCAGTTTTGACGTATTTAGCCTTACTATCCAGATCTCGATTGAAAACCGTAATGTTTGGAGAATGTTATTATTAACTTTTAAAAGGATACAAATTTCTAATACCGACAATAATAATCGTTAACCTTAACGTTGTACAGCCATTAGATCTCCTCAATCGATGGATAGGCGTTTTAATAATATCATAAGAGAGAGGGAGCCGACTATATGAATTATGTATTTGACGTAACTGTAAACACACGCTGTAGAGCGAAGAGGCAAAAGCCAAAAAGCGTTCGTCTTCGATGCTTTACCGCGATACCAATACATACCTACGGCTTCATAAATTGTAAAAGCAATATCGCGGGGGTATAATCAAGAAATATAAATAATTTTTATTTTTATTAATTTTATAATGAGTTCGGCAGCCAGCGGACGATCGAAATTAAAAATATGTCTATATCGGGAATGTTGTTCGTGGGTGCGATAGTTTGAACGGGAGGTCGAAACGTGTGGTGCGATGGTCGCATTCTGGTCACCTTAATATTATTAGCGCTTGAACCACATACAATATCATCGGAAAGTGTTTTTTATTAATTGAAGAATATTTTACTTAATATTTAGGCAATACATAACGTCACAATATCGAAAAGTATTTCTTGTGGAAGAAGTTAGATTTGCTCTAACGTACACCGAAATATTTATTTCACAATTTTCTTCCCTTTTTTCCCGTTTCTTATAATATCTACCGTTTAAAACTTCCACGCACAACTAGCGAAGCGTAAAGGAATTTAATGTTTCATAATGGAGTCTTCGATGGGAATATCAATTGGGTGCGAATTTGCAGTATGTCAACAGTTATCCTTTGTCGAATATTAACAGTGCAGTCCGCCTTCTGTGCATTTGCAGAGACTAATTTAAATTGTTAATCTACTAGACCTAATGGCAATGATTCGACTTGTTCATCTGCTTCAAAGGTTGTTCAAACTAATATTTAATTATTTTTCATTTTTTACTCACATTTCCAAAATCTACTTCCCTATTTTGCGTTTCTTCTAGTCTAGTGTTATTATATATTGTCTGAAGCAAGGAGTAAGGACAATGATCCACTCAGAATTAATTAAACTTCTTAATTATGCAGTTGAATATAGGATGTTCAGTTGACTCTTTTGTATTTGTTAAAACAACAGCGATAATTATTTAAATAACATAAGAAACGAAAAAAAAAATATTTACAGGTACAATCTTAATTTTTCACCGGTTTTCCGTAACATACCGATTCAAATAGTTATTGGAGAGCCAAACAAGTTAAAATGAGCGAAACAAGAAGAACTTAACAAAGATTTGAAAATTCAATTTTGGATTGAATGAAAATTACTATTAACTATATCGATGGCTGAGTTCGAGCAAATAAAACCCTCGATTTCAAGCAAAAATTTATAAGTATTTGTGTAGTTGCATAGTGAAACACAATACAAAAGATCTTGATAAAGTGGATTTGTTGAATGCTTCCGCATATGTGTGTAACTAATAAACAGAAATTAACGTATTGTTCTCGTTTAACTTTGTGCTACCAATTAATCTCTTCGTTATATGGTGGCACAATTAGCTCACTTGGTGGTACAACTCAACACAGCCCTGAGAAATCCTACCGCAACAGAAGAAATTTTATTTTAAGTTTTCGCGTAATAAATCAGTACTTTTATGGCTTTCGATATTTGTATGATAATTTATGATACCATTATGTAGGATTTCTACCGAAATTTGTTAAAATGTGGCACTACATATTTAACAGGCGCTGTTCTAAGTCAATCGCCCAAAAGAGTCTCGAAGTCTTCCCCAGATAATCACACGGAAACAATCGATTTATCGCAATTACTAGGCCGTAGCAAAATACCTCGAAACTGAGTTGTAATGGATGATGATCAAGCAGCCGTTCTGTTCCTAGCGTTTCTAAAAACAGTAGATTAAAGACGCGATGAGATTGTTAAATATCTTTTTTTTTCTGTTCTATTCCGTGATGTCTCCAAAAAAGCACTATTCTGTCTCTTTGTATATGAACGGATCAGAACATTTTCCCAGATTTCTCGAAAGTTAAGGATAGTAGCAGTACATTACGCATATACTACAAAAGTGGTTGTTACCACACCGATACCTAATATCCTAATACAACTACCAGCATGCGGACATTCTTCTTGGATTAGCCGGTTAACGTGTGTGACAATATCTTCGGCATATATGCATACAGCGCTCGAACTATGAGAAGGAAACCCGTACCGCTTGGAATATATAGTAATTTTATGGTAATTAAGCTTCGAAAATTATAAATCAAAGCTGAGACTCCCAGTTTACGACGTTGACCATCTTGTAATGGCGTCACTATTACGTTTCTTATGCTCATTATTGCTATGAGTGGGCCTATATATATGTAAGTATATAATATCTCCTCTAAATGATGACATACTCGTGTATAAATGAAATACTTATGCTTACAATTACGCTTCTGTAAACTTAGAAATTTTAATCTGTATTTGCCTTCTCCATCCAGTCAATCGAACGCACGATTCTTTTGTATTCGAACGAAAAGATTGTAAAACTTATTGGTTCCTACATAATGAAAGGTATAATTAATTTTATTGAAGCTTGTGACGATTTATTTTGGCGTACAGTGCAATTTTTCTTGGGCACAACACTGCAACAATAATTTCGTACAGATGTTAGCTGGGTCCTTAGCCCTGAAAGAATTCTAAACTATTTAAAATCAAAGGCGTACTTGACGAAAATCCATTGTGCGACTTACGTTTCATACGATGGAAAATCGCCGGTACAAATCTGCCTTGTTAGTTTATAATTGCTTATCTACCAGGAGAGGCAGATAAACTGTTAGGTTATAATATGTAAAATATATATTTTAAAGTACCGTTACAATAATTGAAACTAATTGGGATAATTCCCAGATGAACAGATCGTTCTTGTTCCCGATTATTACCGTGATAAATACATACGATAGTGCAGGTTATAGCTTTAGCATAAAAATGTCTATCTTCAGCCATGATATTTGATTGAATGAGAACGGTAGTTCGTCATGTAATTCTCCGATTACACAAAATTATACTTTCTCTGTATTACGGTTTTCTTTAAACAAGAACGAATATATTAAGCAGTAATAATAAATTCGGTAAATAGATTTATTATATACACTCCCCGACAAAAACTTAGACGCGGTAAGATGTTTTAAAGGTTTTAAGGGTTACAACATTTCTTTCCGAAACTAGCAAGGTATCTAATTAAGTTTTTATTCATAAAAGTAAAATAAACTTAAAAATATCGCCTCCAGTAATATATGAACTGAATAATAAATTATTACTCCAATGTTTAAACAATTTCTGCGACAAAAATTTAGACGCTCTGTTGCAAATGTAAAACAAAAATAAACAAACGAGTGATCAGTAATGCGTAGATCCTCCATTGTTCTTCATCACTTCCAATAGTCTGTTATTAATAGATTTATATAAATTTAACACATAATTTTGAGGGATATTCTGCCATTCAGTCACTATTGAAGTTTTCAGTTCCTGTACCGTGAAATATTGACGGCCTCCGCCATAAACGCGACGTGCCAATTCACCCCACGTTTTCAATAATGTCTAAGTCTGGTGACCGTGCCGGCCACTGTAAAGTTTTAATCTTTTTCCCTTTAAACCATTCAGTAATCGTTTTTGCTTTATGAATTGGCGCGTTATCTTGCTAAAAAACAAAATTGCGCCCGGCCCATTGGTTTCCAAAACGTAGAAGATTGTCACGCAATAGGTCTTTATACGTCACAGATGTCATTTTGTTTGTGCAAAACACTATCTCACTTTTATCGTGGAATCCAATCGCTGCCCATATCATCATAGATCCACCCCCTAATTGTCTGGTCATTTTTGCTTTTGATTCCTTTCTCAGATCATGTTAATAATGCGAATACCCATCTGGTCCGTCCAAATTACAACGTTTCTCATCGGAAAATATAACTTTTTCCCATTGTCTCTTCTAGGATATGTGTTCTTCAGCAAATCTCAACCTCGCTTCTTTGTGTTTCACCGAAAGTGACAGTTTTCTCAACATTTTCTTCCGTGATACTACCGGTGACGTCTTTAAAATCCTTTGAACATTACGCACGTGCGTTTGTAGCCTAGCATATACTGCAATAACTCTCGCCGACGCAGAAGAATTGGATGCACACTGCAATATCATGCGTTTGTCCCGCTCACTTACAGCTTTCGGTCGCCCTTGGCCTTTTGATTTGCCGTAATTTTCCGGATCTTTTAAGAAATTTCTAACGCAATGATCGCTTCTTCGTAACCGACGAGCAATTTCTTTCTTACTAACACCATCCTGGTGCCAGGCTAGAACTTTACCCCTTTCTATCAAGGATAATTGTTTTTTTCTACCCATATTGCAGACACTTTATAAAATATAATTTCTCGTGGTGAAATGTGTACACTTTACCAGCACAACCGCTGCATATAAAGAGAAGTATCAAATTAAAACATTTTTGCTTATATTAATGTAATAAATGCACAGAGTCTAAATTTTTGTCGCATTCAAAATTCCTATTTTGATCTGGGAAAATCTCAATTACCCCTCATAAAGCAATAAATACCCAGAAATATCTATAAATGGACTGTTTACATAACAAGTATTAATAACCCTCGTTTACATTTTATATAATGTCAATACACTTTGTTTCGTAAATAAAAACAATACCGCGTCTATGTTTTTGTCGGGTAGTGTATCTCTTAAGAGAATTCCACCCATATATTTTGGACTTAACTCTAGTAATGTATTGTTTTTTTATTTTGTTTCAGGTATGTGGACTTCTATAATGCTAAATTTGTACTCGCGGTGCCCGAAGTTTCGGAGCGCTAGAAGAATGAAAGAAGATCAGTGGCGTAAATATTTGTGAGTAGCAGCATTCAAGCACCGTTCTTTAGAAAAAATAAAAATTAGAAAAGGATACTAGCCACTGACATAACATTCAGCTACAATTAGATTTAGCTAATTGGATAATAATTTTTTTTTTATATGCAATATACTATTTCTTAAAAATGTTAACTCTCCGCCAAACAGTTGCGTCACAATGAAGGCACACGAAAATTTAGCGCAACGATTGACGAAATATTAATGGATAATGTTAAAGAAATCCGAGAGAAGCTATGTAATTATTGATATTTGCATTGCTGAAGCTTTTCATTAAAAAGATGAAAGGTTGGCCAAAATAAAATCTTCGAAAGTTTTGTTTCAAATTGATCAAACCCATAAGTGAATTAGACATAATTTCATTCTTTGAGTCCTTGAATGCCCAGTGGTTGGGCAATGCTTCATGACGACTTGAAACGACTTGGCGAATTATATTGTAACTGTGAAAATGTTTAGCTCTGAAAATTGAACTTTTGCAAAAATATTGTAGATGCCAGGCGCTGATCCCCAAAAGATCAACCCGTATTTTAAACGTGACTGACATGTGTGCGATAAGACTGGGCGCAAACCGGTTAATCGAGCCGGTTCAAACACGCTTAGTCACGGTTGTTTACGTAGATCCACGCAAATAGTTGTGACTAAGCGTGCAGCCAGCCTAATAAGTTTTAACGCTTAATTGGTCATTATTACACTTTAATACAATTTCAGCATTTATACTTGTACTTTGCTACTTAATTCTATTGTATTATCAGCAGAAACTAGACAAGATATATCATCTGCATATTGGCTAAGAAAATCAACGAAAAAATTACTGAATAAATCAACAACATAAATTGAGAAAGGAGCGAGCTCAAGCATAGAACCGTGAGTACCCCTACAAGTATAGTTCTACTATTTGAACGACAATCCCTTTTAATTCCATGTGAAAGTCCTGTTGTACTCACCAATTGTGTCCGTTTTATCTAGTAGGAGAACCAAATTCAAAATACATAAACGCATACCCAGAGTTTCCATCTTTTCGAACAATAAATTATGACCCAATGTGTCGAATGTTGTTAATATATCGTAATAAATAAGATAAAAGACTTAAGAAATAAAATATTATAAGTTTGCGCACTACTCAGCCGTAATTGGTTCCAGATTTTCACATTATATTGGAAAGCTACCGTTCTAACCGTGACTGTATAACATCTATATAATATCCAAACCCACCGTTTAGATTCGAGAATGCGTTGAGGAGATAGCAGAAAATCCGCAAGCAAGCGAGGCGTATCTTTGGTCATGTCGTACCTTGAAAATGTATGCCAAGGAAACGTTGCCAATACACGCGCGTATTAGTTAACCCGATGCGGCTAAATTATTGAAACGCGCTTTTCTCCAATATACGCTCACTTTATCTTCAGCGTTCCGCATGCTGCGGTCGAATTTAGCGCGGTTCGTTACCGCAAAGTTATGCATATGTGTCAGCTCCACTATCTCTGACACCGGTAAACGAATCACCTAGCTTTCGAACGAGGAAGGCTTTCCAAACTACAAGCCTACGAGGACAGATATATGTAGGTTCTCGTATTGGTTGGATTTTTACCGTTTCTATATAGTGATCGAATAGGAGAAATTTGGAGTGCCGCAGGAGATGATTTCGCGAACGATATCATTCGTCGTAGATAGTAAATCGTAAAATTTATATTGAATAGACAGTATCATTGAAAAAATATTTATATCATGTTCTTGCTGGGAAATATATGTTAACAGATGTGAGATAGTGTTTATGGAGGACTAGTTACGACTTTACGATATTCAAATGGTACTAACGCGCATAATAATAATTAATGGGAGAATGGAAGCAAGTGCAAGAGATTTCCCACCGAATATACAGGTGTCTCAATCTTATGAAATTGTAAAATTGTGCTTGTTATGTAAGCTCTAAAAGCTTAAACATTTTCTTGTGAGATAACAAACATCATACAGTATCTTTAGTATTCAACACTAAAATTTACAAAATTCGAACAAATATAATTTTTTTAAACAGCATCATATATTTTTCTATAGCCAATGTACAGAAAATTTACTACTAGTTGAGTGTAGGCTTTCATGACCGTAATCCATAGTAGAAATGTCTTTCGGGTGATGTCGTGTAGTTAATTTTTAACTTGACGTTTCGCTGATCCTGCTGTCAGCTTCTTCAGAAGATTTCTAGAGACTCTTTAGTCTCTCTCTAAAGACTCTCAGTCTTTAGAAATCTTCTGAAGAAGCTGACAGCAGGGTCAGCGAAACGTCAAGTAAAATATTAACTACACGACATCACCCGAAAGACATTTCTACTAAAAATTTACTACTCTAACGTTTCCGTATAATAATGTCAAGCATTGAAAATAAAAGTTTAACGTGCATTTCGACATTACATTCAAGCGGTTTCTGGTGTTAAAATAGTTTCGTTACCGTAACAATAGTAAACAAAACATATTGACGTTGTTGTTTTAGATGTTGATTCAAATTTTAACGAAGATTCTAATAATACAATAACGAGTACAATAACATGTTTGAATTTCCAACACAACTTTCAGTAATCACATGACTTATGAGAAATGTATTGTTCAATGTAATTTTAACACATGCGCCTTATCACACCTCATGGGCGATTCGTAGATATTCGTAGATAAATTTCGAGCTCGCAGAAATGACTTACCTTATTAAGTTACTCAAAATTAAAAATTTTACGTAGTACAGCATACGTATATGAAGATGACAAATCATTCTTAAACGAGCTGTATTTGTCCCAGCGTTACTTCTTGCTTATTGTGAAATATTCCGATGAGAATAGCAATACGTATTTACAAGATACGAACGGAATCCAAACGCGACTTGGGCGACTTATCTGGCCGCTCTATCGGCCCGGCGTATCGGAGAGAAACCTTCCGGTGAAAAAGTACGCCCGGCGAAAGAATAACGTACACAACCCGTTCATTTTATATCCGTAAGTAGGAAACCTACACATTACATTACGTTACAGTCGAATCGAGTAGACTTACTTTACGGGTCGAGCGTTAAGAGACAGAAGGACGCGAGGAACGAGAGTGGGGAATTTTTATAAATCTTTATCTGGTTCCGTTAAGACGGTCAAAACTAATCGAGATAAAGCCGAAGAACAAGCGTATAAAGAAAAGGTGGAAAGCGGTAACCAATGCTATAATACTATACATATATCGAGAGTTTATAGTCGTTGCGAGTTAGTTGCCGTCTCTTTCTCTTTTTACTCAATTCCTCTATGGGTTGATAAAAGGTATCTACATGTGCCTCTATATGCGTATTTCTATAGAGAAATCTATAGAGACGCATGCATAGAAAGTACAGCGCAAACACATCCGCGAGGTACCTGGAGGCATATATTTAGCGATCTAGCGACGAGACGCGAAAGATACCGCATATAGAGAGAAGAGACCGCGAGCTGCTTTAGGAGTATGCAGCAAAGACATTAGACGTTATATAATAGACAGTACCCTAGTTTACGGTACAACGATATTACCTGAAATAAATTAACACTCTAATTAGATAAGGTTCTTCTTAATTGTCAAGCCGCTTTTTGTGGAGAAAAGATTAGATAATATACGAACCAAATATATGGAGGTTGTAGTTTTGTATAAATGATAGATATCAAAGTCTCCAGCATGTCATTGAAATGAATATAGTTAGGAGTGGTACAGAGTACCACTTGGAAAAGGAAATAGACGGGAATAAAGACTTGCTTTCTTTTTTTAAAGTGAAAATTGATTTTACTGTAAATGTATATATATTGTAATGTTATTAAAAACGACGAGGTTAGCTGTCATCAGCGCCGCAGTCACTTCTTCTTTGCTAAGTTCACATTGTACACCTATCGGGTATGAGGTTTCATCCGTTGGTAGGAAGCCCGACCCCTAGGGAAAGAATCCTGTTTTGAGTTGAATATGTTAGGGGCGTAAAAATAATAAAGTTAATATTAAATTAATATAAGTCCAGCCAACGACAAGCGTGGGGAAGACGTTTATTAACTACTTATATATATCATTCTCTTTTTCGAAACTTAACATTAGAAATTTCTACAGCAAGTTCTAGGGCATTCGTTAGTGGTACAAAGGTTATAAATGTAAATTAAATGTCTTTCGGTTCGTATCATCTAAATTTTCACTACAATTTAACGTTGTAGTGTTGCATGTGTTCAAATATGTCTTCCTGGAACACAGAATCCCGGCAGCAGTCCTATGTATCTATGAAAACAAAACCGTTGGCAAGGAAACTAACAATAATTAATTATTATTTATAACATTATGTCAATATATTATTCAGATATAATATATTGAGAAGTTGTTCCAATTTTTCCTAGTTTCGATCCACTATTTAAAAGTTATTCAAAAGTGCATTTGAAGAATATTGTGTTTATGTAGAAGAAGGCTACAACATTTAAGGTTAGTGGTCATTTCATTTCTCCATTTTTCCGTTTTGAAATTATCCTCAAACAAAACTTTCATTTGCCGAAAGACTAGGGACATTCCCGGATTCATGACCCCCAATTTTAGTAAATTTCTGACATTTGTAAAAATTTCGTAAATTTTTTTAAATTAATCTATCAAAAACATTACAATATATTTTTACTTAATAGATGGTTTTTACTATTAAATTTCTGTAACAATTTACTATTATTTTCTGGATTTCTGGTTGGACTGTTTGTGAATAATGATAGCAAGGACTCTGAAGTAGTATGACAAACAACATTAAAATATCGGGACGCTCCACACCACACAAGGTTTTTAATTAATTATCCAGGACACCTTGAGGATGTGTCGATCCTCATCTTCAACCGTAGGCAGAATGATGTAAGAAAAAACTATAATTGTAACATGCCTATTCTATCCCTACTCTCAAGAGAAAATATTATTTACAAGTACCTAGGTACACCGTAAAATTTTGAGGATATCGAGACGCAAAATACCTGAGCGACAGTTAGACGTAAAATTACAAATAAAATTCGCGTTGTTTACAACCATGTTGGCAATTTTTTTTATTCCATTGTCACTTATGATGTTATGATTATTTCTACACCCCTAAGATATTCTTTCTTTCTATCAATAGATGGACCCTTATTCACGATAGGTGGACAATGTGAAATGCCAAGAATAGATGTGAATATGGGCTAACCTCCTAGATGTTTATTTGAAACATTACAATCTATATATATATATATATATATATATATAAATTCTATAAGCCAAGAAAGACAACAGCAACAGCTGACATGATTCATTGTTCTGCGATCAATTGCGTCATACGTAATTAAAATACCTGCCGATCGATCAGGGTCTCAAGGACAAACGGAGACAAATAGGTGGTCAATAAGGAACTAAAATAATAAGAAAGCAAAACTAAAGGATTCTGTATGGCTCAACAATACCGAATAATCGTCTCCTAAAAATAAATATTTTAAATAATTGGTACTAATCCAATAATAGCAAAATCCCAACTGCATTTAAGAAAAGGAACCAGATTTATATTGATTTTAATAAAGACATTCCAGTTGTAAAATATCAAGAATCGCTTCTGTTCGCATAATAAGAATTTAGGAGCTTTTAAGATATAAAACGGTGGCGGTAAACGCTCCTACACGGACGTTTAATTCGGCTGATAACAACTGGTTTCCTTTATTGCGTTCCTGCAAATCTACAGCAAGTTTGAGTAGCTTACGGTATGCGATTAGTAAGTTTGAGTTTGCATCAACCCGCAAAAAGGAAACGATGTTTAATATTAATGATATCAGCCTTTAAATGTTTAATTTGCCATTTTGTCTTAATGCTTCATTTTTTTACACTTTAATGAAGACCGTACATTTTTCTAAAACTCACCAATTATTTCGTTTTTTGACTTATCTTTCTCTTAGCATCTATCTTGCAGCTAATGTCGGTTTACTTTGAAGTCCGAAAACCGCTTTATTGCGGGCTGTTACGTATATATATTAACTCTTTGCTATTTTTAATAATGTATTTCTTATTAATTTAACGTAAAATGTGTAATTAATCAATCCCATTTATAAATTCTTACACGAACACATGAGTTACTAATTGAAAACGACTTCTTAAAAACGTAGTTACACGGTTTAGCGATCAAGCTTGAAAGAAAAATTCATTACAACCTACGAACAAGAGTTGCTGTTTAAGAAATCAGTGAATTTACGAACTGGAACGTAAATTAATATGGAACGGGAATATTTATTTTTAAAAACTAAAAGATGTATTAAAGCAATTAATTGGCCGAAAATAAACATAAAATAAAATGCAATAAGGAATGCAATTAGCAATTTATCTACTTTTTCTAGGAAACAAATTTTTTCCACTAGTTCAATTTATTTTTATTATCAATTTATTTATAACCAACATGAATTTCTCCCCGTCATTTAAATATGTAAATCCGTCGATCCCGGTTCCCCATCTACAGCTAATCTGATTGATTTATCCATACCTTTCGACTGCTTAATCATTCTATTCTATTGTATAAATTGAAATGAATGTCCAAGTATTAGAATGGTTCGGATCTATCCCGTCACGTAGCCAACAAAAGGTTGTTTGCATGGATGTTAAGTCTACTCCATCAACTCTTGATGTTGGTGTTCCGCAGCGGTCTGTCTGTGTTAGGACCAACCCTTTTCCTAATGTATATTAACGATTTGCCAACCTCCTTAATCTCAGAGCTTTCTTACTATCTATGCTGACGGTATAAATGTTTTGATAAGTTTGAATTCCCTAACTGACCTTTTTATTGAAATGTCCATATATAAATAGCAGCTACGCAATTTTAAAAACATTTTATTATTTCGAGCGTGAAAGATAAATTGTGACCTCCAGAAATATGGATGTATCCAAATGCTACGGGACGTGTCAATTCTGGCTAGGTATACGGTTGCATAGTTCCCTTACCTTTCCTCTAAACACTTTCGTTAATCCATCCGTTTGTTAAAAGTAAATAAATCGTAAAAAAATTGATTTTACTGCTTTGGGTACACATTTAAGGTCTGCGCTGCACCTCTTCCAAATACCCCAGACTAAAGTTCTATTTGGTACGTGTATGTATGTGTGATTGTTTGTTTTAGACGTTGTAAAACTAGACTGTGATGGACCGTGTTTGTCCAGGAATATATTACTGTTTGGCTACACATCTACCGGAATTTTAAAATAAACTTTATTTTTATGTACCTTTTAGTGGTTTCAGCGGTAGACGCGCGGACCTGACCAGGTTTATAGGCTCTTCTGTAATGCAAACTGACGTTAAAAGTCATCCGAGGTGTATTAGTATTATATAGACGGTTATTAAAATTATCAAACACAGCGTAACAGTGGTCAGTAACCAGTTTAAGTATTAATAAGACGATGCTAGTAGAATAGTAGAGACAAAGGATGATAGGTACTTACATTTACATAATATATGCGGGCCCCCATTTAGAGAAATAAATATTTTTAAGATTTTCGGAAGGAATCGTAAAAAAAAAATAAGAAAGGAATGTAAATTGCTTCTTGCTGCTAGTTTATCATACGAATTACACGTAGTTAAGTTATAATATCGAAAATGGAAACCCTTTTGAGTGGTTTTAGGAAAAATTTCACGTATAAAATAGTATTATTAGATAAAGCTTATTCTGACTTCTAATGAACATAAATACGTATTAGTTGTTTGTCAACAACGTAGGTTAAAGGAGAAACAATCTTAGGATATCATTCAAAAGTAACATTTTTTAAAAATGTAAATGTTGAAGTTTCGACAATTTATCACAGAATACATGGAAAGTATTTCGTATTACGCCCTTCAGAAATTACATATTGTTAATTGCATTTAGTTCCGGTTTATTACGAAGCAAAACTCCACTTTCCCCCAGATCGAATTTTCTTCTTTGTCTTACATTTGTAGATAAGAAGTATCTCTGTTAAAAAAAAAGCGGGAGAAACTAAAATTACCAACGGAAAATTCAATTATATTTCCACGTTACTGAATTATGTTACGCTGTATATAAACAACCGTAGTGCAGTCATTAGGTGAGAACCGTTTTCATACCAATTCGAATATCAAGAACGGACATCGACGGTCATCACTTTACTGGGAAACTTCAGTGTGCACATGCACAATTTACTTTTTGACCAAATAAACAAGAACACTAATTAAATATTTAAGGTTTCAAACATTTCCCTAATAATTATTCCAGCGAAGATATTTAAGCTACCATTAACCGCTATATCAACCCTTCTCCACAGCAACTTCCCTCATCTAATCCTAATTTCCGTAAGCAGTTTATCTATCCTGCATTCAAAGTGTCAGCGATCGCATCAGCAAGATCCAGCATACAAACTATCTCCAAATTCAATTCCAAACTCTCAAACAACTTTTCTATCAAAGTCTGCAATCATCTGGTACCTACATGACGATTGCTACCCCTTACACCATACGTGGAAATCCCAACTGGTTAAACGTCCCAACAATCTCTTAATGACAGTCAATGTTCATTAATCCGAAACGAATAATCCCCAATCAGAATGCAGTAATAGCCCTGAAGGTGTCCCATAAAAGTGCTGACAAAACGTCGACAGAAGCTGCGACAACGACCAAGTTCTCACCCGGAAACAAGAGCATAGTGTTATTAACCCTACGTCACAGATTATAATAGTTGTCGGTTAGGGATTGCGCTAGATAATTGTTTCTAAAAACTAAAATGTGTCAAAAGAAGTATAGCTTTTTAAGTCCAAATAAAATAAACATTAAAAATTATTTATTTTTTCATTCGGTTTTTGTTGACAAAAGAAATATGTAGATATAATCCATGATGACTCTGAAGTGAAATTTAAAAGATTCTTATCTCCCAGAATTCTATGTTTAATAATATGGGCGACCAGTTTCGTGTTGTAGAGAACACAGACAACTAATTTTTTTTTTAATTTATTTTTTAATGTGTTTATATAATCCGATACACACAATTTTATTTTTACAACTATTTTGCGTGGAGAGGTTGATCCAATTGTAGAAATTTTTAACAAAAACACAATTGAATATTTTATTTCTCTGACAACTTTAACACCTTTACATTAATTGTATATAACACGAAACCGGTCACCTATATTATAGAATTTTCTTACATTATTGCTCTTTCAGTTGAAATAAGTAGATCCCGTTTCAAAATAATTCAAAATAAAAAAATTAAAAATAATTTAAAACGTAAGCCCCCAGTAATAATTAATAAATTTTTGTACAAAGAGTCTGGTTACAATATATTGAAAATTGTCCAAGAAAAGTGCAAGCAAGAAAGTGTTGATTTGGGGAAATATTTGAGTCTTCAAATAACTCATCAGACAATTCAGGAACAAAGCAGTTACATCCGTAGATGTCATCCAAAGTTGACAAATGTTATTAATGATCGTTTTACCAATAACGAAATCAGATCCTATATAAAAGGACTGATGACACTGAAAAAAAGCCAAAGGGATTTTGGTGTTGAGCGAGTTAACATAGTTCTCTGAGGGCATTATACGTGGCGCTAATAACTGCTTTCGATGTTGTAAATTGGAACATTACAATATATAGATCTGGCTGCCCTAGATAAAAAAAATTGAACTACTTTTTACACGATAATTAACAGAAATACCCACAAGCGTAACTGCTCAGACTCAGATTCCTACAATTTAAACAATAAACCGGCACCGTCGTCACTAGCACGCGGTTGCCGTAGTAAGTTGGCGAAGTATCAGACTATTTTCTATTAGGCAAAATAGCAACAGTCCCGAAGGTGTCCTTCTCTTGCGGGCACTTTATCCGACTCACTTTTAAATTGTAGACACGCATCAGGTAGAAAACAGCCTTGTTACGCATTGTGAAGCGTTCGTAGGTACGCTGGAATATTCATTCGGTATACTTACGTCACTAAAAGCTCTCGGAATGGGAATGGGTTCGTAACTAAGGAACGCCACGGAGTCGGAGCACGCTTATTAAGTTAATAAAATGTAAAGATTCTTAGCGAGATCAAAGTTAAATACGTGAGCGCAGCTACGTTATTAAACGTATTGCTTGTGGAATAAATGATAGTTTCGAACAGTTAAATTAGGGGAAAGTAGGGAATTTTAATGGATGCATACTATTTGTCAACCAAATCTGATTTAATATACATATAAGTTACATAGAAGAGAATATTCCATAAATATACGTTACACAATAGGCGGTATCTGGCTCCACCATAACATTCAGTATCACATACCATGCATAACGCAATTAACTCTCGCAATCAGTCTAATGATAAATGTATTAGGGAGAAATTATTTGTGGAAAATCTTGTTTTTATTTAGAAATTTCTCTCTTTGAATATTATCTATTTTTTCAATGTACTATCGATTATTGCAGTACCTTCCAGCGATATACAAACAAAGGGAAACCGCTCACATTTTTGCCTAAAAATCTCGAATTAAAATTTCTTGAGGTAAACAATACTACTTGTCACCTACACTGTAACGTCTCAAACATAATACGTCGAAATACCCGTAACCCCGATGTATACAGGCAAACACGAAAGCTATATGTACAGTATTCTTTGAAACCTTCGGCCCCGACATAATTACCAACACAACTTGCAATATTCTAATTATTTTTTTCCCTTCTTGCGCGAGATGGGGGACCCAACCATGGCTAAGTCAGTCCGAAGATGATGATGATGATGATGATTACGATGATGATGGAAAAGAAGCGAAGCGGGCTATGTTCGTTCCTCTTTCTCAACAATGGAGAAACGTGGGAAGGGGCAACAAGGCATTGTTTCTGCCTTTTAATGCTTTCGAAACGATTCCCACTTTATGAACGCATTTAATAAATTAACGAATGCGTACGTGTTTACACTAGCCGACCAATATTTAACTTGAAAGAAGAACTGTATGAAGAAGAAGACGGAGAATGATGAGAAAAACAACTAACTATAGCAATTATGCACATGTAATGTAGTGCGTATACCACCGGGACTGGGAGAGTATACATAGGCGGTACAGTATAAGGGCGTTACAAAATGGCCGATGTATTTACATTTTAATTGAGAAAAACTACGATAATGATTTATACTTAATTAAGATTATTTGAAACTGTGGCGCTCTTCAGGAGGCGTTTGATGTGCAGTAGTGTACCCTACCGGTCGTTCCATGTAAATATTATTAAAACGGCCTCTGCTTTGCCATATTATTGTCGGCAGTCCTTTGTTTTCTCTTTTTAATCTAGTTACTTTAACTAACTTTATTTGAATATTAAAGTTACTCATCAATCTTACTTATTACATTTGACAAATAGAAGGTGTCTCCGAACACAAAATTTTGATAGCAACAAGTTTGTAGCAATTTTTTATTGTTACTATTTAGCCCGATTTAACTACCTACCTTAGTCTTGAATAAAATTAAACGAAACCGTGCGTCGTGATGTACGTATGTAACATTATTAAACAGCTTCAAACTTAAAGAAAGGCATCATCAATATATGAAAAAAATCTTCAGACTTTGCTGAAAAACTTTATAATAAATATTTGCTGGGGGCAGCATTTTACATTGGAGGAATTATTTTTTAAAAATTAAAATACGAATAGTAATAATCTTCATTACTTATATATACTAGCAGTAATTTACTTATATTTTTGTTATATAAAATTTGAAGAAAATATAAAGTTAAAAATAGATTATAATTGATTATAACAAAAAATTGTAGATTGAAGAAAGTTAAAAAAGTTCGTTGAGGCAGAGTTTGCTATTATAGATGTTAGTGCAAAATTTAATTAAGCGATATGCTATAATGTAAAAATACTACTACAGCAATTCACTTGTTCCTCTCGTTTATACCTCAACATATTCAAACTTTATTACAGTTTCATTTCTATTGTCCTATTTGATCACAGTAAACGTTTCAGCCCGCTTTATGCACGACTTGGGAGTTCTTAAGGCCTTGCTGACTTTCATTTGTTCCCCTAGTAAATCGTTCGTGAAATTAACAGCATATACCGGCTGGCGTATACTAATAGTAAACCCAGAGGCGTAGAAGCAATCCTTATGGGCGTTTTTCGATATGAAAGCTATATGGCCCTCTAAAATGTCGTCAATGGAAACTGCTTTGACGTACTGGGTGTGACAACTAAGGCAGATTATTCCAATATTGGTTATAGATGGCGCAATACTGCATTACAGCGTACTGAAATTGCGGCACCGTTAAAAATTAAGTGCGTTCAAAGTTCTACGTTAGGTTAAAGATACGATATACCTCAACAACAATGAATGGATCAGGTAATTAGTCAATAAGTAAAAAATTTTAAACGTGGACGAATTGTAGTCCAGCATAAAGCTAAATCAAACGAATTGATTGTGGTGCTATCGAAAAGCATTATGCAAATTATTTAGGTTTTCTGCAACAACAGCTTTCAGAAAGCTCTGACAAAGTATGACTTTGCACGAATTGTACGGGATTACACGGACAATACTTTCCCTGACCGTTGAATTTGAAAGGATGGTCTAATACTTTGGTCACCTCGATCACCAGATCACTTTGCGATTTCTTCGTATGAGGCGTTTTCAAGGCATTAGCTTGCTATAAGTCAGAAAATATTTAGTAGAAATGTCTTTCGGGTGATGTCGTGTAGTTAATATTTTACGTTTTTTTACGTTTCGCTGACCATCCTGTCAGCTTCTTCAGAAGATTTCTAAAGATGTGAAAGCCTACACTCAACTACAGAAAATATTTGTCAGATTAAAAAATGGTAAAGGAATATTCGTTTCGGTTTTTGATGCATAACGGCACCCCATAGTCCATGTTTGCTAATTTCGTGACACCCTGTATATCTGAGTTTCTTCTAAGGAATATGTAAACACTTTAATGAGGAGGGACCAGAAAGAACATCCCTTCTCAATAATTCCCTACAACGAGTTTGTTATATATAATGCTGTAATGGTTTGAAATACAGTTTTCTCTGGTTTCTTTCTCAATTTCACCAAATTAAAATCGATCTATAAACTTTTTGAATATTTTACTTTTCAGCAAACTTCACACGTTGAACTTCGAATCCGACACCATAGACCTTACCAAAATTCAACAAATTCGAATATATATTACTATTGACACTTAACAGCATTTCTAGCGCTAAATGTTCTTTAATGAACTCTGCATACCGGGCTAACGAGAAATACCAATTCGTAAAACAGTTTCTAATTTAAAATGAACAAAAAACAAACTTCACTAACATTACATCGGTAAACACTTCCATTACTTTGAATTCCGAAATTACATTAGTCGGTAGGAGTGGAAATGCTAATAGTTGCCATTAGAATTTAGTACCAATAGCATTTTTACGGACATACACTAAAAGATAGGCTCCGAAAGATAAGGTTTCGTTACGAACACCTTTTAGCCGGTGAAACTGTTTATTCTTACAATTATCAGGTGAAAATAAAACTCATCGTTTAAATTATTCGTAGTTTAGAGCGATTAAGATGCGGTGAAAGGTTTTTTTGGTAAAGTAGAGGGCTGTAGAAAGGCATGAATGCGATTTGTGCACAGGATAGAAGACTCGAAGTTAGTTATTTATTAAGAATATTGTAGTTTAAAAGTATACTCCCAACCTTAAATTACTGCTACAGTACTCTTCAAAACCAAACTGTGGGAGATACTGACCTCCTGTAGTTGTTTACTATCTGCGTTAAATTCAATTACAGTGATATCAACACCTTTCATTGTGACGGACAATGAAATTTAATTTAAAGATTCCTTACTTCGATATTTTCGCGCAGTTATAAACTGCCGCTGTACAGGATTTGTTCGTGCAACCCGTGGTAAGTATTGAAAGGATCATTGTTTGGAGTACGCTTTCGAACAATAATCAATTTTATCCCACTTTAGTCACGTCGGAGCGTTGCTTCTTCGAAAGTGTAACAAAGATATATTGCAACATTCTAAAATCACGTGTAAGGGTAATTAGTAATAAACTAAATTAAAGTGCGTTCATTATTATTATTATTTTTGCAATGTTTGGTACGCTATCAACAGAAATGTAACGTATTGTCCACGGCCGTTGTTCAATGTAGTTTTCAGGAATTCTTCAAGCAACATGCAATACCAAACGCAGCAGCCTAGGAAAAGCTTCATGCACTTGTGAGCTAAACGTTGATAATCCAGTACGATGCCAGCACAAGGAAACGTCTTTTTATATTAAATCGTTACGCGTGTTATTTCTGCAGTGGTGGCGTGCAGAATCGACAGAAACATCGATCTCAACCTTCAGCAAGAAAAATTACGGTGACCGCATTTCTTGGTTATCACTATTGAATAAGTAGCTTTACAGCCATGTGCAAACGTGTTTTTATTAAACAATCCACATACTGTGTACGCTAGCAAAATTCTGCATACGGCCGGTTTACTCCGCATGTTATTAAAATTTAACATCCATAAATCATTGGAATGATCGTCGACTTCTAATTGCCGACTACAATGTTTGATAATCCATTCTATTTTCTCCATTATTCCAAAGTATCTCCGCGAGTTAATTGCCTCTTTAGAAACACATGTTTAAGGTTCCAAGCGTTAAATCATATTTTATAGCAGGAACTGATTCTCTTCAAACATTGTTATCGGGGATTGACCAATGATGGTTTATGACTATCAGTGTAAAGACAAAAAAAATTAAAAATAAGAAAGTACGCGACTAACAGAAAGAAAAGCTCCCATACTTGAACTCGATACCAATCAACCGACCGCAATTATATAGCCATCAATAAGTTAAGAACGTTACCGTTAGACAAACAGCGGTTATTTATTTATTCTCTTTTTCGCCGACCGCGGTCGGTAATTAGAATGCCCGGACAACTGACGTGCAATCGTTGCGGGAATAACTGCGGATTGCTAATTGGATTTTCTTCTTTTCTGTCGCGAATAATTACCGCGCTAGGTTTAATTGAATAATACCGAACGGACGTGGAAGGAAGAGAAGTTGCGCCTCTGACGATGCGAATCTATTTGTTGTGGCGCGATTTTTGTAAGGAAAATAGTGTCTTTGGAGTTATAGCAATGCCTATGGAGAACTAAGGTCCTAAGATTAAAATGGAGAAAAATCTATATTAAGAACATGCGAACAGCTAGCTCGAAATTTGAAATTTTAAAATGTACTTGCTATTGAATTTTATTTCAATATTGTTAATATCTCATATTCAGCAGTGGACAATCTCCCTAATGGCACGATACGTCTCTGACTGACTTCTTTACACAGCGCCCTTTATAGTGTGTTAATTATCGACTATAGCTTTAGAACATCCAGATGAACTTAACTTGATTTATCGTCGATGAAAAGAGTTTCAATTATTTCGCATATTTAACAAAAAAGACTCGTAGGGCCTCATAAAGTCCATATACGCTAATAATTCTTCACGCGCCTTTACATAAATTAAGCTCCTGTCATCATATCTTTGCTTATGCGTCCGAATAGACGTTATTTTTTATTCACCATTTAAAACAACTAGAATCCGACCTTTTTTCTGTTCTTTTTGACACGCTGTACACCTTACATTTACGCTTACTCGTTTTCTAGAAGTATATTTCCAGCGCTGTAGAAACACAAGACGAAAGTAGGGCCATCTATCATGTCAGGATGTCGTTATTCTCTATTTCTACAACTCGCTAGGTCTCCCCAGTTACAACGTATGTAGATGCATAGCTCGGTAAGGACGAATTTTCCTTAATAATTCTGAAATTTCATATCCGACGCGGTTTTTTGACGGGACTCGTATGAAAATCATGTTTAAATGGCGGCCGGGCAATAAATTAGCTGCGATTTTTTGTTTCGATTAACCGCTAAAGCCGAGGGTCCTCTATCAAGCTTTACACCGAAGCTGTAGGGATTTAGCAGCGAGAAAAGGACGGTGCGATGTACGTGGCTGAACGGACGTGTTGTGGGCGGCTGCGGTGATGACATTCTGAGGTCTACACTACATCGAATGCAACACCATTCATCTTCTTAACTCGTGATCGTATATACGTATGTATATATAAAAGCAAGATCGTGGTATGCACACCGTATATATCGGGTATGGTATGTATGTGGTACGCTACATGGTTTGTTTGTATAAGAGAATCCTAACCGAGGCAAGAACAAGGTATAGATTAGGTAAAGAACTAATAATTACCAGCGGTTTATCGTTGTTATTGCACGCCAGAAATAAATCACCACAGCGTAAATATATGAATTATTAATTATTGATTTTTATTAAGTCGACCTACAAACAGACGAGGCGGAAAGACGGAGATAGGGAGTACGACTTGGATCCATAAATTACGGTTATCGACTGGTGTTGGTCACCATCCACGATACCTACACCAACGAGCTAGAACAAAAGAAGAAACCAGCAGTCGAATATAGGAATCAGAGACACAGCTTTACTGAGATGAAAAATTATGAACTTTTATCACATCCAGCTGTTGAGTGTTCTTTCTATTTAAAGGCACAAAGCTCACTGAAAGGCTTCTTGAACCTATCTTTTGCCATTTTTTTTTAAATTCAATATATATATTAAATAACTTTAGAGATTTTGCTTTCTGGCACTGGTGGCTCTTGGTTCGTTGTTATAACACCAAGGATTGTCACCGGCAACACCTCGTAGATATCACGTGAAGTACTGTGACGATAAGGTTCAATGCAGATTCTTCTACTCAGTAAGCAATAAGTAATTACAGAATCCGCGAACGAAGGCTGTAACTAATGGAGTGAACAGTTCTCATATTACTCCTCAACATTTAAGAAAATCCTTTAATCGTTCAAAATCTTCAAAATCTTAAATTTATGCTTCTCATTTTTATTCAAACATGAAAATAGAAGCGAAAATACTTTAAAACTTTGATTTTCTCTTCATTAACAATTCTTCAATACCACATTTTGAATTAATCTCTGTACACTAAAAAAAAATCCGATCCACTAAATTTTTCTACTCCGTCTTATGCATTCAGCTCAATGACAAGGGAAAGTTCCAGCAAGTAATTAAAAGCAATAACCTCTGTCTGTCGTAATTACTCACGTTTTAACGCTGCGACTTCGGAACAGATGAATGAATGGAGACACATATACCAACGTTCACAGACCTAGTTAGTACTCTTTAAGCGAGATATGCATATATGTAGGTAAGTAAGTGGATACCTGGCATGCGAAATGAAATGTGCTGCAACCACTCTGTACACAACGATGCGATTCCAACTAATTAATGTTCTACTAGCTCGAACCTTTCAAATATATTTTATTAGCATATAATAGACTTTAGGTCGCCTGTTAAAAATGTTAGCTAGGTTTGTCTCATTGTTGTGTAATCGTTAGAAGAAATGTTTTTGTTAATGAAAATTATTGTATATACGTTTTCATGCCAACGTATTGTAGCAGCGTATACTGGATGATCCAAAATAAACAGGCAACTCCGATAATATAAGTCCAATGAAATCGGTTAGATGGACAAAATAGCAATGCTTTTCTCTTATAATTCATAGTTTATACAGTTTTTATGTCGGAAATTAAACTATTTTCCAAATTTCAAAAAATATGTAGGGCTCACGCTTAAAAAATGGTAATTGTCCATTCTTTATAAAAATGCATTACTCAATCGTTTTTCGATTAATTGCGTATTAACCAACAGCAAAAATATTACTAGCTTGCCAATGTCATCAATTTCGTAGGACCAATAATAGCGTATATAGCAATAATCGCCGGTTAACTGTACACACTGTATCCCAAGTCTGCACTACTTGGAGCTTCATGTTAGTGATACAATCAGACAACACGTGGATCAATCAAGAGTTTCCCCAAATCTGAAGACCCTTGTAATGCTTAAGGAGCACTTGACACAAAGATATTAATGTTCAAAATACCGCATTTCAGTTTGTACCATTCTCCCCCGTGCAATATATACTACTAGTTAATTTACCATTCATTCAAAGGTAATCTCGCCACACCATCCCATACTAAACCCGCTGCTACCTAAGCTAATACATCCACCACTGCAGCATTCAGACGATCAAGCACAAAATAAACGCCATTATCTCGGCATGTGCATCCATTTCTTTTCTTTCTCCGTCATCCTTTCCGAGTTTCTCTCCTCTTCCAGCCTTCGCGAAGAAGGACCATGCGCGTCCACCACCCGCTGTGACGTTGCGTACACATCGCCGGTGTGTATAATCGTAAACTCGTCTGACTTATCACACTATATTTCAACCTTTCGGGCTTTAGAAAAGAGCCGTAAAAGAACATGCCAATCAAGTAACCTCACCGGATTCGTACCTAACCAGCACAACAACACAGGAACGTCGGAGCTCGCATGAAACGGTAGTTGTGTGCAAGAAGTGTTTGTGTATAGCTTTGTGTCTGGTTGGGTTGTATGTAGTATTCAGCTGAAGATCCTTGAGCGATACTTATTATATAACGGTTCAAGTTTATCCTCTTGGGGCGCTTTTGGATCGACTGTTCGATGCCAGCTGACTGATTGTGAGTTGTGAATATAATGTGAATCGATCGAGTGGGCTTCGCAGAGGTTAGTCGAGATAGTAGGTTTATAGCATCCTTGCAGTGGATCCAATCTTAGAATTTCAATTAAATTCAATACAAAAAATGCTTCGCAATGTGAGAACTTCGATAATTTAAAAAATTGCAAAAGTTTTAAAAGTATACCAATTGAAAAAAATTGCTTTTCCTTGGAGAATCCTATATCTCCACAACCACAGAAACAATTGAATGCAGTAACTCTCAAATTTTCACCACAAGCGTACATATGTTTATTAAAATATAGCAATAGCAATAGTAAAACTAAAGTAAAAGTAAAAATTAAAACCCAATTTGTTTGTTGACTATATATCTTTATCACTGATTGATGAATAAACACTTGCCTTTAATTCATTTCTTTCCGGGTGATGCAATTTTCTATATACAAAGGTTACATGTCATGTCTAATGGGAAAAAATCGAATTTGTTAGTACACTCCCCGACAAAAACTTAGACGCCGTAAGATGTTTTACGGGTTTTAAGGGTTACAACATTTCTTTGCGAAACTAGCAAGATATCTAATTAAGTTTTTATTCATAAAAGTAAAATAAACTTAAAAATATCTCCTCCAGTAATATATGAACTAAATAATACATTATTACTCCAACGTTTAAACAATTTCTGCGGCAAAAATTTAGACGCTCTGTTGCAAATGTAAAACAAAAATCAACAAATGAGCGATTAATAATGCGTCGATCCTCCATTGTTCTTAATCACTTCCAATAGTCTATTATTAATAGATTTATATAAATTTAACGCATAATTTTGAGGGATATTCTGCCATTCAGTCACTATTGAAGTTTTCAGTTCCTGTACCGTGAAATATTGACGGCCTCCGCCATAAACGCGACGTGCCAATTCACCCCACATGTTTTCAATAATGTTTAAGTCTGGTGACCGTGCCGGCCACTGTAAAGTTTTAATCTTCCTCTCTTTAAACCATTCAGTAATGGTCTTTGCTTTATGAATTGGCGCGTTATCTTGCTGAAAAACAAAATTGCGCCCGGCCCATTGGTTTCCAAAACGTAGAAGATTGTCACGCAATAAGTCTTTATACGTCACAGATGTCATTTTGTTTGTGCAAAACAATATCTCACTTTTATCGCGAAATCCAATCGCTGCCCATATTATCACAGATCCACCCCTTAATTATCTGGTCATTTTCTCTTTTGGTTCCTTTCTCAGATCATGATAACAATGCGAGTACCCATCCGGTCCGTCCAAATTACAACGTTTCTCATCGGAAAATATAACTTTTCCCCATTGTTTCTTCCAGGATACGTGTTCTTCAGCAAATCTCAACCTCGCTTCTTTGTGTTTCGCCGAAAGTGGCGGTTTTCTCAACATTTTCTTCCGTGATATTACCGGTGACGCCTTTAAAATCGTTTGAACATTACGCACGTGCGTTTGTACCCCCGCCTGTTTTGCAATAACTCTCGCCGACGCAGAAGAATTGGATGCACACCGCAATATCATGCGTTTATCCCGCTCACTTACAGCTTTTGGTCGCCCCTGGCCTTTTGGTTTGCCGTAATTTTCCGGATCTTTTAGGAAATTTCTAACGGAATGATCGCTTCTTCGTAACCGACGAGCAATTTCCTTCTTACTAACACCATCCTGCTGCCAGGCTAGAACTTGACCCCTTTCTATCAAGGATAATTGCTTTTTTCTACCCATATTGCAAACACTTTATAAAATATAATTTCTCGTGGTGAAATGTGTACACTTTACCAGCACAACCGCTGCATATAAAGAGAAGTATCAAATTAAAACGTTTTTGCTTATATTAATGTAATAAATGCACAGGGTCTAAATTTTTGTCGCATTTAAAATTCCTATTTTGATCTGGGAAAATCTCAAATACCCCTCATAAAGCAATAAATACCCAGAAATATCTATAAATGGACTATTTACGTAACAAGTATTAATAACCCTCATTTACATTGTATATAATGTCTGTAAACTTTCTTTCGTAAATAAAAACGATACTGCGTCTATGTTTTTGTCGGGTAGTGTATGTTCAGTTATGCCAAGAAAATCGAATATACCACTTCAGACATAGGTGTATTGTATTCCTAAACATAGGTAATCGCCCTTTCTAAGCTGTTCGCTTCTTCCTTTTTCCTCCTCTGAACGCATAAGCATACACAAACAATAAAACTGGAATGATAGAAACGTGATCTCATAATTAGGAGTGGGGCGTTGCAGGTCCACCTGCCCAGCTGCACCTATCACAATCTCGAAGTCGCACGGTTTGACATATCGCGTTCCGAAATGAATATTGTATATGATTTCATTCTCGCCATCTTCCTTTCACGTTCGCATTCTCTCGCTCCATTCGACTATTAAAAGTAATTACTAATTTTAATGAAATCGGTCTTCGATATACTTATCTTCCGTTGCCATTTATATCGGTATTAGGTGGAAGAGCATAGTCGGTGTATACGTAGGTATTAAGATCGCTGCGAGTAGCGGGTCTTCGTTTAATAAATTTCCAATCTAAATGCTGGATGTTGTTTCCAACATTGACATTTTCTTGTGCGACTGGGAAATTCAGGATTATCTGGTGCTAATGACGCACACAATAGTCTGACTTTAATTCTAATTCATCTAGTGGTCGCTTGTAAAAATTTAAGACTCTCCCCTCGTAATGAAAATTTTACGTGGACTACAAACCTGCAAGTTTAATTGCAACCAACGAGCTTGGGTATTCCATCCACATGACGACGCTGTATATGAATTATGTTGCGAGTATATAAAACCGTGTAATTAAACCCTCACAAATAGATTGCCTTTTATTATTATCGTCTTGAGCATCTTTGCGAACGCGCGCCACCGATTTTTTTTTTTGTTCTTTCGTTGCATTCGAAGCCGACTTGGTACCGGTATTACGACTCCATATATTCTGAAAGTGCCTACGACTCTTCGTCCATGTGAATCGAACAACTACCGAGTGTAAGTTCGCTATGATACTTGAATAATCGACTGAATAAAACATAGACGGGTTTTCTAAGTGAAAATAAGAAAAGGAAAAGATAGAAAAACGGATGGGCATGTAGCATCGCCGCAAATTAATAAAGATCATGTTTTCAATTAAAGCGTTATAGTTACTATGGTGGAAGGGTTGAAAAAAGATTAAATCCGTTTCATAAATGTGCATATGTTGTTCTGTTGAAAATTCATGTACTCGTCGCATGAGAAGTCTCAGGATTGCTTATATTCATTTCCACCGGCTTACAAGGTGAAGGCATTTCATTAATTTTAAAAGTAATTAATAATGGTATTTATAGACTATAGGAAGAGGAATGCTACGCTGATGTTTCTGCGGGAATACTGTATTAACTTAATCACTAGCTGTAAGCTTGTTGTTGTCAAATGAACTGATTTCTTTTACCGCTGTACGAAATATTTTTTTTCGTTTATTATGCGAAAATTGTTTACTTGAAGTTCTGGTTTTATAAGTTTGTATAGTTTCGTTTTATTCATATAGAACTTCCTTCTATAAAACGTGGATAATTTACTAATATACAGGAGAATATTGAATGTACTATTGTAGAGCGCTCCTCCTATTGATAGCGTCTACTCTGCCAGCACCTGTGTCGTAACACAATTTTTTTATGGCTTAAAAACGTCGAAGAAACAAACTCAGCTGTAAAACGTAAGTCAACAGGTGGTCCAACGTCAGTCAGAACACCAGAAAGCGTTGAGCGAGTAAGATAAGCTATGGAGACAAGTCCGAACCAGCTAGTTCGTAAACACGCTGGTGAACAACTTATTTTGATCGGAAACCCTAAAGAAAGTTATAAAGAACTGGATTATTAGGGCATACTTTTTTTAAGGAAACGCAGAGCAAACAGTTACGGAGGATGTTTCTTGTTAATGCTTGAAAATTTCCTAATATCCGACCTAAGGAAGAGACGTTAAGAACACAACCGAGTGCTGTACCTGTAAGATAGATAACTGTTCGCACACCTAATATTGCCATGAATTATTTAAGGGCAACGTTTCCTGGTCGCACAATTTCTCGAAATTGTAGCATTGCCAAGCCCTTTCGTTCCCCAGATCTCAGCGTATGTGATTTCTTCTTAGGAGGTACCTTAAATCGGGGGTGGGCGAAGTTAAAGGGACCACATGCCAGGAAATCGTATTCCAGGCCAAGTGTTGGAGCATATCTTTGAAAGCTTCAGTAGGAGACTTGTTGAGTTCATGGTGAAACATGGGCACCACTTGGATTATATCTTCCCTATTCACAAAGACATAGTTTTCAAGAATATTTTGATAGCTGTTAGATGGCACATGTACCCCAATATGTTAAAGAAATAAATATGCGAAATGCTATGTAATAAGTGAGTTATTATTAATTAAAGATCTTCAAATCATCTTGCCTCTACCTGTATAATTAGAAAAGATTTTAAACCTGCATCTTTAGGATTTTAAATATGCTTAAATGGAGATTAAAGTAGATGTAAAAACTTAGCGTATTGGTTTTCTAAACATCTAACACAGAAATTTGTTGAATATATTACGAAAAAGGAACAGCAACGAGACCTTTTCACATATATAACGTCATTAAAATAAATTAATCAATACACCATCCAAGACTCATACAAGAATCTTACGAGCTATACGAACAACTTCAAATCTTGTATATATTCTCTACATACCTACATACGTTTTACCATATCTACGGACCTATGTACACATTCTCACACATAAGCACAACGACACCGTTAAGAACGTGTCCGTATAGCCTTTTTCGAGGCTATGTCTCCAGAAGAATTGTGACGAGCGAACCTGCATTGTAGCGACGTTCTCTTATCTTTTAACATTCTTCTTTAACAAGAGAAAGTGGCCATCATGTGACCGAAACGCCGCGTTGAGGAGGCGTCGATGTGTCAACATTAGCGCTTCTAAAATGTATCAAAGTGAACTGTAAACTATAGATATGACAAGGTTTTGTAATAAATAAGCGACGGGATCTTTTCTAGCTACGAATTGAAATGGTGTTGAAATTCTAATCTTCACTAATCTTTAGTAAGTGAGATGATGGCTTCGTGTTCTTTTATTATCGTAAGCCTTAAGATTCGTATTACGAACATTCGATTCACTTCGCATATCATATTGCAGCAAGGAAAGAAATCAAAAAGAAAAATGGAAGGAATTAAAAGTTATGCACGTTAATACATTCAACAGCCGTAAAACTAAAAAATCAAACAAAGCGAATAATAAAAGAAAAGGGAGATGCACAACGAAGAGAAGAAGCTCGGAAAGCAAAGGGTAACAGCCACGCACAAACCGCAGAGAATCCTGAAAGAAGAAGACGATCTTTTGTACTAATTATAAAATACGGTTATTAAAAATGAAAAATGTAAATTGTGCTCTCCGAAAGAAAAGAATTACTGTTTTTCTTATAGGCACCGACATTAATACAGAACGATAAATAAGCCAAGCAACGCAGGGCGTCCAAACCAATCCTCGGGCCGGCGCATATTCTGACCCGCGAATACGGACAACATCGGGGGGCACAAAACACACTCTCTCATAGTATACAGAACAGTTTGAATTATATGGATCGCGTTATGAGCTTTTATGTGATTTAAAGCGGCGAAGTGAAATTTACCCTATTCACAAATCGAAGCCGGGAGAAACAAAACGAAGAAAAAAAGAAACGAAGGAAAAAGTACATCCAATTAAATTCGTACGACGAGTACATACAATGAGATGTTTTAGACGCATTCATCATTTGTTTTTGTTCCCAATTCTTCGTACTTTTTTTTTGGTCCTTTGAAGAAGAAGCAACCCACGGGTCGTATTGCTATTCTCTTTGAAAATTTATGGGACCATATTGAATACATCTGATTTTCTTGTATTACGTACAAAATGCACATGTTTTTGCAGATGATGTTATCCTTTATTTAAAGCAAAGACCTAGCAAGTAGCCAAATGTTTATTCTCTATTGCATATTTCTTACACATGGGCAAAACACAATGGACTTGAAAGATGCTACAGACGTTAGTGAGGGTAATTCTGCATCCGTTACGTCATTTCTGTAGTATCTCTCTAGTATCGTGCAATTTGACGCTATATACCGGGTAGTAGTCACAGAAATCAATAAGTACTTCTTACATCGTCGGCAAGTAAACCGCCCGTATGTAGATCAACTTAAACGGCCCAAACGGTTGACCATGCATTCACGATACATCACAACAACAACAGCACACCGCCTCCGCGCTCATGAATAGTACGCGGGCTCATTAGCGAGCTGGAAGACAGTAATGACCCAAAGCGGAGTCCGCGTAGAGAGAGCATAAGGAGGAATAAGTCGTTTCGAATCATGTACTACAGGAGACAGTTGAAATGACCGATCTGTGACAGCTATAAAGTTAGAAGCACATTTCTTGGCTGCTGCATATATTAAAGTCCCTAATTTTTTGCCTACACGATAACACATAGGGCTCGGATTGGATAATAAAAAAAATATGTTGAACAAATAATATAATAATATTTATTTTAAGAAAAAGGAATTACGTTTCGAAAACCTGGAATTTTCTTGATACTTTCCGAAGTAATCAATTATATGAAAAAATGTCCCGGTAAGGAATCGAACCAAACACTTCCCGTTTTTCCAGACGGTCGTGGTAACGATTACGCCACCAGAACTTGTCAGCAGCGTTCTCTTTTTAATGTTATCGAGGTATTAAAAAGAGAACATTCCTGACGGGTGGTTAGTACGCCCGCCCAGCAAGTGGGAGATGTCAAGTTCAATTCCTTACCAGGACAATTTTTCATAATATTAATTAAGTCGGAAAATACCAAGGAAATTCCAGATTTTCATAATTTACGGACGGAAGCCAGATTATGTAATCTGGAAAGGAAATACGTTTTGTTATATTTTGCCTAAGTAAACTTGGGCCGGACATTCCGATTGTATCCCACAGTACATCCTAACGTCAACCATATTCACACACACGCGCGCCCGTGTGCGGACAGACACTGTCCCTTTCTCGGAAGATTCCGATAAAAATTCACGCCCAATAAAAGAATACCACGAAACGCGTCACGATGCCGTTTCGTAAGAGGCTGTACTTGTGTCCGCGTGCGTTATTGCGACATCACGTCTTGTTTGGACGAGATATTCGGACGCTCCCGAGAACAAGCGATTGACTGTCAATTAGGGAAAATCGCAGCAATGAGTTATTACTTTTTAAGTAATAACATCATGTTAGGTCAAAAACTATTTTTTCTACCACTTGACTTCACTAGATTTGCGTTCAAAATTGAATTTTCTTTCTAAGTATATAAAAGGAAACATATTTCTATTTCTAACATTACAATCCATGTAAAAAATTCCACAACTTCTGCACCATTTGCTTTGATAACCAGGTAAATTTGAATAACCCTGTATCCCACTCAATTCCACATTTCCAAATCTCAGTAGCAATATTTCAAAAGCAACCTTTACAGTGTAAAAATAAAGTATAGTACTCATACCTCGAAATATACGTAGAAGATATTCATTTGTGACGTACCAATTAGTTTTTACGGGTGCTGTAACAGCGAATGTAGGTTTTAATGAATTTACACTGACACGCACGTTTTACGTCTTAAACGCTTAGAAAAAGACACCAAACGCGATTCAAAAAAGGTCGCAAGCGAATACTCGGACTACAAAGTTAGCATTTCGCTAATATGGGAGCCGTTCGGTCTTTATAGCGATCGTCTAATGTAATAACGATACCTATAATCGCGGATTATTCAAATTTGTCACATCTTTAAATATAAACAGCGACGGAACAAATTACCCAGGCCTACACGACGTAATAATCTAAGTAAACTCTTAAGTTAGACGGAGAAAGATTCTATTTAGCAGAGATTCATAAGTAAGCATGTGTATAATGTATACTCATAAACGTAGCTTCAGCATGATAGAGAAAGTTTTAGGAGAAATGTTGGTACAAGCGATAGGTATTCGGTAAGAAGATGAACGCCAAGTTCGACATGGAGATTCAATTAAATAAATTAGTGTATTCTCTTGTAGATCGCGTGTTATGCTCAGAGTCTCGTGATTAGTCAAAGGAGCTTAGGCGATGTTCGAATTTGTTTTTGTAGTGTCTAAATAAATTATAAGAACGCTGCGTCACGATAATTTTCAAATTTTAGACAGCTTAGCTACAGCTAACATGCATTTTATTTTAATTCTATCATTAGATTTCGAAAACCTACACCGTGTACTCGTAGAACTATTTTCATACCCCAAAAAAGTAAATCCCTGCTTCTTTTGAGATTGTTATTGTATAAAATTGGAACTGCCCTCTCTTTGTAGGTCTTAGGACAACTTTGATTTTTTTTTAGAACAGATTGTGTCGAAAGAGGTTCCCACTGTGTATATTTAAAGGTTAATACATAGTGAGGACGCGTAAAAGGTTTTTTTTTGCAATGGTGAGCATTTTGTTTGTTCTTTTTTCATATATATGAATTTATTATGTCAACTGTTCGAGAAATTTTAAATATCAAAAATCAAACAAAATTTTATTCAATTTAATTAAATTCAATCAACCGTACACATTAAACAAAGCAAGTTTACCAATTCCACAATGTTGCCATATCATGTTTGGTACTGCCAACATATGGTACGACGCTTCTAAATGATCAGTACAGATTGTGAAGCTAGAGTTAATACCACTAATTAGTTTTACAACTAATAACTTATCTGATTGGTAGTCATTAATGCAAAACTCATTGTTCTTCTCCATCTATGTAGGTCAAATAGATTTGCTTCGAATTGCGATATCCATACAGATACACGACTAACAACTTTTCTTATCGCTAATAACTCTTTGCGAATGCTCGTCTATAAAATACATACATTGTTGGTTACGTATAACGATCCTTGCCTGGCAATCGGTTAAATGAAACCATCACCTGTACGCTGGCAAATCTTGCGTAATGTCTAGCCGCGCGACTTGGATATTCCATTGATCGCCCAGGTTTGCTAGATTTCATAATCGTCCGAACACGATTGTAAATAAAATATCTACATGGCGGCCGTTCGCGGTCTCAGATCGCAAATGCGTGAAAGTTTCATGTGATTTCGTCATCGTTTGACGCGATTTTTACCGCGTTTATTTCTATGTGCAGAGTCCATAGCATCTACTGCGGATCTGTTAGCATTTGAATGACGTATAGCTTGTCCATGTAAAAGCATTATTGCAAGCCGCTCCTACTGTATGTTATCGTGTGATGCCGTAGGGTATTCATGGATCAATTAATACAACATGGTTATACGAATTAGTTTTTCAAAACTGCAAGATTTCAGTAAATTTCCCGAAAATTCGAATTTTCGTTTAATCACGGCACGGTCCGAACCCTTTAATTAACTCTGGCTATGGAAGTCTACGTTATTATTTAAACTACTTACTGTTAAACTACCTACAGAAGAACCGCTCTTTTCTTCCAAGAAAAATATGTTTTTGGCATCGTTCTCTTAATTGATGAAAAACATAGATTTATAGCAAAATAACATGTTTTACTATGCTATATATACTATACATGAATCAAGAAAATCATGCAACTAGATCAAAGTAAAGAATTCTTAACATGAGAAAATGCCTTTGTTATTCGGAGAGTTATTTTTCTTGAAGGAAAAATATTCTTCCTTACTCCCCTTTTCTTAACACAATGTACTCATCGTTTATTCTCATATTTTCACGACCGCTGGTCACTGCCAAATATTCTTACGGGTTTTATTGTCTTTGTGGCCAACCGCAGCAGAATCTAGAGTACGACCGAATAAACAGGTCATGAAGCACACATCAACTCCACCGTTTGGAATTTTTGTTTCAAAATAAAAATGTCCTTGCTACGAGAAAAACGTTTATAACAAAATAATTTTCTTCAATAAACAATTTTTATAATATTGATGCAAATGACCTATGTTCTCCAAGAAAATTTAATTTCTTGGCGTTTCTACCTGTGCAAATTTAAGTGGAAAACACTCAAGCATCAATCCACCACAAAGGATAAAATCCATAGAACAAACTTGAACATTGAATAATTACTATAATAGTAACTGAAATTTTCACATTGTTTTCCGAAGAAGCGCCAAATTAGTTCTGATCTTTATATTGCTCGGCGAAGATCGCGCGTGTCACCCGCATCATTCGTAGACTCACGCAAAATTTGTTAATCCACGTTGACAGCGTTGCAGAAGGCCAACGCTTGCCGTCATAAAGCACAATTAGCGAACCTGTGTGGTCGAGTGGGCCGCGGTTAGATGTGTTGCACTTGTTTCATGCTCGGCGGGTGTGAACAACACCGGGCCGTTCTAAATGGCCTACTTGCTATGCTTTAGCGCCTCCCTTTTTACTTCGTTTTGCTGTTGTATTCAGTATACTGCTGTCTTTATCCTACACCACAAGCAAGCTCGTAATTAGAAAACGAAATTATTGTAATAAGACTTTGAGCGGATCAAACGAACATGACTTTCCTTTTAATGGAGGATCATACATTAATTTGGCTGAATTTCACGTTTTTTTGTTGTTTTTTAAACATCTTCCAATGAACAATATAAAGCCAATTCGAATCATAATATACTACATTTGAATTTAATCTTTGTTTTATTGGTGAAGTCTTGGTTATGGAAAAAAAACTGGATAATTAAATTAACATATTAAGTGCTTACGAAGTAATCAATAATAACGAGCTTAAAATGTTTTCTTCACAAATGCTCTATTTCAAGTTTCTGTATCTACATTTCGTGTACAGTACAATGCTAAAAGGATGTGCCAGAAACATGCACAAACTTGAAATAAAGTATTTGTGAAGAAAACATTTTTGGAAGTTCTTTTAAACTCTTAACTTAAAAAAACTTATTTAGATAATGGAACTGGAATTATTAAGCAGTTGTCAGCGTTTATTGTTAGTTTTAGTATCGTGACAGAACAGAATCACATAAAGCGTTATTACACTGGCATCTTTTACTAGCAAGGTATCGAAGTTTAAAAAGAACAGAAGAACGTAAGAAATTGGAAAATAAATCTGAATAACGTACGGAATGAGTTTTTAGAACACCCACCGCGTAAAATTAATTTAAATGGCATCTCCCTAATTCAGTAGTGAAATAAATATGTTCCTGTTCTCTCTAGCAGCAAAAGACAATTATACTTCGGTAAAATTCGGATTGAATCTGAAGAATACGCATGTATAGATGATCACAAGCACATTGTAAACCTTTTCAACACGAATAATACACTTAATACATCACGCCCATATCACCTCTGACCTTTCAATACTATGCATCAACGTCAGGACCTCTTGTAGATGATGGTTCTCTCCGGTGAGCTTAATTTAGCTTCCCAAGGGTATGCGCACGGTGTGCGTTCATCCAAGCTTAATGTTTCCAAAAGCAACCAGACGATACCTATTCCCCTAATCTACCGAAATCTATATGTTAATACGCTTTAAAACGTTATATATTTATTATTTTATTCGCTGCTGCAAGAAACAATTCTTTAAACGTTACTTAGGTATGTAAGAGAAGTAAAAGCACCTCTTGTACGACAATCAAAAGCATCATGTAGTTGTAAATAATATTTTAGAACGCGGCGAGACGAAATATGCTGCAATTTGGATGCAGGTCTTATCTTTGCCGGTTGGTCTTCAGGCGTGACCAACATGCATATCATATCTCGTTGATGCGATTGCAGCCAACAATGTGGACAAAACAATATTAAAAGTTCCGATGAGAATATTAAATAAGTAAAATGAAACGATAAGAGCGGTAGTTTCATTTTATTGTGTTGACGTCAAATGATGAAATATTCTTAGCGTTCGTCATAAATATTTTTCTTCTGAGAATTATAACTTCTTCAAAGTGCAACCATTCTGCTACATGTAGCATATTCTGTTTATTGAAATTCCAGCACCTACAAAAGGATTCAAATAAATAACCGACATTTTATAGACGTAGTATAAAATAATTAAACGGTTAAACTTTTGCACGTAAACATTTGGAATTGTTCAGTAGTGTGTGATTTCATCTCCGCATCTTCGTTCCTTTTATTATTGTATTAGAGCTTGTACGTATCGTACAAAAATATTTCATTTGCAATGAGTGAAGGGTCGAGTAAACATCAATAGCCGCTGACCTGCGAAGATGCCGGCCCTCGCGGTTGGCAATTCTGTGTTATGCTCCAAATCCATGAACACAATGTCTTCGCGTAAAGCTATGTTACGTCTCTCTTCAAATTTTCTTACTTGCTGATAATGTACTCAAATACAGTAAATTATTAAAGGCTACAAACACGTATAGACTCATTTGAATGAGAATGTTACTACCTGTTGGGATCTTATTTATGGAAGATGATATTCGCAGTTCTCGGATAGTTCTCAAAGTTTAATCTGACGGGTTTCTCCTCAAAAAATATATCCTACTCAGTAAACATTCTAGCAACCGTCACGCTTCGTCGATCCATAGCATTTGCGCTCCATTGACCTAAAACGACCCCTGTATAAACGGCTCCGGAATAAATAGTGAATAGTCCCCAGTTAGCGTGTAGTAACAGCGGCAGCAACAGAAGCTCAGAATATGTCCCCAGGAGCGTGGATGAAACTTACGACAACGACGCGGTTCCAACCCGGAAACCAAGAAAATAGTGTAATTGACAACCGCGGAAGCTTACATACACGAATTCGAGAAATGTCCAGAAAAGCCTTCTAGAAAATCTAGAATTCAATCTGAAAGGTAACGTATTTTTACACTCGTATACATTTAACGCGATAAAGGTATTATTCTTAATCATCACCAAGACCCATTTCATGTCTTTGGCTGATGGCATAATAACTAATAACCTCCATATAGATTTCAACCTGTTCATTTGCTTTAACATTATAAACCCGTTATTTACAATTATTACTTCATGAATCTAATACCTATTAAAACAATCCTTCTTTTAATAGCCAGAGGCATGCATGCGCTTACCGCCTTATTACTTATGGGGTTTTGATATTTTCTCTTTAAATGTCAGTGCAGATACCGATACTGATCTTCTGCCATGGTGTAATCGAGCAGCCGCTTAACCGGATGATTTTTACCGGCGAGTCGCTGGATGGTAACTTGGGGCGATATCCAAGGCTATCTTTCAGCATTGTACAATAATTAATGTAGTTTTTCATAACTCGCGTTCACGTGCGAACAATAGGACTCCTTAATTTTATTATGAAGTAGCATTGATATCTACTTAGATGTAACAGCTACATCATTTTTTTTAACACTTGGGATAATTAAATACCTTATTTTTACTTTTTTTCCATTACGCAAGTTTGTTTTCTTTCTTCGTTTGAACGTCATGTATTTTATTGCACATTTAGGTAGTGTATTGAATGCAGACTGGTTCATTTTTGAATTATTTAAGTAAAGTAATACTCATGTTAACAGGAATTTGAACGATGAATGGAAATAACAACAGAAATAATGGAAAGCAGAACTATAAACTAATAATTACAGTAAACGTTGATATAACTGACCATTTTCATTAATGCATTTTGAACCGCCCTTTGTCGCCCTACCTCGAAGTTTTTCAATATTTCGTGGGACATCAACTTCATAACAACTCCCCTTAAAAAATAAACCGAAGAACTTAAACCAGAAGATCTTGCCAGCCATTTCTCAGTAACTCCACTATTTTCAATCCAACGGTTAGGAAACTTGATTTAAGCAATTCCTCACAATCGTGTCTTATTACTTACTTCCATAAATGCTGTAGTTGATTTAATGGAATATTGTTAGCCAAGTTTTTGTTGCTCTCCCCGTTTATACATAACTGGTCCTATGAGACGATTTCCCAAAATGCCCATCCAAACGTTTAATCCAAAAATGTGGTCTCCTTGCCTTATTTTCCCTGGGATTCTGTACTATCCAATAATGCTCCGTTTTCTGTTAGAGATTCCATAATTGGTACATTTTGATACATCTGACCAAATGATTTGGTTTAAAAAATATTCTATTCTTCCCACTAATTAGTTGCTCCAGTCGTCTTAAATTACCACAACGCTGTGGCTAACTTTTATGGTTTTTTGGTTTAAGGTAAATTTCTCCATGGGCGATTCTCATGCAAATTTAATTCTGACAACGCCTCGCGTGTAGACGTACGATTATTATGGTATGGATTATATATCGAGGAAATACTAAATTTACGTAGGTGTACTTCCCTTCGAATGGAGGACAATTGGAGTGTTCAAAAATTTGAAATTTTATGGCTACCTTGTTTAATCGCAAAACGTATTTATCGTTACTTTAGCTATAATATCAAAAACTTTTGTCAACATATTACACATAGCTGAAATCAGGAAAAAGTACTCTTTCCAATGGTGTCAAAATCCGATATGGCGCCGATAAGAAATGGGAAAGTTGATAATGGCCAAAGAGAACTGAAACGGCATATACAACGACTGTACGATTAGATAAAAGATCGAAAGTGCCCTTGAGAAAGTCTTTCCCTGCAAGGCCAAATAAAGATGCTAGAGATAAAGGAAGAAAATTGTTTTTTTTTAATTTGTCCATTTGCTCTCCGGGTTGATGACAAACACAAAATTTAACAACTTTACCAAAACAAACGATGTCTCTATGATGAGGGTTTACAATGAATCAGCCAGAAGAATCGTACAGCACTTCTAAATTTGGAGAATATGCGGGCAGTATTCAATCACTTAATAGCACCGATTACGCTAAAAGTGAAATTATAAAATTACAAGCCAAGAACGACTCCAACTTTGTCATAAAAGGTTATTGCTAGAGGAAGAAAATGACCAAACGAAATATCTTCCGAGTAGTGTACACACCGCCTGAAAACATCATTATCAGCGTTCTCCAGCTTCTGACATCGATCAGTTGGCTATAAATTTTAAGAAGTTATCCGACATCCTCGGCCACGACGTGCGTTTGGGGTAATAACATTTCAAAGACATGCCATAACGCAGGACCAATATGATAGCGTTTAAAACATGCGACCAATATATTATTATCGTGTAATTTCCCTTTTGATTTTGGAGCACCTTTTTGGAGGAGGATAAAGGGGACCTGTTTGGAAATGCGAAAGAATTACAATTTTAATTTTCAAATAAAATAGCGGCGACCAGTTATAGGTCTCTTGCATTGGAACGGCTGTGCTTGCTGTTCTGGCTGCGCTTGAATACGTACGCAATTAATTTTAAAAGGTTCTCGCGATATTATTAAAGATAAGTGGACCGTTGTGATGGCTGTAGATGGCCAAGGAAAGAGGGTACATATACGTAGAACCGATATAATAGACCCTTTTTCGAGGCTCCTCTACTTACCAACTTCCCCACCCATTCTTTTTTCCTTTCGTTCGCTCTGAACGATCCATATGCCGCGAATATTCGATCAGATTTACGGAGGCAACCGATGCAATTTTCTCTTGACGCCCCGCTATACCCCTCGTCTATATATTCCGCGTTATTTATTAGCCTTGATAAGGCGTCTCTCATCAGATCATCATTTCGCCGGAACATCAGATCGTCATCGCGCTCTTGATTGACTTTTCGATGGGGTAGTACTAAATGTACGCGTATATAGGTAAATCTCATCGCTTCCATAAATAAAGCGGTCGTTCGGAGACGATGGCCGTCGTAAACTCTTAATTAAATTCGAAAATTAACGAGCGAGAATTAAGAAAGGCTATCGATGATGATGGGAGACAAGAGAATGGTGTAATATAGCGGATACAAGACCATTCTTTCGCTTAAGAAAGAAAACACATAATAATCGTCCAGGGAAAGATTCGTGTTTAATTAAAAAAAATTTACGAAGTTAACACGAATCTTTTGAAAGAAAAAAGAAAAAAACTAAAGTAACTATGATTAACACGTCGGTATGTTGCAGTAATTTAACTTAGGCTTGCGATGTTGGCACCAGATAGTACGACTTGTATTTGTTTGTCCGTCTATCAACATAAGAGTATCTATAATAAATAAAATTTGTCGTACAGATATAGCAATACACCCATTTAATTCATTAAATGGAAACAACATTGGCGTTTAATACGATACTTATATACTTGTTTAATGAAATTGCAACACCATTACACACAAATTGTGATGCATTGGCACTTTTGCGGTAGATACCTACTGTAAGTAGGAAATATCTAGCCTCCTTGAAGATTGAAAAGTTTATATTAATATTTCGATAACGAGATTCGAAAAGATTTAAAAAATCCGGATAATTTTGGACCCAAATCCATCCATATCCATTGTCCAAAACCTCGGATGCAGATTCACTATCCAAATCTCTGATCCGGGTCTGTTATCTGAAACTTCGAATCTGGATCCGTTATGCGATAACTCGGATTCGGATCTGCTATCCCAAATTTTGAATTCGGATCCTTTATCTGATCGAACCCGTTATCCAATAATACGCATCTAGTTCTCTGACAACTTTTCCAAGCAAATACCTTCAGTAGCTCGAGTAATTATCAAATATAATTGCAATAATCAACAAATTTATTTTATTGAACGCTTACGTAATGCAACCCAGTATTATTCTAAATGCAAAGATTTTAGAAACCATTGCATTTCTTCTCCGTTTAATACAAATTCAATGTTTTCTTTATTACATTGCAAAATAATAACGGATCCTAGGATCCGGATAATCGTATAGTTTTGGGTCCAGATACCTGGATCTCAGTTTCCTCGGATACCTATAGCATTAGTTTTTACAAAAATTGTTTAACAAGATTGCATCAAATTACGTTCCTCCTCCATTTATCTCAGCTTCCTTTACATTCTCTCCTGCCTTATAAAATTGGTTACATGCCTTCTCCATGTACGTCCATCGCCCATCCTTACGTTATAACGTACTTAATTTTCCTTATTTTCCTATTTTTCCAAATTTCCGTTTCTGCTGTCTTGCATAATTTCTAGCTGCCACTATATTCCCCACTTCAAACTGCTTCCTTCATTTGTTGGCATTTTACGGAATATTAGTGGTGGCTGATGTTGGGCACATAATTTATTCCTGATGTTTTAACGAAAAAATTAACTCAAATGGTGCCTTTTTCATAGATGGGGGCCATAATATGTTAATGAGTTAATAGTTGGTTCAGATTATATTGTAAATTTTCACTGGGGTTTGGTATAGCTTTTAATTTATTCTTTAAAGTTTAAGCGAAGTATTCTGCTAACCCATTTGTAGCGAGGTGGTAAACAGCGTTTAACTTATGCTTTACTCCATTCGCTCCCAAAAATTATTTAAATTTGTAGTTTGTAAATTGAGTATCACCCTAAACTAAAATTGTAGGTATCCAAAATGTTGCAAAAAAAAATTTGTCCCGCGACTCCGGCCATTTTGAAGAATCGTCCACCAAAATGAAGGAATAAACTCGTATAAACGGACCTGCAAAAGAAAGGAAGCAATATGGACTACCTTAAAAGATTTTGATGATCCCATCCTCATCGCCACTTTTGTTAGGTGTGAATTTGATATTAGAAATGTGGAGCAAGCGAACAGTAACTCCATTTTCTTTCAAATTTCTAACCAATCCGGAATTAGAATGCTTACAAACGAAAGCACTTCAATTCCCACCAGTTACGTTTCAATCAATCATGCCGTTTGTTTTGTTGTGTTAAAACGATCACATCCCAAACGATAACGCAATATGGCAATTTACCATTGAGAAATTATCATAATTCCTAATTAATTTTTACGTATATCGAGTTTACATACTGTAGAACAGTATGTTATTGTTACGTAAGTCAAACGGATAGAACTCCTCGGGGGGTAACCAGTGTAAACGCGCTTGAAAAATGGGTAATGGCGACTTATTTATATGTTATGCATGCTGGTGCCGATCGGCCTATGCTACATTTGTAGTTCGTATGTATTCCGTTATAATATTAACCGTATATGGTACTCGTGGTTCGTGGCTGTTGTTGTCATTATTCAGACGGTTAGTCATCTGGTAATAATGTAAGTTATACCTGTAGCTGCGATCATTTTATTCTTATTGATATAGCAGATCTATGACACCAAATTGAATTTGAAATGGCAGAGAAAGCGTTCGATGGCGTAGAATGAATGATGACTTTCTCCAAAACCGACCAAAATATGCAACTGATTTGTTAGTAGGTTTATGAAGTAACTACGCCAGCGACATTAAATATTTGTCCCACCCGCTTGCTGCAGCATCGCTGAAATACGAATTGAACTGCTTCAAATGTTAAGCACCAATTATTAAAAAGTTTATGTTCAGCTCATTTCACGACTGCTTAATAAAGCGCAAAGAAATGGCGTTAGGTCTTGTAACAACAGCGTTTTATACGATACAAACGTCATCTTACACTAAATTTAAGGTTGGTGGTGAGTTTTGGTGTTAACAATGCAACCGCGTAGAATTGCCGAAGACGTAAAACTGGTGTCTGTATCTTTGAACAACTAAGGCTTACTACCTTTAAATATTAAAGAATTGAAGACACCCTTTTATAAGGTCTTGGGAAGTGGTTTGGTTGCAACCAAAAGATAAATCCGTTCCAGTGAAATCCATAGTTTGTATTTCGCATTCCCCATATGTATGTTCGCGTGTAATCCGCTTACGAACGTTATTTGAAATTGTTGATGCCCGAGCTAGCACAAAACGCACTTAACCTAATAATTATTAACACTAAATCATCGGACTGTCATTTTTGTTTAATTAACGACCGTTACGGGCTCGCATATCAGATGCAGACTCGAGCATATACATGCACGCATATACGGAGGACCCGTCCGGGCACTTAGGGGAAGCATCGCCGTACCCGCGCTGACGTTAGCCGGGTAATAATGGGCAGGTCGATCTCCAGATCGAGTCTAACCGTTGCCGCCGTGTGGCAATTTGTGATGCGGCCTCGTTGGGCGTGGCCGGGCTTTGACAAACATCCCTGTCGCTCATCAGGCAAAGATTGCATATTGCACGCGTACTGTTATTATCGATTGGTTGGTTGTCTTTTTGGTTTTTTTCTTGTATCACGGTTATTAACCTACCAGACTCACTTTCTATGTGTGTCTAATCATCTTCCGATGCCTATGCTTGAATGCATTTGGTTGCTCGCAGTCTTATCCTTGGCTCTTATCCTGTTTGGGCCGATGTGATCGCCAAGGTTGCTGTTTGCTGATGTTATTGCCATTGCCGTCCGGAACGTCCTTAGACAGATATGTAATTACATTTTAAAGTTATGGTTTGCTTTGGTGTTTTCTCATTTTGCTTTCGCTTTAGTTGCTATAATGTGCATTATACTTCAGTATACTTCATCCTTGTTTTTAGTAGGTAGTTCACTTTTTGATTCATTTTAATTTGTCTAAATGAAACAGTTTTCTTTGTGTTAATTGCTTAAGTTATTGTATATAATCACCATTGAAGATTATAGGATATGGAGAACTATACTAATAAGAGGCATTAATATTAGCTTAAAAACATCAAACGTGACTGGTTGTTAACTTTCTAAAATATAAAAAATGTAAGAATCTATTTCTTCTAATATTTTTCGTTATATTGCCATAACATACATTTTATTAACGTCACAAGATTTGCACTTTCTAAAGTACCTAAATATTAATGTTTTAAATAAATTCTTAACTTTTTAGTAAGAAATAATGTTGAAAAGATGAAAATTAAATTTACAAAATTTATCGCGTATTTAAACATCGATATCATGTACCTTTTCTTACATTATTAACATGTTACGTAGAATCACCGTGATTTAAGGTGCCAAAATCTACCTTAATGATAGAAATAGAACGCTTGAAGAGTATTAAAGTGCCCACGATTTGATTCTTGCATCATGACGTTTCGGATTTTAAAGTGTTATTTCGTAAATCCCGCATTGGACAGAACAGAATAAGTTCCATTATGTATCCATCTTCCTTCATTTACGTTCACACGTCCTATCCACGAGATGTGATGTGTATAGCTGTATAAGCATATAGAGGCATAACTGTAGACAGAATATTAAAAATTTAATACATTTTTGGAGTAACATTATTACAATCCATTAACATTACGCAAGAACTAAACGTTGCGTCGCTCAGGACAACCGAAATTGGTTTTTATCGGTATTGAATTGACTAGTATTGACGTATAGAGGGAGAAAGAACGCACTAGAAAGTAAGTAGTGTGAAGGTACGGTTGTTATACGAAGTCTTCTCAAAAAGAAATTGTTTAAAGTCTTATGGTGAAACCTTGTATTAATTAGGAATTAAACCTGTTGCTGCTAGATGACGCTAGTGGTCTTAATGAAACCTGAAGGATTAAAATGCAAATGCGTATTCGTTATACAAGCTTGACGCATTGTGGTTGCGCATAAATTCCCGCATTTATTATAGTTCCTGTACAATTTATTCCGATAGACCAAGATAGGCAACGCGTACATAGCTATAATATACAAACAAGTTGTCGAAGGTAACTAATTTTTATATTTAGGCTTCGGTACGGTTTTGACCGGTTATCGCGATTTCGAAATCTCGCACCGTACTTGCTTAGATGGTCGCTGGTCTCTAATTTGAATGAGAATTAAGTAAGGGTTAGAGGAATGCGCAACATACAGGTAACTTGATAGTCGTGGCGAAAACCTTAGGAAAGAAAAAAGAACTTAACGCCAATTGGCGAAATAATCTGTTTACGTATGTAAGTCTCTAGATATCTCTACCATCAATTAGCTCGTTGACCTTCTCCTTCGTATATTGTCAGATTTTGTGCACGAGGATAATCAAATTAAGTTCTCGTTTTATTAGTTAAAGAAATGCTAACGTTACAATATTTGCAAAGGAATCAATCTTGAACAAATTTTGAAAAAAATGGTCTAATAACTCAGTATTTACGAATGTATTCGCATGATTTAACATAACCGAAACTACAATGCCCGCAATTAAAAATGCACCACCAAAAAATTTTTGCAAAAATGCTTACACTACTTATAAACATGTAAATAAAAACAATTCAACAAGAAAAAGGTAAAAAAGCTATGGAACTCCACTACTCGTCGGTAAACTGCTCGCAATGATGTATACGACCGATTGCCGACTACCACAACCAAGCGCTTCAAAAGAAAATCCACTGTAAGTTACTTTGCATTACATAGATGCTCAATAAATCTGGTGATTTATTGAGCATCTTGCATAGTTACTTTTTTTGCGTTATATTCTTTGTTCTGAAAGTTCTGTCAATGACGTACTTCTTATAAAAAAATCGTATATTATTAAGTCTATAAAATTCTCTAAAAAAAAAAAAACGGAAAGGAAACAAGACAATAATGATCAGAAACCGTTCCTCAGATAAGTAGTTTCGTTCTTAGCGACCATGAATCTCGTTCGAAATCTGCTTAATCTTGAAACGATTTTTCCGGTCGCCGCAGACGCCGCCACCGCTAGTTGGACTGGGGACAATACTAAATTAAGTGAAACAAAGCCTGCAGAGAGACCGTGGCTGCTGTAAAAGCCAATACGGTGACAGAATCACGAAATGCAAATTCGCCTTTTTCTCCAAGTCTAATCTGTTTCTCCCTGGATGGCGGCGCAGGGGGGTTAAACACGGTGCGGTCGGACGCAGAGATCTCCGAATTAAAAAGGCGATAATCCAATGAAGTTTGCACAAAGAGCTTGTTAATTTGTTACCTTTTTCTTCCCTTTCTTCTGCGTTGCCTTGCCATGGATGGAGCCCACGACTTACTACTACTACTAACCAAGTCGTACAGTTAAAACGAACGGAGATACGATCTGTAGCAGCCGCACAGCACACATCGAGAATTTAATTTAAAAGTACAATATTAAAACAATGAAATCTGTACCGATTCGCTTTCTGACCAATTAACATATAAATTTAAAACCAGCGTAGATAATATCGAATTTCTGGCAATGCGCACCTCTAATTCCTTATATGCAGATTCGTTTTTACGTGTATCAATTGACAAATAAAAAAAGTTGTTTAAATAAAATAGAAAATTATTGTCTAATCCGATAAATATGCCATAGTTGTTGAAACTATCTGTCTATATCTTTAAGGACAAGCAAATTTTCAAATAAGATGTATCTCAAAGTCAAGCAAATTCGCGACTATATACAAGATGAGTCAGAAAGATATGTTATCCGATTTTCATTTGTTCTTAAGTCATAGCGTAATTAAAAAAAAATTAACTATCGTTCCTGTTAATGGTCTTATTTTCGGTTGTTTTATAATAGCGACTATGAACGTTTTAATATATATATTTTCAAATAAATTTTAAGTTAAAATATTATTTTTGTTATTCTTTTTATTGTAGCACGTCTTATAAGAACCTAACTACAACCCTAAAGATTCTGTGTCTTGTGTAGCACAAAAAAAAAATGATTTTCTCAAAAACTATTCACATCCCAAAAATAGATAGATATATTCGAGTAAATCCTTGTATTTAGGTTTTAGTTATTTTTGAAATCGTCGCTAAGGAAGGGAAGATTATCTGCTCTCTACTATGTTATTTTATTGGGTTATCTTGGCAGTCAAGCCGATTCTGTTCTCAAAGAATAGTTAGAGCTTTGTCTCTATGATTCGATTTCCTTTTGCTTAATTACGCATTGACACTGACTCAAACGTGATAGCAATGTTATCTATCGACAATTCAGCGAAATTTCTTCAATTAGTCGAGCGACAAGATCGAGAGCATAAATAACACCTTACCTAACTTGCATACTTGTATACACATACAAACATATGTATGTGGGTATATGACTTCGACGAAGGCATAGAAAAAAATAGCAGCCAACAACAATGTGTGTAGGTAAAAGGCAGCGCACTAACACGAGGGACACGGCATACAAAACTAATGTAAATAAACGCCAATATCGCAGATGTAAATTACTAACATATACGTTAATATCTAATTGACACGCAATTAAATACTGTTTCTTAATGGAGTAATAAATAAATGTGGATAAGAACGGAACACAGAGAACACAATCAGCTCATTCTCATTCTCATTCACCTATGTATAATAGGTTTGTTATGAGCTTGCGGGTAATAAGTGATTATGTTGAAAAGGCTAATTGCAAACGTAAAGAACAATGGGAATTTTCTTACTGCAGAATGTTCTTTACTGTATAAGTAGCCCTGTTTTTTATCATTAGTGGAAGTTTTATGTAATAGTTTATTTGCAACAAAACATTCAGATAAACATATATATACGAGGGACGTTTTCAAAGTTCTGGGAATTGTGCTCTAATTAAATTACGCAGAACTTATAGGCAATGCTATTGGTGCCATTGGTATGACATGTTTATGGAGCTTTCCAGTGCAATATAGCTCAGTCTGAGTCAGATGTTTTTGTAACCATAAAAGACACGGTTAAATCTCAAATTTAAATATCTCTAAAGGGCAATAATTTCCTTTTTGTGGAAAGAGGGTGTGCAAACTTCAGTCTGCAAGAAGTGCTTGATGAGTCCGCAGAATCTAAAAGTAGTGTAGATCGAATCGATCGTTTTAAATCTGGTAGAACACGATCCACGCAGTGACTACCCGGGTATGTCACTAATCAAAAGAAACATTACTGCCATGGAGGACCTACTGAAAGAGGACAGACGAATAACTATTCGTCAAATTAGTGTATGCTAAGTTCATGACATTTTACATGGTTGTTTGGGCGTAAGCAAGGACTGTTGGGTCCGGAACAGAAACTCAATAGGTCTGACACTTGTCATCAACTACGAAACGTAGATTCCTTATTTCAAATTTGAGACCAAAAGTCAATCCAACGAATGGCGTAAGCCGGAACAAGGGTCTCCACTCAAGGCGCATGCAGTTCCATCTGTTGGAAAAGTAATGCTTACTGTATTCTGGAATTGCGAAGGGATTATTTTTATGCTGAAAGGTACTACAATTAACGCAAGATATTCGAATTATTACCTGGACCACTGCGGCAGGCACTTGTCAAGAAACGGTCTGGAAAGTTGCATAACGATTTACGATAGGAATTGCTTCCGCAGCCACCTTACTCATCAGATTTCGCACCCAGTAATTTTCGTCTGTTTCCAGTTTTGAAGAAACTCTTACGGGGTGTTCGATTTGAGTGTTTAACTGACGTAAAACCTGTCATAAATGAGTGCGGAGACGCCGAAAGAATTCTTTGAGGACAGCTTAAAAAAATTAGTTTATCGTTGGGACAAATGTATTCAGTTAAATAGAGATTATGTAGAAAAACTACATTGTAATATTGATAAAAATTGACAAAATAAAAAAATTAGCAAAGTTCCCAGAACTTCGGAAACATCCCTCGTATATATATGCAAGTTCCTAAATTACATCATAAAAAAACAAATAAATGACAAAAATGCTAAATAGTCAGTACATTTTAGTTAAATATAAAGCACATTTTTCTTATAGAACAGGTCATAAATCAATATCTTGCGATGTTTTCGATAAAGTATTTGATTAAAGGGATCCACTTCACACCTGCATACTTCTTTATTATAGATATACACACAACATACGCACACGTTGAAGCATAAATGAGAAGAAATTAACATAAAACTTACGACGTTTTTTTTTCTCTTTTCTTAAGGCGACTGGTCGTGTGGTATCAGATTTTATTATCTCAAAATGCCAACACGGTTTACATAATTGGTTTGTTTGGTAGTTTAGTGCACGGATGCGACTGTGTGTTAGCTGGCAATCAAAACATATTCATATATATATATATATATAGTAATACGCACTATACAACTAATACATTAACTTCGATATGAACTTCTCGATCTTAGAACAGTTTAATGGTTTAATTTGTGAAAATTTGCATACAAGCACGGTAGATCTTGGAAAGACAAATTAAATCGTAGCGAGAGAAAAAAAGTCCTGAAATATAGAAATAATTTTGTTCTGTTCTGTTTGAAATGATGGAGCAAATCCACTCAGTAAAAATATACAGGGTGATTTATCTTAGAAGATTGAGCATCTGTGAATGAAGATTTTTCAGCAGCAGATCAATATATGTGTGAGTAGAAACTTGGCTGAGATCGACAATGGAAGAAAGTCGGTTATCCAGGTTTTTGTCTATTAAGGGGACACAGAAACAAAGTGGCAGAAAAGAGCAGTTAATGTCTGGTCAGAAACGAAGAAACCTTAAACTTTTGTTTGCTTAATGGGCGTTCACATCGGGCAACGCGAAAGTAAGGCAAGAATTAAGAAAATTGGGACGATACACATCACACAGTGATGTACTGCAGAATTAGCGAGAAAATGATTGATTTTAGACTAGCAATATGTTAAATAGTATTTCAGGCTTTCACAGCCATGGTCCTCGGGTTCTGCCGTGTTGCTCCGTTATTTGCCGCTGACGTTTTGCATACAACTGAGGTCCGCATTTTTAAAGGTATTGTACAGTAGGTCAGGAGTAAGTAACAAACCAGCACTGCGGAACCTAAGAACCATAGTAATATGTTAGTGTAACTACATAAACCCGTGTATATTAGGTTCTTTTATGCATAATCTAGGTACCAATCACGCACTTCCGAAGAAATAACGATTTCTGTAAATATCACCCTAATAACTGAAACGCTTAGTTTTTACGACAATTACGTACGTTATTATATTGTCTCCGAATTTAACGAGGATCGCACAAAAGCAATGTACTATCATAAAAAAATACGAACTTATGGGACACCCTGTTTTAATATGATTTTAAAACGTGCCTACATTCAGATCTCATACCATAAAAAAAATCGTTTTGAAAAATCTCCATTGGCAAAGACACAATAGTCCGAGCCCACAAAAATAAGTTATTGAACATGCTTTTATAGTGAAAGCTTGCTTTCTAAACCTTTGGAATAGAGTAATCCGGATTTAGCTGTACAAATTTGTGAATTCTACTTAAAACTTAATAATTGTTTACATATATACGCTTGGATACAAGTGAGAAGCCAAGTGCGACTAGTTTTGTGGAATTTACCAATCGTGAATAAATCATACAACATCGTCTCGTAAAAAATGATTAAAATTCAAGCTTCATATTGATAAAACGGTCAAGCAAATTGTTCCTATGTAAATCGTCGCTATAATTACCCATAATGATATGGTACTGGACGCGAATAGTATAAGTAATTTAATTAACCTTTAATTTAACCCATCTATCCTATAAGATAAGATGAATGTATTACTTGTAATATGCTGTACATTACCTGGTATAAAGCCCACTGAAGATAGCAAAGCCTAAACGATGGATTAATACCTTTTACGTGTGGTAGAGGGCGCGGAATGTTCGAGATGCGCTGGAAACGGAAAAATTCCTTAAACTGGTATTTATAAATCCAAATTGAATGCAAAGGCTCGTTCGTAAGACTACAAAAATCTTCGATGTTAAGCGAACATTAGGGAATAGGACGTAGGAACTTTGACAAGAGGTTTATTATCTACAAATACCCATGTCTAAGCTTGTGAATGGTCTGCGGCTTATTGCAATATATAGTATGGTACTGTTAGGAGATTATCTCAGAATGTATGGTCAGTGTCTTCTTGCATCATCTTCCGTAGCTTTTCTTACTTTGTTTATACAGGATGACCGCAAGTACAGAGTGTAACGATTTGCCTTCTAAATAACAAACAAGTATGTGGAAAACAATTTATTATTATACAATTTTGTAATGATCAGCATTAGTAGATTGTTCTAAAAATATTATCTCCTTTTGAAAGAAACGTTTCTTAAGGATGTGAGCAAAAACAATGAATGGAGTGATAATTGTGTTCATAAGACGTCAGAGCTTTCAGTAATCGCTGTAAACTGAAACTGGAAATTTTAAATTCTGAGAATGTTCTTAGCTGGTTCTGGTGCGTTCAATAAAAAATTAAAACACACGCTGGTCTACGGAAAACATACGAAAAACATCAGTTATTTTATAAAGTAACCGCACCCTATTTCTTAGAATGTTAATGTTTTAAGAATACTGACCATAATAATTCCTTTCACAAGTCCTATGGGAACCATACTGCTAACAACACATGTTTTTGTTACAAAACAAATGATATTTCAAAGAATTATTCAAGAACAATCACAACTACGTTTTTTTTAACCTGTACATACGTATGTGCAAGCACACAGCGTGACCACACCAGTCGATGCATTTATAATTTATGGCAGTAATCGCATCTTTAAAGTTTTTCTGTGCAGCGTAAATATTTATAAACATCTGAACGTTCAATCTATCATCCCGTCAAAGACACATACTTACGTATTTATTTATGTAGCTGAAAGTTTTTGTACAATGATTGCTACATATATCGAACAAACTAAGCTCTAACTTTAAATGTACTACCTCAATCGTGTAACGAAATCGAAATAAGCCTTGTGGAGAGCCTAGTTACTAATGGAAATTATAATTATGCAAAACAACACATAAGTATCGGCACCCTCCGCACCACACAAGTTTAATTTATTATATAGTAATATAATAATTAGTCCGGGACGGCCGTTTCGAGGACACGAATGGTCCTCATCAACAACCGGTGACCGAATGAAGTGAGAAAAAACTTTTTCTAAAACTAAACATGCATGTACTATCCCTACTTCTTAGAACAGATATCCTTTACAAGTGCCTATTTCTACCCCCTGCACGCCTTGAAGCTACAACGTGCGAAAAATAACATGCGTGAACTATCCCTTCACCGAGAAGAAATATTGTATTTTATAAGTGCCTAATTCTACCCTTTACGCGTCTTAAACTACGACATGCGGAAAACATGGCCAGATAGACGGGAAGATCTCTTTTATGACCCAAAATATAAACCAGCCTACTGCAAAAGGTCAAAAAGGACAGAGTACGACAACGGTCCGTTTTCTCGGTTCATCAGATTTTTATTACTTTTTATGTAAACTGTCTCGTACGCATCTAATTCTCGCGGCGACGTTACGTTTTCAATAAATTTTAAGTTTTCTAATTTAATACTATGCCCGGTTTCATTTATATGTTGTGCTACACTCGACGCGTCCAATCCGCCGTAGCGATAATTTCGTAGATGTTCTTTGAATCTAGTTTCTATCGCTCTTTTTGTTTGACCAATGTAGGCTTTATTACAGTGACTACATTCAATTTTATAAATACCCGACCTTTCTCCCATTTTCGGTTTATCTTTAGGATTACCGAGAAGATTTTTGAGTGTGTTGCGCGAACCGAAGCATACGTTCATATCTTGACTCTTCAAAACCTTCCCCACGCCTTTCAATATGCCGTGAAAGGGGAGTTTCACGAATTTCTTGCTATTAGTTTCTACCGGGGTTAAGGTCGTGGAATTTCTTACGTAAAGCCTATGTTGGACTTTCTTAAGCATGCGATCGACTTCTATAGAAGAGTAACCGTTATAAATAGCTACGTCTTTTATGAATTTAAGTTCTCTGTTAAATCTACTTCTACTTAAAGGGAATTTAGCCAATCTATTAATTAAGAAGCTAATCGCGGCCATTTTGTGTTGTCCACAGTGGTCAGAATCGTTCATAATGTACCTATTAGTGTTGGTTTCCTTTCTATAGATGTCAATTTCTAGTTTATTATTGTTTTTAATCACTAAACTATCTAGGAACGGAAGTTGATTGTTCACTTCTTCTTCTACTGTGAATTTAATGGTTTCAAATTTTGAGTTGAGAGTCGCGAGAAAATCCGGGATATTACTTTTCTTAGTATCAAAAACCGCGAAAATATCATCGACGTACCTATGCCAAATTCTAGGAAAATATGTGACATCCGCTCTCATACATGTCTCAAATTTGCTCATGAACAAGTTGGCTATGAAGGGGGACAGGGGGTTGCCCATTGTTGTACCTTCTAATTGTTCATAGTACTTGCCCTCAACTTGAAAACAACTTTGCTTCATGCAGAGTGACGTTAGTCTCTTATATTCTGCTATTTTGGTATCTTCAATATTGTTGAGCTTTAAGAGCTCAACTAAATACTCTATGGTTTCAGGGATCGGTACACTAAGGAAGAGTGAACAAACATCGAACGATACTAAAATTTCCCCATCTTCTAGTTTGATATTGTTTACTTTATTTACAAAATCCAATGAGTTCATTTACTAGCCATTTGGACAGTTTGTACGTGGGTGTATGTTCGGGTATGCCCGAAACAATTGGTCTCATAGATTTACCCGGTTTATGGATGTATGTTTACCATACTACACCACAGTCCTTGCTATCATTATAATTATGCATTTCAATAGTTACGTTTATTTTATCGAAATCAAAGCAAACTGTAGCAATTAGAAAGCATTATCTATATTGGATGGCGATATTTTTGTCAATGTGTCCAAGGGCGACCTGAAGATTGATGTTTTGAAAACGAAAGAAAGGAAGAGGGCGAAAACGCATTTGTTAACATAAAACGGATACATGCTTTTTATTTCGTCGTATTTTGTCTTTTCAGGGCACTGTGCTTGCTTATTTCTTTAAGTAACCATTCGCAGCTGGTGATAATCACTAAAGGAGGAATATGCATAACATTCGCAGTCACTTTCTTATAAACTAAGAGGTATTACAAAATTGTAGCAAAATCTTTTACAAATTATAGATATTAATATAATATGTGCCTGGTAGATGCATTGGTGTAATTTTCAGTAAAGTACATATGAATATTACAATAAAATTGTGAACTTATGAAAGACTGCTCTTTAAATTTGCGCTTGACTACAAAGAAATTAGTCTCCGGCAACGCGTCGTCTCATTAAAACACCGTAAGCACTTACGTAACGTGTAATACAAAGGAATTCATATATACGGTCATTACGTTATGTCTCGCATAATACGCCGTAGTGCTACTCAAAACGTTTTCATGCATTACACACGAATTTATAAAACCATTAAAACGGTGTCCTTGGACCATATATTCATGTCTCGAACAACAGGTAGGTATCTTGCCGCGCCGCTATTATGAAGTAAGTGGTCGTAATAACCCGATGCGTATGTTTGAATCGCTTTAAGGAATGGGTTTTAATTAAATATGAATATCGGTTTGATTGCTGGCTTCTTTTATGGGTTTTTGACGAATTTTTCCATTCAAAGCTTGGTTTATTAAATCTTCTTAAAGAAAAGGATCTTGTTTTTGATCTGCGAATATTTGTATTAATAATCCACGTCAATTGGAGTCTTGGTTGAAACAGGGAGAGAAATTCAACTAGAACCAAAAGCAAGCTCAGAGATATTTTCCAATTCTGAATAGGTCACAGGAGCATTTAAAAATTAAATCAGAACTTTTTTATGAACTCCAATGGATTCGCGGAAAAGAATTATGAAAGCTGTGATTTTGAAATTACGGTCAAAACACTCGTAAAGGATATGGTAAATACTTTACTGTGAAACGATTAAAACCCCAGAAAAAATATTCTAACTTTACCATCTCAGGAAACATTTGTAAAAAAAAGACGATGTTGCAAGCTATAAGACGCAATGAAAGTAATTTTTCTAAAAATAAAAAGGAATTTGTTCGAGAGGATCGCTTTATTAGCTTTGTTCGCAGCAACGATTCCGAACATAACTTGTTGCATACCTATCTACGAATCTATTCAAGATTTTTGTTTACACGAACGATAAAAAAAGGCAAACGGTTGGTGCGATATCTCTTGATGAATTATGCAATTATATGGTAGTTGCTATTATATCGGTAAAATTGAGATTAGAGGAAAAGTATACTTTTGAACGACAGAAGGTAGCGTTTTAAAAAAAAAACAGAAATTTTTTTATTTTTTTAGGGACCAACATTTGGCGTTATCGGCAGTTCCATTATATTTTCGGTGGTAGTGAAAATTTCGTCAATTTCTATAATTTTAGTTGCCTCAGAAAAAGCATATTGCACATCCTGGAAATTAACAAAAACCTGATCTTTAAATATTAATCCTTTGAAGTATATACATTTGGTTTCGTGATCATTATTCGCCGTCTTCAACATTTCCTTCTGTTCTCATTTATTTTGTTCCTTTGCTTCTGGTTTCTGATGAGGCCGCGTAGAAGTGAAGAACTCGGACTCACGATAGTGTCGCATTATGCACAAGTATGGCCGGTGACAATGAGTTTAGAGGCACGCCTTTCCGATACCAGACCACGATAAAGACTTAAGTTTATATCCATGAATGTCATTACAGCGCGTTTACTATGCATCGGTAGCAGTCGCGCAAGAGAGAAAGACCGCAGCGACCTCTAGCGGATCGCAAACGCGAATGCTCACTCAGCGACGACATAAAATTACAGCAACAACAGCATTTCTTCTTTCTTCTTCCTTCTATTGGTTCCAGCTCTTCTGCACTTCACCACAAGCAGAAGAGACCAAACGAGTCCGCTTATAGAGTCCAAGAGATGCTGCTGGAATCCTATCTGTGTCGATCTGAAACCGTTAAGTAAAAATAGAAAGACAAGCAGAGGGAGAGGACAAAAGTAGATGCTGGGCGACAGCCACGTTGTTTCTTAATTATGTCGCTTTTCGCTTTCGGTTTTTTATGCAATTAAAATCGAAAATCGTTTTAAATTGAGTCACGCCGGACATTAGGAATCAATATCACGACCCTACGTTGGTAATAAATGTGCTGCGAAGGTTGTAATGAAGATAATTGCATTCTACATAACACACCTGACGCTAGTCACATGTCTTGTGAGGTTATCTCCATGTTAAGTACTTAAAATTTAACGTTTCGTCGAAATGACACACGTTAAACAATTATTTCTCGAAATTATTGTTTAATTTTGTTAAGCTGAGAATCATGGGCAAATGTTTATGTTCAAAAAAATTATTTTTTTTTTATAATTTGCATACGAAAAATGTATTTTTCTGCACGCAAACACGTGTCGAAATCAAGTTCATTACGACACGCAACATTTTATTACTCACAAGATGATATTCCTGACAAAGACTCAATAAATTCATTAATTCCTTCTCTATTTTAGATGTTTTTGGTCCGCAACCTACTCATTAACTTTTCAAAAATGCTTATAATTTAGAGTATTTTGATATTTCTACATTCTTGTAAATACTCATTAACGCAACATGGAGTACATGGACCATGTACTGATTCCTGAAATAATCTACTTAGTGCTACCGAGATATATTTTGCAATTTTATTAATGCATAGCCCGAAATCGGCAGCTGTTTGTGAGATTTGGACCATCTTTTTTCCATTTACCTCATTATATCAGTAACGTTGGCTAAAACCAAATATTTTGTTTAACGAAAACCCTACTTTGTAGCATAGTAAAGTTACTAACAAAATTATTAACAGCCTTTGTTTTCTTTGTTTCAGGTACGTTAGAACTTTAAAGCCCTCAGAACAATAAGTTGATGATTTTTTCAAACAAGGTGAGCGACCCATAAACTATTTTGCACATTAGTACGTACGAAACGACGCGACGCCATGTGAATATACTAACACGATTGAACGCACTTATCACATTCCGATATGATGCTTTATTAAATAAATATACATAAATACATAAACGAGACACAGTTTGACTTACAAATCACAACCTATAGAAGAAAAATAACGACGTTATTGGTATGCTTACCGCGTGTTCCTTTGTTATTTATTTATTTGTTTTTTTTTTCTCTTTTCCGGTGGTATTATGTCGGTGATCGGCTAGTTTGAGAAAATATACTATATTTTGTATAGTTGTTGTTGAAGCGCTAAATATGTTTTGTATAGTTGTTGTTGAAGCGCTAAATATGTTTTGTATAGTTGTTGAAGCGCTAAATAATCCTCTAGATTTAAATAAATTAAATTTATTAACTTGATGGTAGAATTGTTTTGAAAACTTGAAATTCAAATTAGCATAACGCTTATTATTGGATGATTTGAAAATGAACGCTTTGCGAACTTTTCATTATAGTTTAACTATAATTATCGAACGCTCTCTTAATAAATGGCCATTGACCTCCACACATTTTATGCTTCGTCTATAAAGTACGCCTGTTATTCTCCCAATTACTTCATGTCCTTCTCCAATATCGGCTGCGGTATTTCTAATACGTTGAATTAGTGCATCTCGAGTGTCAAATTTTACCTCGACACATAAAAAAGAAAAACAAAATTATTGAAATGATTTTGAGTCTCGAAAGAATTGATTCAGATCACCGGTGCGTCATATGTGCTAAGAAGCAAAAAATATTTAATTTAGGACGCACCTGAAAAAAAAATGCTAAAATTAGTTCCTCATAGTATTGATGGAATCGTTTACGGCAAACGCAATGCAAGTTCAAGGGTTCACGTCCATTGTTGGAAATCAAAATCATCTTCGTAAATCGCATTTCGGAAAGTGCTTTCTGTTCATTTTGAAACTCTTTCGCAGCTATCCCGAAATACTTTCGGACTAACGAAACTGGTTGCTCGAGTACCGAAAAAACTATTGTATCTGCCTTATACAGTTAACGTAAATGAGAGAATATAGAAACGTACTGTATATGCATATAAGACAAATATAATGACATATCGCTCGTTGGAATTACGCGGAAGATACTTTACGATTTCTAACGCAACTTCGAACTACGACTTTTTACTGGCGCGGGTCTCTTTGGAGGTCATCGTGCGTGCCTTACGTACGGGCGTTAGGCGGCACCAGTAGTGAGCGCTTAAACTAAAAAAGAACTCTCATCTCGCGACGGTGTTCCTGCATATGTAAATGTATACGTATTCCCCTTATACCACTATATTCGTATATTTCGTACCTACGTTGCGTGGATTAATCGCTTTCGCGGTACCGGTCGCGTTCCCTTATCCATTCGCGCATGATTTAAGCGTTCGCTTATGCATTGTATATATAAGGTAGACAGAAGCGGCCGGAACGATAAATTTCTACCGCGTTTGCAAATTATTTGAATGACTACGGGTGCTACGTTGTATGCTGCCGCATGTATTTCATGTACAGTCGCCCGCAAAAATGTTCCCACGTATCGTTTTAATTATTTCAGTGTAACGGAAAAGTAACCATATCGAAACGAATAAAATAGGACAAATTATTTGCGTGGTTACATCGAATGGTACGTACGGGAAGACAGAAAGAACTCCTCCAGAATGCGATTCTGCGCGACTTTATATACCTAAAATTCATGTGACGTATCGTTTCTTATACGTACGTGACATATAGAGGCAAAAGCAATTTTGAAATAAAAGTTACACAAGTTCTAGAACGATTGATTAGCAAATCATATTCACTATTGCTCCAGAATAATATACAGCGATGTCGAAAAGCAAGTAACGAAATAAAAATCAAACAAGAGGGTTTAAATACCAGTGCAATTGCATAGCAAAACACCTTTCACTTCAATATCTTTAATTCTTGTAAAATTAGCTGAAGTCAATCTATTAAGCTTTAAATGAATGCTCCTACTATGGCTGGTGCATCGAAATTTTCCTGATAAATATATCATTTAATTCTGTGGTATAAACTATGCGATCTTACTATTACATGGCGATGCGATTATACCACCTATGTATATCTCTAAATGCTTCTTCGATGGGTCTGTCAAATTAGCGCAGATGAAATTTTTCAACTATCTCTACCATTATCTCTCTACGCTCTTAAGAAATGGGTGTTGAACGAGAAAGGGTAAAATATACGCACAAGTGATTCCTTTAAGTACCCCTTTTATCCGACACATATGGGACCAAATTATGGTAGGATGTGTATACATTACGTAATTTTTTAGCCCACAAAACGTCCATAGGCGTTGCTTCTTGATGACATTCCAAATATTTCAGAACGACTTCAAAGGCGTCCTTTGTGGAATGACTCGGCATGTTTCCAATTACTTCTTAATCACCTTCGTCTTCGTCTATAGTTGTACAGTTATTTTACACAACAGAGAAGATTTGGTCGTCAGCAAGGTCTTCGTTGTCTTTTTTTAACTCAAACTCAGAAGGGTGACTCGGGACGTTATTTACCAGCAAAATATCACGACGGGTAAGTTTTTTGACTTCAAGTGACGCTTTACTGCGTACGAATTCATCGAAAACTAAATTCGTCAAGTTTCAGTCCAATCGGTGAGTATCACTTTGGGGTGTTCCTTTGTAACTGTTGTTCGGGCAAATTCAATTAAAAAAAAACAGTATTTCAAGGATTTTGCCAACTTAATTTTGGTAGAACGCTATTTTTTGTTACCTACCAAAAGAGTATCTAGAGAACACTTCCGGACTTCCGGACCGTGTTCATTTACAAAGCTTTTTCTGATAATTATAACATTATAATAATTATATGCCTTCCTAAACTTTGAAGGACTCTTAAATAGCCAGTTACTTTCGTAGCGAACTGTATCTGTAACTACTGCAGTCTTAAAAGGAACCTCTAGACACATACATTAGTATCTCCCGTTACAACACGCTCGCAATTCTTCCACACTACACAGACATACAGGGGCAGCAAGAATTCTTTATTCTTTAATTCTTTCACATCCGCGTTGCTTAGAAATCGTGACCATTAAATATTTATAACTTAGCGAATCGAAGCACACTTCTGCTGCTGCCTTTATCTGCTTATGTACATACATACGTATGCATTGCATTGGACGCTCTAAAGGCGTGAAACTTATACCCGCATGTATTTAAATGGGATGCATTTACGTATTTCCACTTATGTATATGCTGCTCAGCTCCATACCGGTATTGCATACCTTTAATGGAGTCATAGAATTTAGAAAAACCTGGGAAAAATTGGGTACCAGAGAAGAAAAAGGCGCGTTTGTAGCTGCCGTGACCTGTTGCTTACATTTTTGCTGACGGAGTTAAATTTTAAGGTATTCATGCTACTTCATATCCAGCTAATGCGGTTTAGTTATTCGAAGTTTTTAATTAGCTGCTTGCAAAATATTCTAACTGTTCAAAAAGGAACCAAGCACTTGGTAATGAGGTACGGAAGATTAACGAATGCTCTTTTTAATCCTGTCCAATCTTAGACAAAACATGTAAGAGAACAAAATTGAGGGGCGACCATGCACTAAAAGCAGCTCTTGAGAAAAAGCAGTATGGAGAAAAGCAAAGAAAAATTTGAATGATATCAAAACAGTGTCCAACAGCAATCATATTGAACTATATTGGAGAATAATTTTTGTTGCTACTCGAAATAGCAATGAAACAAAGGAGGTCAACATCTAATTCTCGTAGACCTTACATAGGTATGTATTCGTCTTACGGTTTAGTAATTCCGGTTCTATATACCACCTCGAAAAGTATACTAAATTATGACTTTTTAAAAGACGATAAACGATTTCGTAAGCTCTGGCACTCTCTCGTATACATAGGTGTTTTGATATAAATCAAAAATAATTACGGTATTAATTTTATAGTCCAAAAGGACAGATTTATCAAATTAATGTCTCGTTCATCACGTCATAACACTCCCGGACCGCGCACCAACCTTCGCCGGCGGAGTCAATGACATTAAACGTTTCAAACGTGCCCGTGTGAGGTAACTAAACACTATGTAAAGTGGATATGAATCCAATTTACAAATGAAAAAATCACTACAAGTAGAAGATATATCACGTTTTCGAATAGAATTGCTGGAATATGGACATTTTTTTGCACATTTCCTAATCTGCTCTCTTCGTTCGATGATGTGCAAGGTCTGTGGTGTTCTTTTAATACATTTTCGGTAGTGCCGAATGATCGTAGAAGGCGGTTGGTGACCGGTCAGGCCCCTACACGCCATTGGCCGAACGCCAGTACCACTCAAACTACCGGTTGGTCCTCGCATTCGCCCGGTCACATAATAATGATAATAATAACAGCAGCTCGTAATGATCGGACGCGACGATCAACGGGTAATTGCCAAAGACAGCAATGGCCGATATAACGTATTAAGGAAACCTTCTTACGTATTCGACTTTTCGGAGGGCGTACTTCCCAAAAATTGTATCTACAAAGTTTCGTTTTTTTTTTTCATTTTGTTGGTTAAGCGTGAAGCAATCGCGATGAGCATATTATTAGAGGTTGTGCAAAGTAACAACAGTAATGAAGCCTTTTGTTGCAAAATTGTTAAGGAAGTAAATAGATTTCGGCGGTTAAGTTAACATATCCAAAAGAAAGATATGCAAACACTGAATGTTGGGTAAAGGCAAGGTATCAAAACTGAGATACATAGTCCGCTTGGTTCAAAACATCTACATTCGTAGAAAATTAAATGAATATTTTATCGGTCCCCGCAATTTGCAGAGGTGTTAATCAATACAGTTTAGTGAACTAATGTGGTAATCATGTTAAATAATACAATAATATGAAATATTTAAGCGCTTAAAGTTGCATATTTTTTTGATAAAGAAATTTTTATATAGGAAAATTTCAAGCAACAGCACTCAAAAATAGATAGCACAAATTATGAGAAACACCTTTTAGGGACAACCAGATCTTTTAATAACAGGTATGAGCATATTGTGCAAGTAGTACGTACCAGATACTAAAGCTTAATAAAATCGTGATAAAGCCTATTAACAACCCAATAATACTTATTAAAACATAGTTACATACATAATCCGATCCTGTTGTTGTCCCTTTAAGGTATCGAGCTTTCCTTCTGTTATGTTTGCCTTGCTTCCTTCGTTTTTCCGATCCGTTGCCTTTTCCTTCAGCGACTTCTAGTCTTCCCAATTCTCCTTTAATATACCTTTCACTGTACAATTCCATTTTCTTTTTGGTCTTCTTCTCCGGTTTTTCCCTTCTGGTTTAGGTTTCCATACTTTCTTCACTTCCTCTTTCACTGTCTTTTATCTTCCATCTGCATCAAATGATCGAATCTTCTTCTACATTGATATCTATTTCTATGTTATTATTACTTATGACCAGCTGTTTTTCCTTTTTCGTGTTTCATTTCTATCATTCTAATCTTTAAGGATATGTGTTTTTCTTTTCTCATACTGCTCTTTTGGTCTCTTCGTTCAGTCATGGTGTATGTTTATGCTTGTTCTCGCTGCAGTCCCACAGCCTATTTTGGCTGACAGCATTAACATGTCTTTAATTTTTTTGCAACTTTCATTTAAGTCCTTACTTTATTCTTTTAGGCTTTCCTTTACATCCTTTTGTCACTGTTTTTGTGTTTCCTTTTTCCTTAGTCTATACTATAGTCGTTACTTTTTCCTTCCTCATATTGGTTATGACTCTTCTGACTATTACTCCTTTTGCCTGCTTTATTATAGCTTCTAGAACATGATGGACTTCTTTTTACTCTTGCATCTTTAATATCCGTTTTGCTATATCTTTCTATTATTATATTATCTGTTATTGATTTCGCTTCCCTATTAGCTCTTTTTCTTATGTACTTATGTATTAGAGAAATACAAATATATACCAGTTATAATAATAAAAAAGAATTTTGTTTTCAACATATAACATTTTTAGTGCTCATAAAAGTTGTACCTGACATTAGTAAAACTTCGAACTATTTCCAGTAGAAACAATACATAGATATAGCTTTACCAGAAAACACTTCTATAATTTCGTAATGCTTGCGTATTGTGCTCTAATAGGTGGACAAAATATTTGGGTATTTCCACATATCTTCTTTTAATGGACGACTCTCGCTTTTGTTTGCAAATAATTCCCCAAACCTATCTATGTATATGTGTAAGAGAGAATAACCAACCGCTAAATATCTTGTCTAGAAGCCCATAAGTATGCAGCTGATCAACACTTCGCAACAATAAACTACATGCGTCGCATAAATAAGCGTCAAACGGACGATGTCCCTAACATTCTTTTAATATCGGATTCTGTGGTCGTGCGTTAACCTACGACAATGATTTGATACTTCTGCTCTTGTACTATCTTTAGCGTTCATATTGAGGTAGAAATATTATTATTACCGCCATGTTATACCTGGACAACGGTGAGAATTTATTCGTTTTACATATAACGCTAAACGTTCTAACGGTTGTCATTTCCAAGTGGATTAAGAAAAAATAAGATGTTCAGATGGAATAAAATTTGTAGAAGCCTAATTCTCTGAGTACTGCAAAATATCATTTTGCTGTACCCATTTGTCATTGTTCTCCATTTCAATCTATCTCAACCAAAAACTGGCATTTTCCAGTTTCTTCAAAGGATTTATGTGAAATTTGCCAGTCACAACATAACAACACAAAAGCATCGGCACACTTCGCACCACACAAGTTTAGTTAATTAATCTGAGACAGCTGTTTCGAATATGTGTCGATCTTCATTTTCAACCATTCAACAAGTGCCCCTTTCGTCCATATTTCCATATTTTTCGCATATCTTAGTTTCAGGGTGTGGAATAGGCAAAAGCAGATACTTGCAAATAATATTTTTTATCGAGAGTAGAGATAGAACAGGCTTGTTAGATTTAAAGTTCTTTCTCAAATTATTCGTCCGACGGTAGAAAATGAGGCAAGCAACTGTCCCGGATTAAGGGGATTACTTTTGTGTTGTTTGCCATACTACCCCACAGTCTTTGCTATCATTATTCAGTCTGTCATAACATTTAATAGAAATGCGTGCTTTGCCAAGTGTTGCTGGTATGCGTATTTTTACTTTGCTTTTTAACATAACTTAAAAAAAGGCACTCCCACAAGCTTAAAGTCACTTAGCCTAGTGTTATCTCTTAATTATATTAAAAATTCAAAAATTTTGTTTTTATCTCCATTATAGAAAGCTGATTTGAGATGGTTTTGGGATAATTGCTTGGGGAAGAAAAATCTGCGATATATATCATCTTCCTAATAGATCTAGATGATCTGGCAAACGATATCAACTCAGATAACTTCTTTAAGCAAGCAATTTGGCCTGAAGACATAATTTGTTAGTGTTAAGAATGATGATTAACATTTTTATGATCATAATCCATACAAATATAAATTCCATCAAAAATTAAATGCCAAAAATGTTAAATCGTAAAATTTTTCTAAGGATTAAGTTGAAGGAACTAACAAACGAAGTTATAAAAACTTGGGTTAACGTTCAATGTAATCGTTGATAATCTACATTATTGTGGCAACAACAAGTGACGGTGTATCCCAATTGAATTCATTTCATTATACCATTTTAATTACGCCAATAACAATTTGTATGTATTTTATAACAAGTTTTATCAATTAAAAAACTATTCGATCGTAGAATCGTAAATGTCACCGACACGACTGACTCACACAGTAACGTTCGCTTTTAATCCTTACGTATCTTCAAGGCTGTTTTCGATACAAAAATGTAAATTTTATCGTTTTCCGATAGATGTACAAGTAACAATGATAAGCATATTGGTATCATGGTACTATCTATAGATTCCATTAGTTATCCATATAGTTATATGCATACATAATGCGTACGATTTTTTATTGCAATAGATAAAAGCAGCAGGACTGGAGTGAATTAGAAGGCTTTTTCTCATAGTGTCTTTCTAACTTGTATTCTCCATTTGACCGGTTATAGATATATATGTATCTGTTATGTTAGCGCAATAAAAATTTGTTTATAGGTTTCTTTCGTTCGAGATGATGTCGTTAACAGGCATTACGTTACACAAATGAAGGATATAAAATTCAGATGTATACGAATTTTATGACTTTAATCAATTAGTTTGGAGAGAAATATTCGAATTTCTTGCTTGTGTCCATACATTGTACAATACCAAAAGCATTACATTACAAACGTCAAACATCTTTTTTTATTATTAAATTTTGTGTAAGTTACAAACTACCGATAAGAACGTTATTTATTTATAAAAATGATCATTTTTATACAAAAACTGAAAATCCGGTAGACACCAACACTTTATTAAAAAATAAGCAAGAGATCAAGAAGAAAATAAAAAAATCGGTGCAAAGGATTATACCAGTCCTTGAAATCGTGATGGAAAATCATGTTAAATGGTACAGGGTTTCCATTATTGGGCAAACAGGCTAAAAATAAAATGTCACTGTGCAAAGTTTCTAGAAGTTGAATACAGTTTACGGAAAAAGACTCAAATTAAAAGTTGTAAAATTTGATTCTCTGGATCCCGTATCAGTCACAAAAGTACTTCACAGAGTATTGTAGTCTTGCTGTAGTAAGTGTAAAATTGCGGTATTCCCTTATTCGGTGAAAATATCTGTAGTAAAGGTTTATGATCAGTGACCAACATACTGAATTGAATTTATTTAAATCAAAAATTATGACTAAACCTTCCTTTTCTTTCTGGAAGTTATATTATATGGGTTTGATAACTTTATCTTCACAAACATGACTAGGAGCTGTACAAACTCCCACATTACAAGCGTCCACTACTAATTTAACAGGTAGTTTAAGTTTAAATTGTAACAATACCTTCACAGATGTGAATTTTTGTTTAACATAATTATATGAGTCTACATTGCCTTAACCAATTCCAAGAAACATTTTTCTTTAAAATATTATGTAATAGGTGAAGAATAATAGCTAAATTTTTTAAAAACTTCCCGTAATAATAAATTAACTCCATTACAGACTTTAATCGTGATATATTTTTGGGAACCGGAGCTTTCTTTATAGCTTTTAATTTATCTTCGCACGGATGAATACAATTTTCAGCAATAACATACCTTAAACAAGTAACTAATTATCAATCCAGAACCTTGTAATATTTTTAATACTTTGTATAATGTATTTAATTTCAAATTTATATAACGTAACGGTTTAATTTGCTTCCATAAATTCAGTTCTGTTGGATGCAATTTATAATGACAAAAATATTTATTATAAAAAATATCGGAAATGCATGACATACAGTTTTCAATAAAAATATCTAACATAAATGAATTATTAGAGGCAATAGAGCTATCAGTACTTCTAATATTAATCTTACTTTGAAAGTCAGATTCATATATAAAGAATAATCGAAATTTTAATTTAAATTAATTTGTGAATTACTTTCTTCTATAAATTTTTTTTTTCAGAATTATTTTTACTTTTAACAGCTAACCAAAAAATATAACGTGAACGTGAAATATGCTCTACCGATTGACTGTGCACGTGGTGCAATAGTTCTTCTTTAATAGATAATGTCGTTCCGTAGCCCTAAAGTGCCCCTTCCTACATCCTTCATTTCTACTAACAGTCGGTCCAAGATTTTTGCTTTACCGAGTCCCATAATGAAGATGTCTCTTAAAACGGATGTTAACTCTATACCAAATTCCCAGTGTGCCACTAGAGCTCGAAGTTTGGCCGTCTATTCTTGGATAGATTCGCTTGTTGATTTTTTTCCCCTATATAACTTATATTTTGCAGCAAATACTGATAATTGATCTCGAAAATGTTGATTAAAGAGCTCGATTCATTCTTTTTCTCTCATTTCATTTTCGATAAACACAAATTTAATATTAGTCGATAGGCATTTTCTGATAGCAGATTTTCTCTTCAACTATTCCATTTTCCTCAAAAGAATTATACAAATGTGGTACAAATATTGCCCAGTTATTGGACTCAAATTGTATCATATTCTCGTAAATGCCTGACAATATTTTTTGGTGCGCTAAATTAGTAATTTTAATAAATTTCACTTAACTTCCTCGACGCTACTGTTAAATATAAACTAATTTAGAGAATATAAATAAATAGATGCTGTTGTTTTAACGTATATTTCTCGACTGACACATCACATACATGCTATTTACAACAACGAAAAAGTGTAAATAAAAACATACTCTACACCTACAATATATACAGTTACGTTCAAAAGATATATGACAGTAATATGATTGTTCTAAAAGTAAATACGCACTTTCGATCTTGAATCAAACTTCTCTGAAATAAATAATAAATATAATTCTAGGAATTATCAAAACTTGAGGAACTTAGGAAAAGGAATAATCATAGATGTCTCAAAATCTACTAAATGAACTTTTAAATAGAAATTATCAACGTTTTTTTTAGTAAAATGGGTATTGTTCTAAGTTTTTGATAAATAGAGAATATTAAATGTCGTTGTCATCGATATAAAATTTATGTGTCTGGCATTTATTGCTATGTATTTCCTGTAGAGACCTTCACAATCACCAATTCTAACATGTAACAGACAATATTTCTCAATATACTGAAGCTTACCGGTCATTTCATCTTACAAACAACATTATTCTTTGTACTTTCCACTTTCCGCAGAGATGTAAAAGGTATCAGGTGTACGGGAAAGTGAAGTACAGCTAGTATTACATTACGATATGTACCAAACAGCAACAGTATATAGTTCTCGGTAGACCTCTGGTTTATTACGTAATTTACTCTCACTGCATGTTCGTTCTTTCAAACGCTACCTACGCCGATTTCGCATTAATGTTAGCGAAATTGAGAGAGCCGCGGCTTCCCCGCACTCCCCTTAATACTTCTTGTTCAACGCACCCAAGTCGCGACTACGTTACGTGGAGGGACAGTCTTAATTTTCGCGATATTAAATGTAGCAATTATTAAACATTAAAACGTAAAATAAACGGTTTATAGCGGGCCATTATTAAAATATGCAAATTATTATTGGTATACACGACGGCAGTTCATAACATACGCTCTCCTTTTCGGTGTCGCGGTGTATATCGCGGCGAACCTACATCCAACGTTGCATGTCAGCGCGTAATTGAATGAAATGGATTTTTTTCAGTACCACCACCTGCCAATTGACTTTTATATTACACCCTGTGTATTATTCGATCCTGCACGAGGGTTGCCTTTTATCTACTGCGAGAAATTAACAAAAACAATTTTTCACTGCTGGGAACCTTTTTATTGTTTTTTAGAATAATCTCTGTGATGTCGAGATATCTTTGCATACGTTGGACCCAATTTTCATGTATTTTTTTCCTTAGAGAATCAGGTATCTCTGAAACGTGGGTTTTGAACGCATCAACCGCCTTTTCCAGCGTCGAAAATTGTTGTCCACGCAGTTTGTTCCTGAGAAAATTAAATGTTTATAAATACATCCATACACTAATAGGTTAGGTATCAATTAACGGAATGAAAGCTAACCTTTGTTTTAAATGATACAGTATTTAACGATATTATAGAAACGTCTAACTTATTGTAAAGTTTTCTCTAACTAAACCGCGTCTGTGTCTATTAGTTGCAAATCATTAACAAAAAGTAAGAAAAGAAGTGGTCCCAAAATAGAGCCGTGCAACACTCCAGATGTGACATATAGTTCATAAGACTTATATCCGCCCAAACAACGCAACAGTATCGACACAGTCTGTACCACACAAGTTTAATTGATTAATTCGCGACAGCTGTTTCGAGAAGGCGTCAATCCTCGTCTTCAACGGAATGACCGGTCTATACTGTCATAAATGTATCTATTTGAGGGAGTAGGAAATCACTAAATATTGGGTACTTTAACTTAAGGCTAACGGAATGGCCTACGCTGTAAGAACACTGCCACGCACTCGTCTCCTTGGCTGAAGACGATCTTATGAATCCTGTAAGTGTTCGCTGAGCAGCCTCAGCATCTTATTCTGCCGGGTGTTAAGCTTTTGCAGGTGTGACTTCGCAACTGTAAACTAGGTTAGGACTCTTGACAATATTGGCACATGGTGGTTGGTAAACAGCAGCAATTTTGTCTTCATCTCCAACGGGCTAGTGTATCAATAGGAGGTTTTCCTGGTTTAGTATAGTTGATAATTCTAAAGACAGTATTACTAATATTTCTCTTAGCAATAATATTATTTTTTAATAAAGTTAAGAACTTGCACTAAGTTGCACAAGTTTAGACACAGAGAAGGTTGAATAAAATTTTGTGAACGCGGGTAACTAGTAGTAAATAAATACTAATTTAAGATTCACTTAGAGCCTAGACGCTTAAGCAATGAAACACAACTAATTTTTAATTTAAAATGTTGAGATTGAGACTCTCACCGAAACCCAGAGTACCAACAAACTAGTCTCGTCTCGGTCTCGATACCTTAAAGGTGGTCTCGTCTCGATCTCTTTCTCGAAAATCGAGACAAGACCAACCAAGATTAGTCTCGTCGAAACCGAAGCACTATCTCCAAAATTTCATCTCGCTTGTCGACATCCTCATGCGAATCCTAATATATCATCAACATTGGCCTATCTCAAGCTTCAAACGAAGCGGTCCAATCATCACCTGTAGCTTGAGAACTTCGGTAAGCTTTCCTTCTTTTTATTGGTCTTTACCAAGCCAAACGAATCTGGTACGACGCGGTGTATACCATGCAGATTGGACCTTTGCCTATATGCTCACAAAAGCAGCAACTAAGGTTCAAATCTCAATTTCCATTACTTAACGTCTGCATATCGTCTATATCGTGAGTAAATTTTTGTGTGATACCATCCATTTTGAATTTGAAATTCGTTTCAAATTAATTCGACAACAACAGCAACAACTGAACAAGCGCTACAACAACCATGTAAGTACATTAATTCCAGGCAGGATATTAATTTTCTCAAATACGCTCGTTGTTGTTGTGCTTGTCGACACGACTCGGATAGAAAACAAGAAAAAATCGCCTTGTTAAAAAAATCGATTAATAGCGTGATTTTTATTTTTTTGAAAATATTTTTCGTAACGGCAAAAACCGCTTGGCTACCTCACCACGTATGTGCCCTCACTTTTTCGCTTGGTAATCGTACATATTTATCGAGAAAATGGCGACCGAATATCGTGTAAATATCGTAAGCAACAGTATACAGCCAAAGTCAAATAGCTACAGTGATATAGAAGTTCTTTTGAAAGCGCTAACTTTTACAAGTGCAATAAGGCTAGAACGGTGTGGTTACAGCTTTAAAACAAAGAACATATTTTACTACTCATAATTAGCTACATACTATAGTTAAGCTGAAGCTTTCACTTCAAGAATGTTAAAATAGCGAAATTGATGTGTTTTTGAAGAATTTGTTTTTTGTTCGGAGATGCCATTAGAAAATTGCTAAAAGAAGATGCTGGGATTTATTTATTGTATAATGAAATAATACGATGCCTGCATTTCTCATGAGAAATAATAACGGCTTATTGTTTACATCGATTCTTTCCAGTTTCTTATTACGTTTACTTATGTATACTCAACATATGCTTTTAACAATAGCACAATTTTTTTTGGTAAACAGAATTTCGTCCCTGACTGTATACGTACGGGACTCTCCCACATCTACAACCATGTGAACTTGCTCATTACTTGCATGATTTTGTTTGATGGATTAGATTGGATAGGCAGCGTTGAAAACGGTTCTTACTCACCTATTTTACCGAGAAACATCGATTCACCGGGCCGAACCTGTTACAATAGAGCAAACGCAAATCGGCGAAAAAAACTCGATATTCTATTAAAAACTTATTAACGTTCCTAAATTGTAACGTTACGTTTTCAGTTAATTCGGCTCGAAGAAAAAAATCGCTCGTAGGACGACGACCGACAACTTTGACGGTTCATTTACATCTTCAAGAATCTTCAGAATCTCCCTCAATTTTCGCCAAGTTAAAAACACCCGCAGTTATAAACATTACATCTGCAAACAATGTCGTAAAAATTTATGTTTACGTTCAATCTGTGCATTTTGGGGGTGACTCGTGGTAATCATTGACCACGTATACCCTTAAGGGACAATGTAGTTTGCCTGCAAGCGCACAAAAGGCGGTTCCATCGGCGCTACATTGTTGCAAGATGTAATCTTAACGGACGATAATTTAAGCGTATTAAGCCGTAATTTTTTGCATTGATACGTCTCAGTTTGCTCAAAATAGCCGGTCAATAGCGCGTTATATATACTCTAATTAATTTTTTTTATATGTTGGCACTATAACAGCGGCGAATTAAATCGGTATATTACCTGTTTGGCGATGTTAATAATTAATGGAGTCGAACGCCGGATGATGAAATGAAAGGTAAGGACCTCAAATTACCTCACTACCCCTTGTAAATCCACTATCCAGCTCAAAATAATTGCAAAGTGGCCCGACCGAATGCGGTTTTACGGCGAAGAATGGGCTTGCTTTTTCAATTTGGTCTGCGTTTTTACTATAAGCAATAGGTCGATGATTCAAGGGAATTGACCATGTTAAATTTTTATTACTTACTGAAGGTAGACGATGTGACCAGCAATTAAGTGCATTACTGATCGGATAAAGCCAATAAAACAGCTATTGTGAGGCTAAATAATAGTAAAGTGTATATATGGATTGCGAATTGACATTGAAGCAAGAACTATGGCAGGTATGACAGCATTGATGGAAGAAAATTACATAACTTTATACATTTTTTTTTTTAATTTTTACAACAATTGGTGGGAGCAAAGTTGTTTTGTTTGGAGTAGAGAGGTTCTGTAGCAGCACATTACTTGTAACTCTATAGTTTTCTAGACAATGGACCAATAATGATAGTGATAATAATAGTTAATGGAAACTCGCTAAAAATGCGGCTGGTATCAAAATTGTTCAAACCACGTCAAAATAATTCGACCTCAACGTCGTTTTAAATCACTAAATCACTAAGAAAAATGATATCTTTAATAAAGCTTTGGGCAGCCAAAATTCCTATGTAGTTAGATAGAGGGCGTTAAAATTAACAATTCATGTACATTGACTGCAATTAAAAATGCACCACCAGAAATATTTGCAAAATAATCCTTATTAGTATCAAAAATGCTTATACGACTTATAAACAAAAGACAATTCAACAAAGGAAAAGTAAAAAATGTTGCCGTGTTATACAATCAAGCGCCTCAAAGGGGTGGTCCTTCTGGGTTCGCCCGAACCTGCTCTACGTGTTTTACCTTGAATTGCAATCCGGAAGTTTCAACACCGTAGTACAGTCGAATGATTACACTCAATTTCCCGGAAACTAACACCGCCTTCATATAACCCAATAATCCGACCGCGTTCGAAAAGGGTTAATTGTCTGTAAGGAACTTGCACCTTACGGACAATTAACCCTTTTCGAACGCGGTCGTCAGCGAAACATCACTCACGATTACTTAAAATATACGCATATCGCTCATTTTTGTACATTTGGATTGCAACTATCGGATTATAACAGGTGTTCCTTCAGAAACACATTTATCAGATTTTAATCAAATACTCCAACAATTTATGGGTTGTGCATTTTTAATTGCTGTCAGTGTATTTTCCGCAATTAACACTTTTATAATGAAAATTTAAATGGCGAACGATATTTAGACATATTGCACAATATTGTCTAAGAAGATTGCTAGCATTGCTGCTGACGCTTGATATCAAATGTCCACATATCTTTGGAAAGTACTCATCTTAAACAGGCTATTAATAGAGCTATGAATAGTACTGATCGCCCAGTTCTATTCTCCAGTATCGTCCTTTGGGGAACCCTCCTCCCCCCCTAGGTATGAAATGAATCCCACATGCTCGTCGCTAAGGATTTAAAATTCACAATACATACTCTTTACATATAAAATGAATTTGCTTTTTGAGAAATTGCCGATATTCTTACACTAGTAAACAACAGCAGTTATTAGCAAATGTTCCGATTAACGCATTAAATTACATCTTACTGGCATTAGGAACCGTTTCACTCGAAGACCCACGCCCTTATAAATATGTAGAACATATACTACGCAATTTGCGTAGCCAGAATGATCGCTAAGCATACATAAACATGCTTGTGTTGGTACACTCATAGCCAGATATTAAAATGGGTCGTAGATAGCTAGAAAATTACACAGCGTGGTGCGGAATAGTATTAGCAGAACCAGCGTTGTCTTTTTTTATTTTTATCTTTGTTTGTGATAAAGTCTACTGAAGTCGAAGTATGATTTAAAGTGATTGCGCGACAGTTGTTTAGAAACTGGTTCAGAAAAGCATCTACGCACTTAGTTCTTTTTCATACGCAATGTGAACATTTTTGAATTTTCGTTAGAAACTAATCCAGAAGGCTATTCAAAACTTCCAAGTCCATTTAACAATCTATTCGAAATTCTGTCAATAATCCTACAATAAATAAGTGCATCAAACTCCTTTTAGTCATCGATACGCAGCTAATCCGTACTTCCAATAATTAGCCCTCTATGGCGACTTACCCGCACTAATTTTAATTGAAAGTCATAAAGCTCCCGTGATGCGGCCATATTTAATGATTACAACCGCTTTTTGTTAATTGTCTTCGGCCACCGAATATACAACTTATGTATATACCTTCTGCATTTTGCCCGAATCAGAAGTAAACGAGCAAAAAGAAGAGGGCGGTAAAGCAACAACAGAACACAAGAAAAACAAAAGTGGAAAAAGGAAAAAGATGAAGCAAACTTCGTCGTCAGTGCAATAACTGGAACAAGTTTATAATTAATATTGAGAGATTGATATATTTTGGGCGGATCTTCTCAGGAGCGTATGAAGTCAAGGAGAAAATAGCAGCGAAAATGCTTTTATAGATATAGATGGCTTCGTATACTGAAATTCGCGTTAGGATCATGTGCTTAAATGGAGTAAGTAGGTAGCCGGAAATTGAAGCAATTTCATTTAAAATAAAACAGTTTCTAAAACTTGCTTGAAACGTTTAATTGAACTATTAATTCAACGATGTTCACGTAGTTTGATAATCTTTTTAATTGGAAAATGTGCAAAGAATAATTTTTCGCCCTAACAACACGTATGGCAACAGTTCCCTATAAAGCAAGTTATAATACCAACACGTGTTTTACACCATTTGATGCAGCTAGCTATCATGCTCTTTTCTGCGGGCAGATTTAAATTACCGTACTTGACCTTCATGTACCGTTGTTTCTGTTGATCCGATTTTTAAATTACTTCTAAGCATGCCGTTCTTAGCTTTACGTTATCGTGCTTTCATCCCTTTGGTTGAGAAATAATGACCACAAAACTGTCTACACACTCCGCACCACTCAAGTTTAATTATTTAATCCGGGACACCCGTTTCGAAGATACGTCGATCCTCATTTTCAACCGTTGGCCGAATTCTTTGGTTGAGAGATAAGATTCCTATCCAAGTGACAATTAGGTATATCTACTTTCCTCATTACACTTCAGAGGTTTTTGGTTCCTGCTTTACAGAAAATAAAATGTAATAAAACGCATGTTATCCATCCTTACGAGGGAATCGATCTTAGATCTTGCTTGCTGAGGATTTAACCGGCATAACGGTGTAGTCCTTCCTCTTTTTCCTCCTCTATAATACCAAACAGGAGCTAGCGATGATTGCATAGCGTCGGGTGATTCAGCAGCATTAGACTAGCTACAGGCACTAATTGGGACGACGCGGTGGAACCACTCAAGGGATAATTACCAGTTATTTTCTCAATTTATGATTTCACCACTTTTTTCTACAAATCGGCCGGGCTGTCCAAAAGATGCGTTTGGAGAAGAGCGAGCGAGATGTAATTTAAAAATAATGCGTCTGATTATGTCTCCGAATGGTTTTTTTTAGCTTCGTTTTCGTTGTATATTAGGCGGCTGCTGCTGTAGCTACCACTGCTCCCACAGAGTTCGGGTTTGACGTAGAGAAGTAATGGCTAAGTAAACCGAACTTAAACACCACGAAATCGGCGGCTAAGCGCCTCACGGTTAATAATAAAGCATCAAGCGCTCTCTACGAAATGATAAAGCAATAGGCGAGAAAGGGCTGTAATTCTCGAACCAAGTGGGACGTCGTTAGAGCGGTGAAACAATTTTATTTAATTGGCAAGAAGTATAGAAGTGTTAGAGGGGGTGTCTAGCTAGGACTGAACCACATCAATTGCCATTAGGAAGGTATTAAGCATTGGGAAGCGGAAATCGGCCATCTTTACTCTTATTGGTTCTTATTTAATGTTCTACTAATTTTAAAGTCAATTTAAAAACATACAAGTAAAAATTGGTTGGACTGGGATATATTCAGAATTATACTTGATAACATATTTTTTATCCGCATCATAATAATTCATAACGCTTACAACATTGATAATGTTATAATTGGAGATAGAAGTAAGAAGTTTCTTTATCTGAAAACTTGCCAGTACTTTTAAAAATACTGTTAATTGGCTATCACAACATTGGCTAATCGATTCAGATACAGATGAAATCTTGCAAAAAACGAAAGAAAACATATATACAAAAAAGTAAGAATAAGCGATGAGTAAACAAGCCCGCGACAGCTTCGTGTTAAGACGATATATTTTTTAATTTACACCCTAATGAACACGAAGATAAAATTACAAACAGCATTAAAAATGCGGCTAATGTGAAAACGATACCACCACGAGATAAGATTTATTAATACGTCCTTGATATTTTCGTGTCAGTAAAAGGCAGTGAATACAAAAAAGGAAAAATAAAAGTAAACAAAAGCGAAATAAATAATAATATCGCAAGAACAACGAAACGCGATGGAAGTACAAAAACAAAAAGGACTATCGAACCTGTTGAACTTCTCATCGTTTCGTGGGTAAGAAATTGGAAGTAATTATAACGTATAGGTTGTGAACAATCGACAAGTAAATAGGATCGCAAATATCAAATGATATCTTATCGATTAAGCTTTAATTTAAAATACGTAAGTTGTACGGAATAATAGTATAACTTGAAAGCGTAAATAGCAAATACTATATCCAACTAACAATGTAGTTTAACTATTCTGTTATCGTAAGAAACTCAGATTTAATCACATTCGGATATTTTTCTGTTTTTGCTACAAAGCGCGATATCTAGCATTACCAAGAATTAATTCGGCAATTACACCTAACTCAACATCTCAAACCTGTCAACCAGTAAAAGCGCATCGCAAATTAAACACTGCATGGAAAGTAGCGCACTTTATTAAGTCTATTTACATGAGAGATTAGTTACTGACAGTTTAGAGGTAATAACCGTGCATAATTTGCGACCGGCGCATGCAGTTAAACGATATCGCGACAACTTTGATAATCGATTGGTTACGCGTTGAAAAAACAAGAAAAATCGGCAGGATAAGTACCTGTTACTGGCTAGCGCAAAAAATCACACGTAAACATTACAAAAAAGACTATGTAAGATCCGAGTTGGTAATTCATGTTATCGTTGCATTTATGAACTGGTAAGCATACATCTACATCTGCATAGGATAACTTACGAGCGACGTCCTGTTGTTACGCGAGGAAAGAAGATATATAATAGGATAAGAGAGAGAATTAGAATCTTAGTAATTGCGACTTGCGTAAGAATTAATCCCTGAAAGAACGTCGTTACCCGGTATTTGGTGTCTCGTACATGATTCGTTGTTCGGCTAATTAGCAATCGAATACTGTAATCGTATAGTATACGTGTGTAGCGTAAGGCTGCAGTTCTAAATCTGTATCCGGCACAACGGACTGGACTTAGAGATAATATTGTGTAACACTCTACGTAACCTCATTTATGTTTAAGTTACATTGAAGAAGTGGATGCGGTTCGATTGTTTCATTCCAGCCATATTTAATGCATAGAAATTCAATAAATTGTACGGTTCGTAGGGACTTGCCACATTTACTAAGTTTTATATGATATTTTCAGTATTAATAATTACAAAATTGCATACAACAAGCATTAATTGACCTGAACTTTTTTAAAGTAGGAAGATAATACATATGCCTTAAAAGTTGAACAAACGCAAGTATATAAACAGTTTCAAGGTTGATGTCTTAATATCGCGAAATAAGAATTATTTCGCGCCAGTTGTTAAATTCTATTTATTTAAAACATTCCTAATTTCGAGCGTTTTCTTGTATATTTATCTTAACGCAAGTCCTCCTCCTTTAAAAAGAGTATTTAACCTTATCCCTGTTTAGGTTAATCTAGCGATGATGATAGATGATAATGATATAGAATTTGTGATATGTTCTCCTTAGATTAAAATGTCCACTACAACGTATACGCTTCTTATGCGTTTGAAATTAATATTAAATTTTTCTTACAAATAACCTTCCTTACAAAGTACGTAAAAATATATAAAAATATTCAACGTGTTCACTTTTATTTTCGTAAATATCTCTAAACAAGACGCTCGCCATATCTAATTTTTTATTGATTACGATCACGTACACCTCGGCCATTAAAAAAGAAAATACCACCCACGAGTAAGCGTCCACTTCCCTTCGAAATATGACGCAATTAATTTCTTTCTTTCCTTGGAATATATCGAACTATATAATACCAAAAGACATCAAGTGCTGTATGTATATGTCCTTACAAACCGTTTCGCCTTCTTGCAACGCGTAATTGTAAAAATTAATGAACTGTAAAACTCGAGGCCGTCACATACCCACACACCTAACACACATACGACACCAGAAAATGTAATTCAATTTGCTAGAAAACAATTTTCGAATTCATTCAACCAGCAACCCGCAGAAGCTTAGTGATCGGCTTAACTGAGATGTTGATCGAAATTCAGTAACAGAAGCACGCCTATATATTATGATTCGAATTGAAATAAGACTATAAATCTGAAAAAAATGCGTAACTGTTCAATTTCAAGAATTTCTGCAGAAATTTTGATAAATTCACTTTCACATCCTCGACCGCAAAAGTGCACTTTTGTCGTTTGTGACAAGATTCTTAAAGATAACACGTGAGGTTCATTACTTCCTGCAAGCTGATTTTGTTACACCTTTTTAAGAACAATAACTGTATAGTGGGTTATTTAAATTTTGTAAATACAAAAATTCAAGCTATACTTATATAAAATAATAAGATGGGTGCAGGAACTTCGCAGTACAATAGTTACATAAATAAAAAACCTTGCAGTAAACCGATTGCAAATTTATTTTGAGTGGTAAAAGAGCTTATTTGATATTGATAGCAAAATGTGGCAAATCCGCATACCTAGCTGACGAAAGAGAGACAATAAACTGGAAAACTTTAGAGTGTAAGGAAAATAAGCTAGAATAGAAACAACAGTGAACAGAAGAAAAACAACAGTATCTAATAGTAACATAAACCAGAAAACAATGGCAAGCACAACCAAAGCTCAGAAATTAAAACTGAATCTTTAGGAAGTTAATAATCAGGATATGCGTCCAAAGCTACAAAAGAGGCAAAAATCCGGTACGTATTACTGTATAGAGGACATTATATTCTACTTGTTTTCAAAACTTTTCTTAGTCAAGAAACCAAAGCTGAATCTAGTGTACAATGAGCAGATGTACGTTGTGGCAAAAAAAAAAATCATCATGTTTAAAGTTGTATAAATTGCCAAATAGGTAATGGTTGCATGAATTATTTAATAGTACTTTAACTGTGTATTCTTTGCACTTTTTTGTTATTTATCATCCTTTGGCGTATATTTTTTTTTTCATGAAAGTACGTATTTGCTTCTACGCTCAATATAACATCCAATTTTTATGGCTATATTCTTTTGCTGGATTGCCTTTACTATCTGCAGCTTACCGTAAAGTGCGACTTACATTAATTAATTTTGCCGTATATCCATACGTTTGTACGCGCAAGTCGGTGTGTAAGAGCAAGATTTACATTTCTCGACGTGCGGCGTGAAGGCATTAGTTGTACATAATTCACTATAATTCGCGTCAGTACATTATATTTTATTTAATGCTTGTGCGTCTTTTTCGCCGTTGAACGAGACCGGTTCCGTATAATGAACATTTCTGTGAGCGTTCGCGGTTATCGATATATATCTCAGCGTGCGCATGCTGCGGTAGAAAGCTCGGGAAGAAATCAAAGGCATGCGTACGCTTGCATTAAATCGTAACTTAACGCCGTACGTACGAAACCCAATAATGACCCGCGTGCATGGCTGCGTTTCTAGTTTATTATGGTCGTACACAAGTTCCAAGGATTTGGAGACATGAGGAGATATTCTATAACCAAACAAATCTTACCTCGATAAGAAGTTGTTTATGCGTTACTTAATATTTTACTTAGATCAGTTACAAATCATGCTACTTCATCTAATACTCATCATTCTTGTATTGAAACAACGAAACAATAGTAAACGCAAAAATGGTGTAATACGTTTCCCTTCCCTGTTGAAAGTGTAAAAATAAAAAAGGAGGAATCGAATAATAGGTTAAGTTAAATTAAACAAACAATAATGCATAACATTTCAAAGAAAAGAAAGTATTTTATGTTTTATGTTATATACCACAAAATGGAGAAATGTTAAAGGTGAAGTTGTATGGTCGTTTTTATTTATATTATCGTGAAACTTTATCCAAAAATCCACAAGCTAAGTTGGTAATTTTGTAACCAGCTTAAAATTATTTCTGTTATGTTTGGTATTAAACCCGGTATTTTCATTATTACTATAAATACATTAACATCAATAGTGAAAATAATTTAAAATATTAAGAATTGTACAGTTACCTTATTTAGTCTTCTAAATTTTTTTAATTTCTCTGCAAAATAGTGTTACGATCATTCTTTGAAAGGACTAGTCATATTCACCAATACCATTGTAAAATCTTCTAAAACATTTATTTCTTTATAACCTCTTCTATAAGTTCCTTCAGCGCTAATAAGCTATTAAAATCTCTTTAAAATAATGACTTGTTAAATGGACGCCTTCCCCAACTACACCTGCTTGCCATAACTAAAAATGCAGAAAACATGAAAATGGACGTAGATGGAAGAGATATCAAAAATGTTTAATTTTTAGTTTTGTTAGCGCAGCACCTGGGATTGCATATTCTTCATGCCTCCCACAACTAAATGTAAGTACATTCTCGCAAATCAATCCTGAACGTTTTTAATATAAAGGAATGTAACTAATATGACACCGTAGTAAGTTTAAAGCAATCCTTAAGGTCCGTAATCTTTCAAAATCGATTAAAAACCACCTGATATTTAAACACCGGCTTCACTGAAAACAAACTAGTAGGTGTGTATCACCCGTGATTATCTCGATAAGCAATCACACTTAACTCACGTTTCTTCGTCATTTTCAAACCTCCAAGATACGATATCCTTTTGTAGAATCGACACGATATGGACTTTTGTTGTACGTATACATATTAGTAAATTATATTGAGGATCCAAGGACTTGTAATAATGATAATTGCTTTATTATCAAGTAAACTCGTACATAATAGAGAACATACAATACTTGAAAAAGAGGAAGTCCAGTTTTGGTTAAATCGCTTAATTTCATTTTGTTTCTATTCAGAAAACAATTAGTGTTTTCTATTATTATTTACAACATAGTGCTCTAATTAGGAAATTAATTAGTAAACATCCAATAACAACACTACATGTCCTATTCCACAACATCAATGAACAAAACCAAACAACATATATACACATATATATGTATATCTCAAGTCTCAAGTTCACGTTACAATTTACAATCTTCTGGAATGAGGAAGTTCTCTCCGTTCTTGACTCTTCCACACATATCCATCCGCCAATAGCTATGGAATAACCGACCTCTTCGCGTCCGCAAACCGACCAAGGTCTCTCTACAATAGAAATACACTACCGCCAAAGAGAATGCATCAATTTCAGAAAAGCTCATGAATTCTTAGAATAGGAAAATGCAAAAGGAGCTAGTAACTTTTTAATAAATAATATAATAGTTGTAAGTTATCGTGTTATTAACAATAAGAGTTGAATGAACGGTACTAAGTACCGATGCTACCAGAAAAGAATCTTTAAACTAGTCTAGAGACTGCTTAGCGCTTTATAGTGATTATTTCTACATTTCATCTTTGAAATATTAAAGTGCTTTACCTTACAAGTGAAGGACGTAGGATAATTCATTCTCTGTGAACTCTAGTGTATACGCATTTAATATATGGATACACGAGCACAGCTAACTTCGATCATTCGATCTGGACAACTTTACCACCAATACCAACGCAAGAGAAACAAAAAGTCGTCGGCAATGCGGCCGCTGGTAACGCAGCTCAGTTCTTACATTGGGATATTGTACAAAATTGTTCGGCCAGTACGATTATTATTACCGCGGAGTTTTCGATTTGCAAAAAAAGGGAAACGAAGCTATGGTTAAAGAGGAAATAGAAGAAGAAGAGGTAGTAGTAGTGGAAGAAAGCTCCAGCTCGCGATCTTTTACAACCTGGCGAAGCTTTAATAGTGGCAACTTGGATATTATTGGTTTTAGCGAAAAATCGTCTGGTCGTAAGTGTAATTTCGTAACCAAGAAAAATCGCCTACTGCACGGTAGTAGGTATTGGTTGCGAAATTAACATCGACGACGGCTGTTCGACTTGACGGCGTTTAGTGTTATTAATATAATTTCCAGGATTATTTGAACGCGACCAGACTTTATTATAGTCATTATCCACGGATAGCGCAGGATAATGGGCAGATCGCTGAGGAAGATATATAATAGGAATTACGACGTGATTTCTCGAAGACAAATAAGTTATTCAATTTGCTAGCAAGAGGTCATGTAACCTCAACGTCGATATGTTGCAGTCGTTCAGTGCAATCGTTATATAGTGTCACTTTCAATTCGTAACAACTCTATTTATGACTAATTTCATTTAATGTGGCGTTAAATACTTCAGTCAAAACAGGTTCCATCCTTTTCCCAAGTTTTAAAAACAGTGTCCACTATACAACTCCTTCCCTTTTTAAAAAGGAGCTTCTTGTATGTTCGTCTTTAGGATGAGCACAAATGAAACGGGTTAGAGTTTTAGTTTGTTAGAATAGGAAAAGACTGTGCGGATTCAGACTCGAATAAATAGCTTATTTAATACATAGGAGCACCATACCCATCGCAGGGAAAATACATTGGAACCCCTATATGCAAATCGAAAAATCCAAGATTTTAACATCTATGAATGCAAGAGCGATAGCAATGTTCCAGTAGACCTTCACGTATTGAATACCACGGTGCTCGCTCCTCGCTGACATATTCCTTAATAGACCTGACCAGAGGTGGGTGGGTAAAAGTAAATAATTTACAATGGATTGTAAAAAACATTAAACTGTATCAATCATGTAAAAAACCAATAGCTACTAAAGAAATTGAAATATCACTATGCAAGACGTTCTCAGTTTAAAAGAGAATTGTTACATCTCAAAATAACGCGATATTTAGATGAAGACATGGTGTGATTTCCAAAAACGAGCAATTGAATAAGTAATTGTAAATTCCGATTAAAGATGTTGTGCCACAACAAAAAATTACACAGAAATTGTCCCAAAAATAACGAAAACACTATTAAACAAAGTACTAAAGCATTGTATTCATGATTGTAAAATTCTACATGTTTGTATTGGGAATGACTGATACCTTTCATGTATGTGCAGTGAGTCTTGCTGGCGTTTTGAAAAAAATCTCCTTTTAAATTTAATAAAATAAATTTCAGGAGCAACTTAAAAAGCAACGGACAACACGCAGAGAATTGTAAAAATGACAACTATAGATTAGTTAACGTAACAGCCAAGCTCATTCCTATACCAATACGTGTTTGCTTGAGCTCCTTCGCTCTGCTATGAAGTTTTATACCAATCTAATTTGTAAACACAAAATTCATGACATTTTAGATTTAAACTGTGTAGATACATAAACATCTATACATATTAAAGTAGTGTATTTTCTTATTTCTTTCTGATCGACAGACGATCATATGCGCTTGTTTGATCTGCGGCGCTTTTCCATCAAAGTCCGGTAATATTATCGGTTTTTTAATTACATGACTAGGATATTTCGCGTCCATCGGCGCACCGATTCATTATTAAAAATTTCTGGGCGGCAAAGGCGCAATGTTTTAATAAATATTTTTTGTGTTCGCCTTCACAAATATATAGCGGGACCGCGAAGGATTAAGCGGGGTGACAAGCGGGGGGAGCAAGAATTCCTTTCTGTTCTTGTTCTTCGTTCTCTCCTTTGGGCGTTTGACAGCCCGCTATGTGAGTGTATTTTCGTTATACACGTCATATCTACACACTTTGATTACTGTTTCGGCCAGTTTTAATGATTTCGTATACTTATTTAATAGACAGATTAAATTAAGTGTATGTACTGGAGTTTTACGAGTCGGCTTTTAGCGAGTGATGTTGCTGTATACAGTTTGTTCCGATAGAGAAGAGTAACTAACGATTATGTTAAACTTTTGTTAGTCCACAAAAAAAAAATATTCTAAGGGTCGCAAAGATTAAACACGGCCCAGGCACACATACCACGCAAGTAAATGGAAAAAACGTCGTCCATACGTACAATATAATGATGATTACTTCTCCGAATGACATCGGTAGAGAAAAAAGCCCATAATTATAAGCCTTGCGTCCGTTACGTTGGGATCCCTGCGATGGAAAATTACTACTTTCGGCATTTTTCGCTCCAAACGCCTTGTGTTTATAGCGTCATATAATGAGCAATTTTCTTTGTGCTTTGCTGTCGAAGCGTTGCCGTTGGATATGTCCTTCTTCATCATTCACCTCGGCGTTTGACGAGAGAGACGACAGCGCGACGTCTAACCTCTCTCCTTGTACAAACAAAAGAGAGCATACTACAATAAAAAAGAATATAACAACAAAATGAAAAAGTTTACGACGACGTGAAAGACGAAGAACTTAAGGACGTGTGTGTAGTGGAAGCAGTAAAATAGTGCTGCGTGTAATTTGTTTCCACTACCCGAGTCGACGATAGCGTTACTGCTGATACATCCTCTAATTTCTATTTACAAGCAATGCGCTTTTAATGGAATATATCCGGTTGATAATGCTGATATATGTACTGCCTATCTAGCTTACTTAATCTATAAATACAGGACCGGCACGAACGTTATGCGTATGCATTGAAACACCTGCAAATATCGATACACTAGTAACAAGTATCTTCTATGTTAAAGCTTCGAGGTGAATCTGCGAAATTCTTTCGGACTTATTAGTCCGAAAGAATTATTACTTTTCCAATCAAAACGCAAATTCGATAGTTTCAATGTGTACTACTTATGCCACGAAACACATTCTTCATTTCTATTTTTCATTTTCCCCTCACTACATCGGATGGTATCGATTTGGGGAAAGCACCTCCACTACTACCATCCCATTCAAGTTATCTCTAGCTTGGCGAACGCAATAATGCATTCAAATCTGACTAACAACATCAATGGAGAGGGCCATACAACTTCAAAAACCTGAAAATTTTCCTACGAGTTATCACCTACTACAACAAATCCATCCTCGAATTCGTTGAAAAGTGTTCTATGAAACATATTCGCAACAATCCCGAGAAACATGTATTTCAAAGAAATTATTTTCAATAGCGCAAGTGTTAAATAATGGAAACTCATAAATCATCCTAAGTGACAGCCAATGTAAAAGGGCCACCGGCAGAAATTTGCACTTCTGAGATCCTTCACCTACAAAAGAGCTAATTTTCTCTACGACTACATGATAACCATTGCAGAAGATGAAAATTACGTAAAAACTTTTCGCGGTTCAAAACTACAACTGCTTGCAACGATGCACTGAACCTTGATTTTAAAATTCACAAAATATTCCTCGAATAATTCAACATCTTCTTTAGTATTGTGCATGTAACCACGAAGGAGAATATAAAATTGTTTCGCGAATATTTTATTTTAAACGGCGAAGAAAATCAGAATAAGACGTGATTCTCTTGCTTTAAAAATAGCCTTTTCGTACTTTTGATGGTGAAGTACTGATAAGGCCCGTAAGAACAAACGAACGCGTTGAAGGAATTTGCCGAGGTCCGACAAACCGAGCTGCAGAGAGAGGAAACCACGGAGATGTCGTAGGATGAAGGAACAACGTCGCTCGAGGCATTAAAGTTTAATACAACAATGTGCAGCTTGATCACGCTTCGGTACGTGACCATGTTTCCGCTGGAAACAAGCTGGTAATATTAATAGATTTTAATGAAATCGACCGGTGGATCCAATGACTTACTGCCACGTTTCTTCGCTATTCCTCCGAGAAGAAATAAAAGAAAACTGTTTCTATGATATTTCACGTTTCGAAGTAAAAGTGTTTACAAGAAGAAACAAAGGAATAAACACACGTGTATATAGCTAAAACATTGCGTGACTGACGCCCTATATATTGCTAAGACATGAAGCAACTGTTAACAGTTCAAAAATAAACGTTAGCATCCTTTTGTTACTATATTTGGTATAGAAAACAAAATAGTATATTAAAGAGCAAGTACGCCGATATTGAATGTAATAATATAAATTGTATTCTACTCGAGCTTGGTAATTTATTATTTAATAAATCACGTGAAGTAAACGCGAAGAAATGAAGAATTCGACATTGAAACAGTATCTGGAAGCATTTTATTAGCATATTTTCAAGTACAACGCAAAACAAAGAAGTCTTCTACTTTACAGTCGGGGTACTCCATGTTTACGTCTTAATAGCTTCAAGAACGTGGACATCCCAATTTACTGTAAATTACAAGCTCTTAGGAACGTTCATCAGTAGGTTACGAACCAAGAAAATTCGAAATATTAGAGATGGTTTGATACGAAGACGTATGCTAATTTATAGCCAAAAAAATATTATTTACTAAATTTCCTTCTTTGCTCCTTTGGTAGCAAGCTTTCAAATTGTCAAATACTGAGCTATATGTAGTGGACACTGTTTTCGACGAACCAGTGTTTTGCAACTAGAGACTTTTTCAGAATAAAGAGTTATGGAGGATGGAAATCGCATGCTGTAGTCAAGGCTTATTTCACTGATCCGGTCTTAGGAATCTTCCGTGAGAATATAATATTTCTTTCCCGCTTTTACGTTAACACCACAAGGTCATGTACGTATATATATACAAGTCCAAATTTGTGCACACACAACGTCCCAATTTACCATCTATTCTCTAACTAAATCCTGCATGCGCATGGTACACTGTAGCATGATCTAATAACGCCCACACCTATTAATTGTTTTTTTTTTGCTTCCAACTAGATAATTATATGCTTTTCGCACGCAACTAAACTTGATATATGCCCGGTTGTTGTGCTATATCTCTATTTACATCATTGCAATACCCAATACGATTTAATAATTTATGAAGGCAAAAAATCCACACTTGCATATTATGATCTCTCAGCAGTAGAGAAAAAAAAAAACTAAACGCGGAACCTTGTAACCATCATATTCGTGGAATTCAAATGAGCAGTTTCTGTGTCATTGGCGAAACACCTGTTCGTCGATTGTTTCGTCATCCGCAATCCATATTATTATTAATTAGTTTAGGCGTGATTATTCCAACCTATTAGTACGGATCGCGAATTAATTGCGGATATGCTACATGTATAAAACGAAACAATTAG
>LR736894.1:2230909-2349949 GCA_902654985.2 Oryctes borbonicus
TAACACAATATTGGATGTTTAGGATATTGAATTGGACGCTAATTGTTCAAGTAACATATGCTTACATATCGTTTGTTTAGGTTTATTCATGCAAGTGTGCATGGATTAAGAGAATACAAAAGAGCTCAATAGGAAACAGTGTTTTTGTCAAAGTATTCCCCAATATACATATAATACATGCTTGTATTCCAATCAATCAACTTTTTAAAATAGGAAATATACCGCAGTATCATTCTTGTTTATTTATCACAGGCGTAAAGATATAAATTTGCTTCGTCTTACTGTTAAACGTGTGTAAGTGTGCATCTGTCGTTTTGGCGCGAAAGTTTTAAGAAAATTTACTTTTAAAATGGCACGTGGCAAGCCTACCAGTGTAGAAAAACGTTCACGCATTATTACGCTGTTTGAAGAAGGATATTCGGGGCGACAAATTGCTGAAAAAAGAAATATGAGAAGTTCAAGAGTAAATGACATCATAAAGCGATATCGTACAACTGGAACTATAGAAAATCGTGTTCGTTCTGGAGCGTCTAGGAAAACAACAAAAGCTGAAGATTTGAGAATTGTATTATTAAGCAAACGCAATAGAAAATTAACAGCGCCACAAATAGCAGCCGAAGTCAATCGCGGCCGTGAAGAACAAGTTTCGGCGAGTACGGTAAAACGTCGACTTCAACAAGCGGACCTTCATGGACGCATTGCCATTCGAAAACCCTTATTACGTCGGGACAACAGAGCAAAACGGCTACAGTGTGCCCGTTCTCATCTAGATTGGTAACACGTGCTTTGGAGTGACGAGGCAAAGTTTGAGGTTTTTGGGCAAAATCGACGAGTTTATGTCCGAAGATCTAAAACCGAAAAGTGATCCCGAACTGCATTGTGCCTACAGTGAAGCAAGGGCGTAGTTCTGTGTGGGGATGTTTCTCCTTTGCCGAGACGGGAGATTTATGCAGAGTGCAAGTAATGAGGAAGGAAAATTATTTTGCAATACTCCAGAATCATGCAGTGACATCAGGATTGCATATAATAAGCCGTAACTTTACATTCATGCATGACAACGACCCAGAACACACAGCGTTAGTGTATAAGAACTATCTAAAGGAACAGGAAGAACAGCACACCCTGAAAGTAATGACATGGCCCCCACAAAGCCCAGATTTGAACCCTATAGAGTTGTGGGATGAATTGGACAGGAGGATCCGAAAAATATGCCCAACTTCGCAAGAACATTTACGGAATATTCTGCAACATGAATGGATTAATATTCCACGATCCATTTTAACAAAACATATCGAAAGAATGCCCAGAATAGTTCGAGCGGTGATTAACAGCAAAGGAGGTTTTTTCGATGAAAAAAAAAAAATAATGTTCAGTATGTTATATTAGGCCAGAATAACTTTTTATTTATTTATTTTTGTCTTTTTTACCTGTACATACAATAAAATTGCATTTTGTTTTTAGTTTCGTTTGTTTCTGTAACCTTTTCATGTTTTTTACCAACCGACCGAACTTCTCTGAACGGCAGTGTACATACCTACGTTGGAATTGAACATTTAATGCTCAAACACCCTAACATGATTCTTCTCCTCTTTTGCAAAGAAAACCTTAAATCTCTTAAATCTAAACAAAAGTAGTCTTTTTTTTCTATATGAAGCAAGAATATCCTTTCAAGGTAGGAAGTTTAATAGCCGACAGCTTGAAGATGTATTGAACTACATTGAAGAGTTCATGAATATCATGTACTTTTCAGAATAGAAGAAACAATAAACTATTGACAGGTTGTAGATGAATTCTTACTACCAGTCAAAAGTGTTCATCGAGCATCAATATTCTGAACTTCTATCTGGATTTTTCTCCTAATAGAGTTCTTCTACGTCTTCCAATGGGATTTTTACGTCCTGTAGCGTCTCTGCATTAGTGTTGCATGAATGCGCAGAAAGTTGCACAATTTATCTTATGCTTCCGCATGTGCACCACATTCCCATTTTTTGATAAACTGTTGCACAACTCACAGAAAGCTTATAATGACTGTCCGTAACACATGCGATTTTGTCACACGTACAACTTCTACATTGCAGTTTGCTTGACCGGTAGCAGTGACGTGCATGTGGTGCAGACAATCATTATGACTCATTTAGAACTACTGATCATCCACTAGTGATGGTATGGGTGGTAGTATGCGTCGTAGATTGTTTTGTATTGGCGCCTTATTTGGAAGCTTTCAGGAGATAAACATGTTTTATATAGCACATCCTAGAGTCGCATAGACAAAAGGTGCATAAAGGTGCATGGCGATGAACTTAATAAATATATTGAGAATTTAAGCTTACTGATTACAAAAATTCGTAACTGTTTATTTATAAAAACTTGTTCAGCAGTCCCAATTATCAAAATTAAATTAAAAATTTTCCAACTGGTACTGTAGATAGGTTCCCAACAAATGAACATTGAATAATTTCACGTGTTGTTTATTTAAACAATTGGCGTCAAACTTTTGCACAATCGAAAATTTCCTAGTAACAACACCGCATTGTTTGCCTTGCTCCACACACACACACACACACGTCCATGCATAGGGAAACTTCTTTTGTTGTGATTCCACCTTGTTTTCCTTTCTTATTGCTTTCTTTCGTGATTTCCGTTCCGCCATATCGCTACCATAAACGACGACATCGTTGCCTATAGCGCGCGCCACGAAACAGCCAGAGAACATCTTTGTTTACGACGTGCCGGCTATAAAGTTATAAAATATTATGATAGTCGTAAAACTTCCCTCGGACCCGAAAAGTTAGCAGGATGTTGAAAGATCTCACACACGCTATAATTTATGAATTACCCCGCGGGATCTCGAGAGAAGCTGCGTATCTACGTACGCAGGCAATGTCGTCTCCGTATCGGCAGCTATCGACCAGTTCCAGTCGATGTGTAATCGTCGTTTTACGATATCGACGGCCGCGTTCGATTTATTAAAAGATGAATGATAAATACGATGTTATTAATTAGCGTTAGACGGGAAAAAAAAAGAGAATAACGCCATATTGTGCCGGCGGAGGAAGATGGATTTATGGACTTTAGGAGCGAGATTTGTTGAATTAATATTGATGAAACCGGGTGTAAGAGATCCTTATGGTGATTATATTTATTGCAAATGGATGCTTTTATAAGTGTAATGCATCACGTAGTTAATTTAATAAATATAAATATAATACAAAATAAAATAAAAATAAATAACAATAGATGCAATAGACAAATACGATACGAATTAAAACGAAAACCCTTTAAAAAGCGTAAAATATAGATGCATAGATTGCTTCGCAGTCCGTGAAGGACTACATTAATTGCAAAATAAATGCCAACTTAGTGACTAATTAACCAAGACAAAACAAAGTAATGGAAAAACGAAGAAACTAACCCTTCAAACAGCGCACCTATTTAGCTGTAAGTTATCCATAATATCCACGCACGAGCACGTTGGAGGACATTCAATTATACTAATTCGTCTTGACGACCATGCGGAGGTGGTGTGGAAGATGCCAATACTCACACTTATCATTCGGTAACATCGGCGTATTATCTACTGTCTCGCTCTACCGTTGGCAATCCTACATAAGCACATAATATTCATACACTCATATCGATCGGAGTAAATTATACGTTAATAAATATTTCACATTTGTTGCATGCCTCGGCGTATGAGCTAATATATTGAAAATTTAGTGCCAATAATTGTCTTAATAAAATAATAATTCAAGTTGATTGAATGTAGCCGCTTCGAGCTCTACTACAAATACTTGGACAGCATGCGGATCAGCGTAAATTATTTAACAGTAACCTGTGCCTCTTATAATATTACGTATATCTCGCAGAGGTGCAAATGATACCCATTCTTCATGCACGAACCTACTGGAATGGCGGAGAATAGAATAAGAGACAAATTTTATACAATTTAAATAAAAATAAATTGCTTTAAATTAAATTGATAAAAAGAAACTAACATCAAACGTTGACGCTCTCCAATAACGCATCACATAAATCAAAACCACACGAACATTGAATAATCACACCTGAATTGCATTAAACTTTGCTCTAACACTTGAATTTTCTTGAAAAAATTGATCAATTGGCCAAATGCGTCTTCTGTCAATGGCTACTCAAAGGCAAAGTGTCAAACAGCACAAAAGTACCGGCACACTCCACACCACACAAATTTAATTAATTAATCCGGGACAGCTGTTTCGAGGATACGTCGATCGAAAAAATATTAGCTACAAGTACCTGTTTTTTTTTTTTTGTTGCCTACACACTCTTAAGCTAAGACATGCCAAAAATAAGGAAAAATAGGCGATAAGGTCTCTAGTCATTGGCAGCACGAAACATAAAACAATTCCCTTCTGTTTCTTCGTTTCTTATATTTTTACCAAAGATGTCTTCAGTTTAATCTTTGAACCCTATCAAAAGCATAAAGCCATATATAAGACAAATTCAATCTCTTCCACAGCTCACTACTTTACTTGAAAACAAAATCCAGCTAAATATTGGCAATCTACCGCCGAGAACACGTCAGTGAACAGCCGCTTTAAATCAATAATAGACCGCATTATACGGGCATATACGCAACAAAGGCGTATAAATTTGTCACTGACCAGTCGCATATATCATGCACCGTGTAACCGGGTAGAAAGGTTTAAGTGCCATGAGAATTTGCTCGTGCGGCGTGCCCATATCCATTCCATTGATATACATACTTAGGCTTATACGCGATGGTGTATTTGGTATGCAATTTTCTACTACGGAGTTCTATATTTAACTTCTTCGCTTTTATACGTTATTTTTACCTTTGCTTGTTCTTTTACCTATACTTGATAATTAGGGTCAAAATTAAAGCATCCTGAAAAATCTCATACACCAATGAAAGATGCATGCAAACAAATAAGTAGAATAAACCATAATCACACGTATTTACGTTGTATGGTACTTAGACCTCGTCCACGTCTCGAATTGTGTAAGAAAGTATCCGTAGGCGCTACAGAATGCCATGCGGACTCGCTAGACTTCTCCGGATACCAAGCGAACACTAAACAACGCGAGAACCGCTGCAACAACCTAACACATGCGGCGCACGACACCGGTGTTGTTGCCGGTGGGCTCCATTGTGGAAATAATTTATTTTTCTCGTGGTATCGTTTAAATATTACAATTTAATTGCGGCGATTATGCCCACACATTATTAGAGGAGGCGTACGGCCTTACGCGAAGCGTTAATTAACAGGACAGAGATGTCATTGAGTTGTATGTAATACTTGTATGTATACATTGTTTTAAGGCTGAATACGAGGTACATACATATATATGTATACAGTCAGATGCAAAATTAAGTGTGTGACATGTATTGTAGTCTGATTACTGCCGCCAAATCATCTCCTTTAATGTTGAGGATGCACGATCAAATGACTTAAATCTTTTAAAGTAACAGGTGAGTAGGTACACAGTAACAGTTCGGGGCCACTTCAAGGTTACTCATGTCCCATAACTTCTTGCAAAGTCATCTGCGGTCAACTCATTCGAAAACAGCTCTGGGACAGATTAGAAACAGCGTAAACCGGTCGAAATACCTTTGGAAAAGCAATTCAAACAACTGCAGAGTTGCTTCTGAACTGTTTCCAACCTGTTAGCTGTTTTTATAAGAACAGCTTGAACAGCGAGAGCAAGAGTTGTTGAAGCTGTTCCAGAATTGTTACCCACGGACGATCTTGCATAAAGTTATGCAACGCGAGTGAACTTGAAGTGGCCCAGAAGTGCTCACATGGCAACAACAACCAAATTGTTTAAGTATTTATAATGTCGAAATTGTCTACTCTTTGTTTTTTTTTATTAATTTGGAAAGCTGCATTTATGGTGAAAAATAAAGATAAATAAATATCTGCACCAACGCAAGCAATTCGCTGTGATCCAATGTTGGCACGATAGTTGATTCGAGGTTATTAGCGCCATATTCTTGGGTTTCTTGTATTTTTCATTTTTATTAGTGCCTTGTGCCGTAATGTTGGACGGTTTTCCGCTAAAAGGCTTCCTCTTAATTAATTAAACTAAACACCGGCGTGAGAGGAACTGCAATAAATACCAGCTAGTTTCTCTGGGGACACCCGAACGCTCAGTGGCGGCCGTAGCACTGAAACAAATTAGACCTTTGTAGAAATGTCTTTCGGAAAAGATTTCTAAAGTCTTTAGAAATCTTCTGAAGAAGCTGACAGGATAGTCAGCGAAACGTCAAGTTAAATATTAACTACACAACATCACCCGAAAGACATTTCTACAATGGATTACGGTCGTGAAAGCCTACACTCAAATTAGACCTTGATCGAAGTTCATATGTTACCAGATACAGACGCGATACATAAAATACGCATTCATACGTCGTCAAACGTATTTCTGTGATAGACAGAAATTTCTCTAATTCATACTATTAGCTATTCATTTTAAGAGACATTGTCAAGAATAAACATCCAAGAAAGCTCACAGATAGTTAATGTTATTGTTCTAAGCCCTTTCGCCAATATTCCACTTATTGTAGATTTATGCAAATAAGTTCTTATTTAGCTTTCAGGCAAGGTAAATTCGTAGTATTTCAAGAATAAAGATACTTCAAGCAACATTATTATTATTCTGTAAATATAACGATGTCCGCAATTAAATTTATCTCAAATTCACCGTCGTTGTCGTCGGTGAAGCTACTCAAAACGAAATAAGCGGCAATAAAATCCCCTTCCACAACTCTTCGGTAACCATACTTACCTGCAGAGAGATATATTTAAATTTCGTAAAAGTATAGAGGAGCATGTGAGAGTCCATGAAAAGCACGGTGATGGTCGCGACCTCTCGCTTAAAGAAGCGGAAAAGAAACTATGTTGCTGTCGTTCCTTCGCTAGCTGCCTACTGGCATGAGAGAGGGTTGCTTATCAGCGAGATTATATCGATATTTTGGTGCTCGTACGGGACGTGGGCTGCCTACTATCTATCTCCGTGGAAAAGAGACGAGCAAGTAAAAGAAAACAACGAAGAAACGACCCGCTCGTTACGCTGAATACAAATTCTCTCATTTCACATAAAAATGGTGGTGCATCGTTTCCAACAGTCGTGATGCACATTGCACTAGGATGCGGCTGCGTCAGGATAAAACGATGGAAAGTACAATGAACTGTGGACGTTTTATTTCTTGGCGTGACCTATAGAAGCAACATAAGAAATACGAGTATAATGGTCTTAATAGAAGAAAAAGATTTAACTCTAATCACCCCCAAAGAACGGACAATTAAGTTGTATTCTACTTCTAAACATGAATCACGATCATTTGTTGTATCTGGCCATTGTTCTTGCATTTTTCCACCATAATATTAGACAAAAAATAAATGTTAGTCCGAATAAATTTAAACAAAGGTTGTTTACTCGGCAAGTAGTTGCTAATTCTGCGAAATAGTTGCTGATGGGTAAAACTATAAGAGATAAAGATTTGCACAACACATAATGGGGATGTTTCTGGTGAAAGTGATCATCATCGCAACAAGATTGGTGTTAAGAAGTAAACAATGTTCCAATTGCAATATCGCACAACATAAGAACGAATCACGAAATGTGACCGTAGAGATAACCAAACGTGTTTTGAACTGGCTAAGGGCAAATAAACTTTTATGAATTAAACAGCAGTAAAAAAGAAAGAAATGATGATGAGTAATAAGAAATTTATGTTGAATTCGCAGATGAAATAAAATATCTAAGCCTTATTATTAACAGAGAAATATCTTTTACATCATATTAATTATATTGTAAAAAATATAATTTTCTTTGTAAGATAGGTAAATTCTAAATTAAATAAACGTACAAAGATATTAATCTATAAAAGTATTATAACAAATTTTGATTCTGATGCCTGATTTTAACAATCATACATTAAAATTATACTATTGCCATCCATAGTATAAGCAGCTTGGAAATGTCGTGAGATCTCGACGTCCCTCAAAATCTAACATTTCATGGTCAGTTGCTAACAGCGGAACAAGACGAACCTCGTGAAGTAGGAGAAAAAGTGGAGTGGTAGATGTGTAGAAAATGAACCGAAAAAATGGTACGTGCGCGATCTCCTATGGTCGAAACGCACGCATAGATTCAAGAATAAGCGTTATCGTCGCTGGTTAGGTTAGATTGGCACTAATTGAGGAAAGCTTGACCAGCTCGTTCTGATTGAATAAGAAGATCTCGAAATAAATAAGCCGTTTAAGAGAAGAATGCCGATCGCTTTTCTCTCTTTGCCCAGTTTTATTGCTGCTCTATCGACGCGACTACATCTTCGTGATACGTATATGCTTACAGGCCGATACGTATTTACTGAATATACGCAAGCATACATCTTTCCTGCCTTGTTTACTGATGGCATATTATACGCATTAGCATGTACTCATGCGTTCATGTCCACTCCCGTTTAGATCGCAGAAACCTTTCTATGGAGAGGAAAGTATGCGATCGGCTTTAATTGCGTCACACAGACGTTATTTATGCCTTGATATCAGTTTGAAGTTTCTAAATCTCGAATCTGCACATTCTACATTCGTAAAGCACTTATGTAACAGAAAGGATTTAGAAACTACAAGAATATAGAAGAAGAAATTCGCCATCACCTTATAATTTATACTATTCAGAGAAGCAAAATGCACTAATGTTGTGCAAATCGTAGAGTTTTATATTGTACCTTTCAGTGTTTTTTTTTTACCAGCTTGTACCTACACGCGGTAATCAAACAAATAGGTACCTTAGAAAGAAGCACAATTTCGAGATTTGTATATTTCTTCATTTTGCTTTAATTTTTCTTTATATCTGGTCCCAAATTAAGCAAATTTAAATGTATTTTCGGGCCATACAATGGTTATAACAAAAACAAAAAAAGTTTAAATAATAATGATAATACAAGGTACGAATTCACAGACGCGCGTTTCGCCGTTTACGGCTCATCAGTCTACCTTTGTCGAAAATAGTAGTTGTAATTGAAATTGTCGTATATGATATACAAAGATAATGGCTACACGTACGGATGAGAGTGCAATAATAATAACGTATAATGCGCAATGTCCCGCGTTCAACAAGGGTAGCTGGCATCACAGCTACCAACATCCACTATACTCAGAGGCGCGCTTCAATTTATAAAACAATTTATAAGTTGTGTCTATCGAAAATCGTAAATATATTTACTACTTTTTTGAGGTGCATGTTTAATATAAAATTGGTCAATACAATATGGCGTTCCTTTTCCTTTAACACTTTCCTCAGCAATAAAGAATTTACAAATTGCACTTCAGTATAGTAAATCTACTAGCTCGAAATTGTTTCGTATGAATGTTCATTGTTTGATAGACACGGAGGGTTGGCTGGACTTCAAACAAACACAATATATAATTAATATTTCGTAACAAATACTTTTAGTCGGTTTCGACGAAACAAAAGAGCTAAAAGTTTAGGCAATAACTACAACCAGCCTGTCATAATCGCAATTACTATATTATATTGATCCCATATGTACACATAGAAGCATGCTAGTGTTACAATCATGTTGTAAGCTTTTTTTCTCTTAATATCGTACCGCCCATACTATATATTAACGTTAACTGATAGGAATTAATAAATTATTCGAAATGCATGTAATTCTATGATTACGCAAACGCTTTCAATCATCGTCGGCGAATTACCATTCTATTCGATATTCTACTAGGCGTAGAGGTGGATGTAAGTGCTGTACGTTATGGCGTAGCAAAAGCACAAGTGCAAAGTAAGCAACTACGCAATAGTTCAAACGCTACTAACCTTCATATGGACTAGAAAATGGGTGCGCTATACGCCTAAAACGAGGCGTGCAAAGTTTTTAGTAAACGATATTGCTTTGTAGTTTCAGATCATGTTGGATATAATATACACTAGCACTCATAAAAGTTTGAGTGCATCATACTATCGTTGAAAGCTTAACTTGTCTTCTTTTCACCTTTTACACTGCTGCTTTCTGTACAAACTTTCAAATGTAAATTTATTGTTTTCTGGCGCATTTTTAAAGTGATTTTCATTAATTTCTTGTAGACTTTCTACAATTGTGAGTTAGAAAATTAGGCAATTCTTCCTTAAGAGTTGTTATGGATGCTAGTACTCTCAGAAAGGTATAGAGAAAGCTCAAATAGGCGATAAAATATCGGAAATCGTACGGAAATTGTTCCAAAAATGATTCAATTCGAATTTGTCGTCTAGTTGCCAGCAGTTTTCAGTCCTATATTACTTATAAAACCGTTTTTTGATAAATATTATTATTCCTATAATATCTCAAATTGATAACAACGTGACAGTGGCAACAGCAAGTGGAATTCAAAAGTGAGTGCGGTGGGAAATAGTGAAAAAAGTGAATATAGGCATGAGGTGGAAGGATGCACTCCACCTCGCAAACAATAAAAGACAGTGGAAGGATTTATTGGGGAACTTATAAACTCAACCACTCAACCTTACACCGAAAGGGAGATGTGGCATCCGCATTAAACAAATAAGAAAAACATGTTTCTTGCTACTCAAAATAACGATTATTTCTAAAAAAAAAAAGTATAGAAGAGAAAATTAACCAAATTTTTACTTCTACTCAGTTTCTTCCAAATTTTTTGCTTTTTTTTCTAATTCATTTAGAAAACGCAAATCTGAGGTATTTTATGGACCACGTGCCAAATCAAAATAAATATTTTCGATGCAGGCATAGAGGCATTCTTAATAGTGCAAGTCCTTGACCAATGCCATTACAAAGGCATTGCAATTTTTTCTAATCTGCCATCGATTCGACTATAGCTGATCCTGAGTTAATTTATGATTGCGTATTTTTTTTATTCGTACCTATAGTTAGGATTTTTTGTAGTATTATACCGTTATTAACATTTTTTCTCCTCGTAAATAAAAGTATTTTATTTTTCCTTCATTTAATTAAAATTTGTTCATTATGGCACCGATCTGAGCACAAAACAGAACAAAATTCGTTATAATTGTAATCTACTCAAACTTCTACGAGCAATAGTGCACATTACATACAAATATGCAGTACATACATATTTATATGCAACGCAGAACTAAATGTCCCTGAACTCTCGACGTCGTACCACAGTTACCAGAGACATATAGTCTGCTACTATCGATCTCCCCCATTTCCTATTCGTTCAAAATTGGATGACTGCTCCTCGCCACTTCGCCAATCGCTTACCCATCATCATCTAGGCAACTACATTTCTTTTCCTTTTCCGTACGCTGCGTCGTAATGATCATAATGATAACAGTAGCACGAAGAAGAAAGATTACATCACGGCCCACCGAAACGGTGAGAAGAAAAGAGATGACAAATGGCAAATCGATTACGGACATCAAGGTGTATTCAATTTACATTATTCTTGTATCCTCTTAGTTGAACTAGCCAACTATACTGAAAAGAGGATGTCGGAAAAAAGGGGAAGGAGCACGCCAACAACGGGAGTAGAAATTAAGGGCGAGGGTCTAAAAAAAATGGAGAGTAGGAGGTTGCAAGTGACAGGCAAGAAACAGCGACAGGATCTTATCCAATTTATACATGTGATGAGTAGAGATCACCAAGGCAGGTGAAATTATTACATTTTTGCAGCGACTAGACAGACTGGTGTCTATTCGTCTCATAAGAAAGGGTTCATGTTGCTTACTGGTTCCCCCGAGAGTCAACAAAACACGAGTCTGTCTAGTCGCTGCAAAAAAGTAATAATTTCACCTGCCTTTCTCATCTCTGGTGATGAGGTATTTGATATGCAAGGTTGAAAAAATAATTTGTTACTTCTTTCTTTTATAAAAATGAACACGGCTGTCTAAAACAATTGAAAACGGAAAAGGGAAATTATTCTTTACTATATCTTTTTCCTTCGGTATTTGTAAAAGAAATTTGACCTGTATTGTTTATCAAACTTAAATACTTTGATTTAATCCTCAAACAAATCTTTACTGAAGATATTTAACACTCTGTACATTTCCCTAGTGATAAATTAAATTATTCCTACCGTTAATGATTGTATCCCATTAATTAAATCCTACCAAAACATTATTGCTTTATTGTCCGGTAATAAATTAGCCCGAAAACAATGTGCGATGCTTACACTTTCATTTTCTTTTTCTTTCTTCCATTTCGTTTCTTTCTTGCTTCGTCTCCTTCCTACTCTCGCTAAATATACGGCATCTTATTTCACAATGCTAAACGACAGGCGACGAGGAAAACGTTATCGACGAAAATGTAAACAACATTCCTTTTAAGCGAGATATGTATCGAATAATACCGTACATATGAAACATACATACAGATGCGAACGTAGGTACAGATATAATATACATACAGTATAGTTGTATAGTAGTAAATCCGGTGCCTGCGGGTCTTTCTTTTCTGGATGCCATTACCTATTATGATCATTATAACGTATTTATTATTTTAATTAACAGTTGTTAGAATTTAAATTGGACGTTGGGTACAGGTATACGTTTTCTTCTGCGGTATTTACGCATAAGAATTGATATTTAACGCTTCTATAAAAGAAGATGGTCTGTTAGCTTGATGAAATGTATTCAGTGAATGAAAACTGACAGTTTTTAATATCAACGGTGATTACGCTTAGATTCTACAGAGATTTTGTGTGAAATTTTGCGACTATCCGAAGAGGACAGACCCTGTAGCTGAGTGATATTAAATATCAGTTTGAATTGCTACATCTCTGCCTTCTCAAAATCTTTTCTTAGCTTGACCAATTTGGTTGAGCCAACCAAATTGGTCTTTCAGTATAATTGATCTAAACTAAACTAAAAAACCGAAGTATACGTTTGAAAACTGGTACACAAATATCCTGATATAGTTTCAAATAAAGTCATATTGATCCAAATAAAATATTGTTTGATTAACGAAATAAATAGTTGCCACGAATTAATTTTCTTTAATAAAATCAATTTAGTTGGCTCAAACATATCGATTTTTCAGTAGATGCTTCCTATATCTCAACTATTCCTTTAAATTAAGTCTTCAGATTCATACAAATATCATATATATTTATCCCTGAGTATTACCATCTATTTCCCAAAGCTGCCTCTAGTGTTATCCTTAATAAATTGAATGTGAAGATTATGTGTATCGGTACGTAGCCATGTAAAACCACTAAAATGTATAATAAAAAGGAACACTTAAAAATTGAGAGTATTATTTTAGATTCAACAAATAATAACAATTTTTAATAGCTCAGAAAATTATTTCCAAATAAAAGAAATTTACATCCTTTAACTTGCTTGAAGCATTAAGGTTCTTCTCTAGCCCATGCCTTGCACTTAGTCCATAGTGCTTATGATTCTTTCCGATTAAAGTTGAGGTATAAACAGCATTATTAAGACGCATGCAATAGCGAGAGTTTGTACGTTTTATTATTTTAGATAATTATTTACTCTATCTCACTTTTATTTACAGCGCCAGTAAATTTTAATTATTTTTGAAAATGTTTGAATGATAGGAGCAAGGGTTTAATTTTTCACAATTTTCAGTTACATCAAACATTAAAGTCAAGAGCTTTTTATATTTACACTTGAAAGGATTTTAATCCAATTGTTTCGCTTGATTTTAATAATTTTTCATAAAATAACTGGTGCAGTCGCAGATAAGGATTCAAAAAGATTGTATTTTGGAAGAAAAATTCGGTCATTCGGTCCGTTTTTCACCTAGGGTGGCGTAGATCTTCATATAGTTTTCTATACCAAAACGTGGTAGAGAATGCCTTTAAAGCACTAAAATATCTTATTTCTTGGTTCTGAGAAATTTTAAATGAAAATAAACTGGAAATATTCAACATTTTTGTTATTTGGAATCAACTATGTCTCACATCATGTAAAACAAAACTCGACATTCCAAAAAGGACTACGTCACGATCTAACCTAATAAGGGCCGAATATTCGGCTCGAAGCACGTCCGATCTTTTAAAAGCTAAAGTAATAACATCCCCTAAGTCATTTTGATAATGAATAACCTAAACGAGTGGGCGTTTACTTGCAAAATTGCCATGTCATAAACGGGACCTACCTGCATTAGGTCTACTCGCATATTTGCAGATAAAAATACGGCCATGTCAGGTTTTTAAAGCGCTAATATAATATTCCTTAGATACCTTGCCGCTTCGTCGGAATTGCTTGGTCGTTGGAAGTTTAAAATCATAGCATCTAAAATTTTAGAGCGGTTAGTGCATAAGATGATGTGGACGTTTGTTAATAATTAGTAAAGTTCGCCACTTTCCGTGCGCTTCACGAAATTAGCAAACTCCTGTTTTGTCGACTCTTGGGGAAACTAGTAGACAACACGAATGAAACGAATAAACACGAGTCTGTCTAGTCTTTACTAAATTTCGTGAAGCGCACGGAAAGTAGCGAACTTTAATAATGAATATACAATAAAGTGATCGACGAAATAAATTCGCTCCATTAACACCATTATACATTTTTACATTTTCGAAATAAGTATAATGAATATTTATCACAGTTATTGATATTGAAATAAATTCATTTTATATACGGACACCTACATCGGAACCCAACCTAATTGTTACTTTGTAAATGTCACAGCGACTTAATTACATAATTTTCTAATACGATGTATCAATGACATTATTAACGCGATAACAAATGTGCACACTCCCAATTTTAGATTATTAACGCCACACAATTTGATTTACTACTACCAGATACCGGTAATTAGGCTCATTTTTGAAATACGATAGCTCGTTCTAAATTATATATCGAAATTAATTAACAAAAAAAAAAAACTATTACGAATCGCTCTTAACATTTTAGAGATTTATTGAGAAATTAAATATACCTGTAGAACAATATTACCCTACGACAATTTGCCCAAAGACCCCTACCAATCATTACCTCAAGAAAAAAAACACTAAAAATGCTTATTTATATGATAACCGGTAATCTCCGGCTCAACGTTTGAGTGCATACTTACTCATCATACGTATAGAGGGCGATAAAACAGCTATCATTTACAGAACAATGCGATGCAATAAAGATAAAACTCACGCATGGCCACCTCGATAACAACGCCCAAAATCTAATTAAATATGCATAGTTGCGGCCCATATATTGAAATCTGTTTTGGATTTAATCGAAAACGAGGATGTATAAATAAAAATTTTAATTCGGTTATTATTCTTCTTCGATATGTTGCTTTCTATCCGTTTAATTAGTTTATAATTAGCTGTTATGAGCATGTGGTAGATAAACGTGGCTTCTAAATAGAATATCCATTGCCGTATCACGTGGATTTGCTTAAAATGTACGAGTTCTTGGGTTATCTGAAGTGTAAATCGGAAAAGTAATGGCTTCTTCTAACAGCTTTAATTAAGACTATTTCTAAAGTTAGCGTTCGCAGGATCTATACTCGGAATAGAAATCAAAATAATGTAACTCCAACTGGTTGATTGCTATATAACGCACCACCGTGACAACAATATCAATTATTTATTGCTTACGTATTGGCTCTCGAAAAGATTTAAAATTAGTTTTGCTCTAAACTATAGATCTGGAGTAAATTACATCATTTTGCCTTTGATAACAATTAATAAGCCATTACCTTACGATATACACAACTCTCAAATTACATCACTTGTTTGAGCCTTATATTCGCATAACTTGCTGCTACAGATTCGCCTGACACGTCAATAATACCACGAGCTTTTAAGCACCTGCTATAATTCAATGTTAGTCGGGAATTCGCTCTAATAATAAACGCAATTAGCTGCGGAATAACGCGCGGCAATAACTGCGGCAAATTACTTGGTTCGTAATCATGTGAAACCTCTAAGAACATTTAATTTACTTAGATAAGAAAACAACAAAGATCATCAGGTGTCTTCTGTAGTTGGAACTAGAAAAAGCATTGTATAGTATAGTATGGAATAGGAATTGAAGATATATTTCGAGAAAGAATATATTATTGTGATATTGTTTATTTAGATTGAAAAATGTTCCACAGATAACATATTTACTATTTTAGTTCAGTTAGTTTAGCGGTGCTGGTGATTTCTTCCCTCAAATTTCCCCCAGATTGGGTCTTCATATTCGGCTTCCACATTACCTAAGATAGGTTTTCCTTAAAAAAATGTCCATTAAACAACTTTTGCTGAAAGAAATCAACATTGTTAACGTAAATCTGAATTATATTTCTTTTTAGGAAAATTTTTCAATCATTTCAAATTCAGACAAGAGTGTCATTTAACTTAATCGGTTTAGTAATCTATGGATGAAGATTAAAAAAATAATCGAGAAAACAAACAACCCTTTTTCGACAACCACAACTTTTCCAAAATTCTCCAAGAAGAAGTTTAAAATTAAATATCTTAATTGAATTTTCATTATTCATTTTAAATTCAATAATACCATCTGGATCTTCTATTAAATAAAATTTCAACTTTGCACAATTCTCGTTTTATATTGGATACGTTTTCAGCAGAAAATTTAATTTGTTGAATTGGACGCGACTATTTTAGTTTGTTGTCTGATCTTCGCTGTCATCAATAATGCTTAATGATGCGATAATTGTACATTCAAAATGTACAACAGTTGTTCATAACCAAATGTCTAGAAGTGCATCTTTGCGCTGCAAATAAACGTGTAAATACCCTCAAAAAAGACGCAAAACTATAAAATATCAAAAGAAAACTTAATATCGCCGTCTACCTCTATCTTCTTGATGATGATAACTATGGTATAACGTCGAAGACAACGCAGTGATATGGTACTAACAGTCCATAGTATACCATCAACGTACCGTGCCACAAACCGCAAGCGGACGTGTATTATATTTACAATTTAAGAACAAAGAACAACACCAGACACCGTTTTTTCCAATCTATTTTTTATCGTTGCTGGCTCGGAAGGTTGGCGGTGAAGCGATACGTGCAGGTTGGTTCCACTTCACTACATGATCCACGATTACAGTGGTGAGTCCCAGAGAGAAGAAGAAGAGAAATAACGACAACAACAATAAGAAAAATAAATCTTATTGTGTGAACACAATAAGCTGTTCTTTCAAACTACAGCTTTTGCAGGACTATAAATTCAGAAATTGTAACATAAACGACATAAGTGGTATTTGGACATTAAAAAGAGCAAAAAGAAAGGAGCCAGTTTGTGCATCTCTTAAACTATTTTAGTGACTAGTCAATTATTGCTTTTAACTTTACTAAGTTAAATATTAGAAAATGGCTTTTACAAATTCAAAATAAACCGACCTATCAGGATTTCATATAAAGAAATAAAGTAGTATTTTTAGCTTCTTGCATAGATTTCATTCAGAACAAAAAAAAATTCTTCTGCTAAGGATTTACTCATACTACCGATGTTTTCATTTCCGACACGTAATAATCAATGAAAAATTACCTCTAACACGACACTTTAACTCATTATTCCATCCCATTCACGCAACTATTCTACTTCAAAGAGTTAACGCGGACAAAGTCGTTACACAAACTTAACTGCATGATGTATAGTGTACGCATACAACTCGTCCTCCGTTATTACGCGGAATTCATAATCCCCACGTGTCTCTTCTGTATGAGTTTCTCAGTGTTAATATTTTGCGAAAAAATGAAAAAGTAACACGAGGTTTTACAATTAATAATTTATAGCAACATGCTGGTTTGAGATCCTAAGCTGCATTATATAGGATTAATAGAATCCGGGTTTCGTTGAATGAGGTTTCTTCCGGTGTATAAGGAATTACATTCTTTGCCGCATAGAAATTGTACATTTTCGAATTGTGTAGCAAATTAGCGTTTGGAAACTAATAGGACTAGTGACAAAATTGTTTTGATTTTGCGGAACTCTTTAGAAGCAACATCCTTACTTTAATATTAATTTTTCTTGATGAATGATTAAATTCCCAATGTAGACAAATCTCAATCAGTGTGTCTCCACTGCATTGACAAGCGTATTGTTCAGGTAGCAACTTTAGGTTGTTTTCGTGCTGTGAAACTCAAACAAAGTTCCAATTAAGAAATCGTAATCCATTTCGCTAATTATCATCTTTATTTTCTCGTGAAATTTCCAAGTGTCGCTAGAAAACATTAAGCTACTTCTAGACGGTCGTTACGGCTCTATAAATCGAGCGTAATGAGTTGTTTGACTAACCATCGACGGTAATGTCCTACTACATTGCGACCAGATCCGAAAGCCTGTTAAGCTTTCTAGTACCTACAGTAGCACTAGAGTAAAGTGGACATAAAAAATATGTTTGGAATAATCACACCAACTAGTGATGTAAAATATCTATAAAAATTAATGTGATGTAAGTATACTATGCTAAATTACTAAAACTTTAAGTAGTTGAGTGTAGGCTTTCACGACCGTAATCCATAGTAGAAATGTCTTTCGGGTGATGTCGTGTAGTTAATATTTTACTTGGCTTCTTCAGAAGATTTCTAAGAACAGTCTTTAGAAATCCTCTGAAGAAGCTGACAGCATGGTCAGCGAAACGTCAAGTAAAATATTAACTACGCGACATCACCCGAAAGACATTTCTACTAAAAACTTTAAATAGTTTCACATTAAATAAGCGATACTGACTAAGTTGTTTCTTAGTAACACAATGTTATATATAAATTTACAAGATGCATTGTAATACGCATGCATCCTCCAGAACGTTGTTTATATTTATTACCTCTTCGTAAATAGTTATTACGTTCGCTTTTGTACGTGCCTAACCCGCCAAGATAGTGCGTGGCTAAATCTCGCTTTTATATCGTTAGTGTTAATTATTTCATTGTTAACATTTGCGTTTACACCAGCTTACAAAATATTTCGTTCCCATATATGTGGTCGAAATGCTGTTGTACTCCACAGTATGAGTTGCACCAATACGTTCATAGAAATCGTGTTGGAGTTAAGTATAAACGTGCACATAAAAGCAGTTCTACGTAACTGAAGAAATATATATCCTTTAGAACGCATTTGTACCGATTTCACAGAAGGAAGTCAAGCAATGATAATTATTTTGCGTTAAGTGACGGAAAACAACAAAGACTGAGTTGTTGGCAATAAGAATCAATTTGTTATAAACCCCTATAAAACCCTGACAAAGCTCCAATTTTCCTGTTTATTTATTGAATGTGATGTCAATCAATTCTATCTTTGAAACACTCGCCAGACCAAGATAAACAAGAAGTGTAGCTTCTTTAACTTCACATTCATGTTTTGCAGAACTTATGTTGATTACGACGCAAGGTAAGCAACAATCATTTTGCCGTTCGTGCACTCATTCAATTAATTCGGGCGACGCCGGCGAAATTATCGCCCGTTAGAAAAGCTCTCGTGCGCTCTGGACCAAAATGAGCCTTTATAACGCTTTCCCAAATGGTATATGTAATTTATTTGTATTGTCTTGTAACTAGATTAATTTGAATATATTTCATCTTTGTTTTTTAACAATTTTGAAACAGTTTCAGTTGGATGTAGCAACTATCTGAAGCATCTCATTTGTCTCTATATTTCTATATTGCTTGAAAGGTTGTTTCTCGCTCTAGGTTGAATGCTGCAAACGTAACAACTTAAAGATCAGTTAACAGCCAGTTCGCTGTTTTTCGTTATTTTTCCATGAGATTGAATAACAACGAGCTTACGAATATATTCCTGAAATGCGTGATACCTACGGCCTATAGTTTAAACACCAGAAAAACGTGAAGAATTAGTGGAAGACAATAGTTGAGTGTAGGCTTTCACGACCGTAATCCATAGTAGAAATGTTTTTCGGGTGATGTCGTGTAGTTAATTTGTAACTTGACGTTTCGCTGACTATCCTGTCAGCTTCTTCAGAAGATTTCTAAAGACTGTCTGACTAAAGTCTTTAGAAATCTTCTGAAGAAGCTAACAGGATAGTCAGCGAAACGTCAAGTTAAAAATTAACTACATGACATCACCCGAAAAACATTTCTACTATAGTGGAAGACAAACTTTTGCATCACTGTGGTTTATACGTTACCTAGTCATTAATTTATCTATTATTATCAGCTTTACCTTAAATTATTTAGATCAAAATCGAATTAAACTTCCATTAAACAGAATAGTTTCCTATTAATTAAAAAACTTTTCAGATATTGTCTTCGTTTCCACGACAACCTTTTCATCCTTCCTTCTCCGTTTCTAAAAGCAACAACGACGTCGTTATGCCGTATTAGGCTCACCGTCCATGCAGGAATTTAACCTCGTTCAGAGCGCTGGCCAGCATCAGTCATACCGTAGCTCAGCACTGCGCTACGAGAAAGTTGTTGGAGACAAGGAGAGAAGGAATTAATAAAACCGTTAATTTAGAGTCGGAGCGCGAAGACGTGACATTTACACCGCGTCGGTCGCAATAATGTGTTAATTTCCTAAGGTTACCATATACTACACTCGAATGAGGAAAAACCAGCGACCGGCGAATAGGACTGAGAAACTCGGCGGATGATAGGTACGTACAGTACGACCTCTGCAGCTATTAGAAGTACTCTGGGGAATTTAATTGTTCTCCGAAATCACGCGATATCACAGCAAAAACGACTGATGCGGCGTGTACGATGTGCAATACAATGGTAGCTACTAAATGATCTCGACGTAATAGTAACCAATTCGAGTCGACCATCGCTGGAGACTTTCTATATAATTAAACGTATCAAAATGGAATAGTGTTAATAATACGCCAAATTTTCAATTTTCCTTAAGTCGTGCTTTTCCAGGTATCGGTGGCTGAATTTGGTTTATTAAACGAGAGCATAAGAGCATTATAATTGATAATGCCGTTACTAATCCCCTCAGCTTACAATAATCCAAGCTTCTACCTCTTTTTCCCAAGTGACACCGAAGGTTCTGGACCCCTTGGTGAGGCCACGACTCCAGAAATCATTCAGAAAATCCATGATTTCTTGATGGGGAGTAAAAGAGTGAGAGTGCCTGCAAATTTGAATTTTTTCTTAATTTTTTGATTACCTGTGTTCCCTTCTCAGTGAAATGTTGACTTGAGATAGCAGACCAGCTAGTAAAGGCCAGAAAATTCCTTTTTATGGTAAGGTCACTTTTTCTAAAATTTACAAAAAATATTGCATTATTCCCCCATGAAATTATCTTAATTGACAAAAATGTTGCAGAAAATCATCCTCATTTATTGCAGGTTATAGTCCCTATAATATATGTAATATCAAGAAGCCTCTAATGTGTTTTTATTTATAAATAACTTCGATCGCCAACAATGTCAACGAGAACCGCTTACAAAGAAGTATTTTAATTAAAAATCAATTACTGCGAAGCAGTTCGGTATCTACTAAGTTGTATACTTTCATTGCAATCAAGGGCCTGCACATACACTAGCGTCCACAAGAAAAAATACAATTTTTACCGATTACAGTTTATTTTCAACATTAATAAGTATAGAAGTAGGAGCAGACGTCGGAGTCCCTACCAACGCCAGTGTATATCTTTCCGTAAGTATACCGCTTTAATTAACTTATAATTTTCCCAAGTCAGCCAGAGATTTTTAGTGAATTCATCGACTCGTTGAATCGCTGGTTTTTTACTGAGTTCTTTGTCTTCGTTTAGCTTGCATTGCGCTGACATTGTCGGCTCGCGCTTAGCTTGTATTATACGTTTTATTTCTGATGCAAGAAACGGAAAAAAAAAATGAAATATGTCCTGGAGAAAACAAAACTGTAGTGGCCAAAAAAAGCAAAAAGGGAAGAGGAGAAAGAAAACGATCAGCAACAAGAAACGAAATGAATGCGCAACTTATCCTTTACATTGTCAAGCTAAAAGCGAATTATAAACTAGAATCACGAAGAGACTTTGTTTTAGGTGTATGTAAAATCCGGGAACCGTCTGCAAGGAATGTGATAGAAGGCGTATAAATTATCTGTATTAAAGTAACGTCACTTTACATAGTTGTATTAATAAGCCCGCATATAATTTATTTAAATCATTTTTCAAAGGTTTGCAAAAATAATACAGAAATAGGTTACAGTAATTCGTAAAATAAACCAGGGCCACCCACGTGCACAAGTCCTGCAAAAGTGAAGAGCAACGTTTTGCACAACGAACTGAAATTATTTATTATTTATTTAAAATCAACCCAGAAGCAACGTTGGTTACTTTTACATTTAATTTCTAATAAATCTAATATTGCTTTTGCGCTGATTCTGGATAATTTTAGTTCGTACGAGCCGTTACTTTCCATTTATTTTACGGGATGTTTATATGTTTGTTAACATTCACAATCAACGTAGAAATTACCTTTAAGGATCTCGTTACTTCCAATCTGTTTTTAAGCGATTTTACAACGTTGTACAAGCCACTGCTTTTCATGTTGTTTCTATATGTTTTCTAACGTTTACTCGCAACGTGAAAAGTTGTATTTAAAGATGACGTTAAACGTTTTACAACGTAGAATAAGACGTTGCTTTTCACGTTTCTTTTTTTGCCGGGCATTCAAGTGTTTATTCAACATTACTTGTAAACGTTACGTAACGTTTTGTTATCGTTAAGGACGACGTTCTTTTTGCTACGTTTTGGTTCCCTTTGGGTATACACCCGTCTTCTCAATCACGCAGTTTTTTTCACAATACAATTGGTCGACCCCGGCCTCTATGTCGGGGTACAGAACTTCGGTCTCTCATTGCTTTCTGCATGCACACGAACACTGGCTTAACAGGAATTGCGCTTAATTACATGTTAATTAAGGCAAGGTCGAAATGAAACAAGCGCGCTTTAGCGACGACGAGAACAAGAGAGCTAGAAAGGACGGGTTCAGCCGATAGATAACGCCAGCGTATTCTCGTCTACCATTAGCGTACGTCGTAAATCGGAGACCGGCCCATTGGCAGCAGGAGCAGCAGCAACGGCAGACATGAGCGTAGATACTTTATATGTTAATGAATGATGAATCTGGAAGATGTGTGTACATGCACTGTATAGGCTTTAATCTGAACAACGATTCGTGGAATCTTTGAAGGTTCTCATTCGTTGAAAGTCAGTTTAAAGTATCTTCTTGCAATGAAGTGCAAGATAGATATAAGATTCAGTTGTGTTCGTTTGATAAGAAGGAAAGTGAAAACAGCAACACTAAAATAGAAAAAGGTAGTGTTAGAAAATGGGCGATATTAAGCATTGTCGATTCGACAAGCAACTAGTTCACTGAAGAAATTGATTTGGATGTAATCCAAGTACTACAATCTTTGAGTGCCAAATATTTCTTGAAAATGTGCTACCTCAAGTGAGGAATATCTTCGTATTGTTGAAGGTCTTAACACTCTAGTATCCTTTTTATTAGCGCTGGTATCTAATTAATGTAATTAAAATACTATTGAAAAAGCAATTTTATTAATAACCAATAATGAAATGTACTTACTTACGTAAAAAAAATATTCCAAAAACTTTTGGAATTACTTATAACTTATAAACCAAGTCGCTTTGAATGTTTATCTTATTTTTTTACAATGTATATTACGTTCGGCTAATATAAATTTTACGATACTATGGCTTCTAATGCTCGATCTAAACTTGCGATTTTCAATCAACAACATCGTCACTTTCAACACAGCGTTAAATCCGCCACATTGTCTAGAATAATGGCTTCCGAGGAATGCGGCGATTCCGAGAAATTAAATCGCTTCTAGAAGCGACGAAGAAGAATAGCTACATAATTGAAATCGGTTCAGAATTGCCGGCGGGAAGGTGTTGGACGCAAATCGTCTCTCCTGTTAATAAATATCATCACCTTTGATTTCGGGGCTTTGCCATTTTATTCTTAAGTTATATTTTTGTAATAGTTTGGTTTTTTCTTTTTTTCTTTCCTTCGTTAAAGCTCCATCTTGTAACGTTAAAGAAGAAACATGTTTGACTACTACAATGAATATATGACGTGATACGGAGTTATTGGCTATTTGCAGAGGATTTATAAAAGCACACTGAGTGATTTTGACAAACAAATGCATATAGAATTGCTTTGTCACACTTAGGGACCACCAAAACCCAACAACCTTGAGTAAACTGCGACATTTCATTATTGCTGCTGTGACAAGAAACATATGCGAGCTAAATTGGAGTACTACTACGTTACATATATGGCTTGAATAAAGAAGTTCAGTGGAACACTTTTGATGATATGAATAAAAACATCTCGCCCTTTTCATATGTTACTTAATATGAATCCCTTTGTATCATTGTATAATTCCGTATTACTACGTTCCACATTAGATCATTTTACTAAAACTAAAAAAACTAAAATGACTTTAAATAATTGATTTCCAACAAATTTCCTCTCTTATTTTAATTCGTACCCATCAAAATCGTAATTTGGCAGTTCCAGCCTAGGCGATCATCAAGCGATAAATGCATGTTTGGCGTTTTTTGCCTTCCCAAAACGGAATCTGCTGTAATAGACTTAGTAGACTACCTATTCGTGTTTGATTATCCAGGAAACGCTGCCCATTAAACGTAAGTGGCTTAGATTCACGTCCAGGCTAAGTGAGAGGAAAAAACGTCTAAAACTAAACATACGAATAACGTTTGTGGTTAAGACACTGATAAAAAATGGAGAATATCGGAATTGCTTTATCTAAATTTCTCGAAATCTTCCGTTTCCTGTTAACGTACAAAACACGACTATTTAACCTCAATGCAAGAGATACACTCACAAAAATCTGTAAGTTATTGTCAAATTATGCAACCTTTGGTATTCCTAATAAAAATTATCAGATAAGGTGAAATGTATATTAGATTATGCGTCTCCCCGCCAAAGGACGTACATTTCGCAAGGCGGTTATACCTGTTTTGCATTTCTGCGAGGCGCATTATTAGGGGAACTATACGCAAATAGGCGATCTTAAAGTGTTCTGCCTGTTAGTCTAGTCGCTTTTGGATATAAACCTCGGCATTTTTCTTCCAGCAGAACCGGGTCGCTTTAAACAGGGCGTGCGAAAGTAATTCTCGTATAATTAAACTAGTTTATAATATATCGTGCGCATGAGGCAAGCGCTACAATTCGACTTTATTAAACGCAAAAATTTGCCCTATCCTGCGTTTCTCCGGAAATTCCGTATAACTTCCGTTCAATCCCGCGAATCAATCGACACTCGTCTCCGCAATATGAATGAAATCTGTTTCTCATCAAACATTTTTTTTCATACTGGGGAATAAATAATGGTTCAAGGGAGCCAAATCGGGAGAATAAGGGGATATGGATCGAGTTTCGCGATCGTAACTAAGGAATGGGCTAGTGCGTTGGTATGATGGAACGGGATTTTTTTGTGGCCCAATCGCGTACGCTTTCCTTGCAACTCGGCTTTCAAATGGTTCAATAATAATATTCACCTGTAACAATTTTAGCCTTTTCCGATCACTGAACGAAGATTATTTCTTGAGAATCCCAAAAAAACCTTTCCGATTGAAGGAACTCTCTTCGCCTTTTTGGTACAAGTTTTCCACTGCCAACCCACTGTTTGAACTGTTGTTTGGTCTAAGGGTGGAGTATCCACATTTTGTGCACAGTGATGGAACAAAGGTTCTGTCGGCCGCCTGTCACCACAGCATAAATTTTATGCAATAATTTCCGAAGTAGTGGCCTCAACAAAGCACCTAAAACGTCCAATATCGCTTGTACCCATATTGCCAACATGGTCTAACCGATGTTGCAGATTCACCACAATATTTATCAAGCATCCCCTACCTGAGACGGTTTACCCTTCATGCAATAATGTTATATCAACGCACGATACCCTCATCCACTCTTTGGAAATCAATCGACTTGCACAATTCAAACACAACTAAATACAGAATAATTTCAGCCGTATTAATTAATATCCCCGAAGTGTGAGTTCCTCCAAGAAAGTAACTAACAACGACCTCGAATCGCGCCAGATGTGAAAATCTGTGATTTAAAACGGAATGATACGTTTTCACCAGTTTAGAAGAATTTGTCAAGACAATGAAATATGTTTTAGGCTTAATATCTCTGATTATTGTACGTACATATCAGAGGTTATGGTATAAGCGTATACCATCTCTTCTAATATAATTCCCTCTAACGTACTAAAAATTTATTTAATCTATATAGATGTTCGTATAAATATTTGTCTAAATACAGTATAATATTTATTTGTGCAGCTCATATTTACACATCACCTACGCATCTTTATATTTTGCAACATACACTCTCCTATATGCATGCGCTTTTCAACCAGTTTTTCCATGGCATCGCCTTCGAAAGCTCCTGTCTCGTTGCCCCAGAATTTGCATAAAGTAGCTTGCTATCAACAACCACGTCGGTCGATCTCACCATGCATGAACGTGCATTCGACTCTATATTTGTGTGTGTACGTTCTTATGCGTGTGGACGCATCGAATAAGGACATGCCACTTTCGATTCTGCCTCTTGATTTTGCGATCGAGCAGCAGTGTAACAACGGTAGCAACTGGAGTTGGAGCAGCGGCTTATTTAAGATCCGAAAGGGCGAAATATAATCGCTTATTAATCAAGCTATTTTTCCGCCTTATTGAATCGTCGCATGTAGCGTCTAATATTGAGTCGCTGATACCAGCGACCTTACTACATGTATGTATATATTTTATTATCAGTGCCGCTTGAATTTATACATGTCGCTGTCTTTCTCGTATACAAGAACATATACTCGTATATTTATGCGAGTTTCGTATCTTGACTGCGTTTTGTAAACGTGCATATATGAAGCATATATAAGCTTCTGATGGTTTCGTTGGATCTATTTATATATAACTGTGTATAGGTATAAATGTTTATGTATGTTCACAGAATAGAGACCACTGCATTTGACTGTAAGGGAAGAAAGGTGGAACCCTGTTGGACGGCACAAGCTCGTTAACTAAAGATTTATAAGCGTGCATTGTGCCAACTTGTTTTTTACGATCGACAATGAACCTAAAATTTCTATAAAGTAACTCTTCAACAATATAACATTTTATTCCAAAATTACCAACGTAAAAAAAGCAACATAAAGTGCGGTCCACATCTAAATCTCTTCACGATTGTCAACATTAACAACTAAAGCTGAGGCTAGAATGTCAAAAGTACTTTAAAAATTACCAACCTTCATCATAGAGCTCACGTTTGCACATTGAAATACTCAAATTCAATTATCTCTTAAAATTCCAATCAATCAAATTTAGGTGTTTCATTCCCGATGAAGGAGAATCTCCAAAAACTGACCCATTTCTATGCGGTGTTATTTTTATGTCCACTTTACGCCATAAATCATGCTAGGTGTTCCGTCACCCAGTACCAGCCGTCGCCGTCGCTTTGGGGTTCAAATTAATGATAATTATGGAAAGAAAGTGCATACATGAGTATCGAACTTAGCATTAATTCTTTTTTTTTAACATTTCTAGCAACCCACTTGTAGTAACTGCTCTCAAAAATAAAAAAAATAACTATTAGTGGAACGTTAAACCACAACATAATACAATACAAATATAAAGTGTGTTGCCACTTAAGTATAATCATTTCTATTTATATTTCACGCCTTATTAATGTCAGTTTGACTTTAAATTTATATCTTTTCACGTTCCAAAGAGCCAGAACATTGCCACATCATACTTATTGATAAATACAAACGAACTTGCTGATTTAAGGCTTCCAGTTTGTGGTTGACATAGTCTCTAGGTTTATATTTTCTGAAGACCAAAAAGTAATAACTAACCAATAAACTTACCGCAGTCTACAATGAATATGGATATGGATTGTAAATGAAATGTATTATCTAATTAAAAGACAATTTCAATCATAGATTTGGGAGGATCGTCTTGCTGCAATTTAAAACAATAGAGATGTAGAGATTTTATTTATTTTTTATCGAATGCGTATCCGCAAATTTTGCTCTGTTTGGTGCCATTTAGTATCTAATAAGAAAATATTGCCGACGATGTCAACTCTCCTGAATCCGTCTCTAATTTAGAAAGCGCCGATTTTCACCTACGACCTGCAAATGTAATTCTCCAAGCATAAATTCAACTTCAGACTTCAACGCATATAAATGAAATTGCCTATTATAAGCCACTTAACTACTCGCAAGAGATGCCTACATTACAGTACCTTCATAAAACTAGTGTTTTATGCACTCTACGGTAATCAATCATTAAATATGGAGGGAATTCTTTCCACATTTAGCAACCTATACTATATACGACATCGCTTTCTTCCTTGTATGCAAAGAGTTTATGTGCTAATGGTTGTTAGTTAGAAGTCTCTTTGACGTTTGAACTTACGAAAAATTGCCAAGTAATTGACGAGGTTTTACGTTTAAGTAAATGTTAATTGATGTATTGGTTACGCAATGAATATACTACGTTCGAATGAAAGGAGCAAATTCAATATAGTCTTAGTTTTTTTTTTTTTTTTTTTTTTTTTTTTTTTCAGAAAAAAACTCGGACGCGACGATTGACAATTTTGAGCTGCCATTTAATATTGGTTTTAGAAAGCCAGCTAAGGGTGCTTGTAGTTTTTTATCTTCAACAAGTACTGGCCTTACCTAACCATCCTATTCAATAAACCTGTTACCCGTCCAACCTAGCATTATATAATTTTTGCATTATTACTGCTCAACATCCTGAAAATGAAACGGGAAGCATGTAATGCGATTGCATTAAGAAGAAAATTACCGAGTCCGAATTTAACGCCGTATTTTTAAATTTATTTAACCTTCATTAATTTCGAATTATATTTTTGTTGGATCAATTGCCATATATTTTAATAAACAATTAAGAGTTTAAAATTCTAATTACATTAGATAATTTTGGATTAGTAATAAATTATTTTTCCTAGTTTTTGAAACGAAATGCAATTTGTTTATTCCTTTTATTCATTAGAGTTAAACTGGTTTTACAAGTACCTCAGTCTTCAAATACATTCTTGAACCAAATGGGTATCATACTTAACTTTAAGTTCTGATTTACATTCCCCGACAAAAACATAGACGCGGTAAGATGTTTTAAGGGTTACAACATTTCTTTGCGATACTAGCAAGATATCTAATTAAGTTTTTATACATAAAAGTAAAATAAACTTAAAAATATCTCCTCCAGTAATATGTGAACTAAATAATAAATTATTACTCCAATGTTTAAACAATTTCTGCGACAAAAAATTAGACGCTCTGTTGCAAATGTAAAACGAAAATCAACAAATGAGTGATCAGTAATGCGTAGATCCTCCATTGTTCTTAAACACTTCCAATAGTCTGTTATTAATAGATTTATATAAATTTAACACATAATTTTGAGGGATATTCTGCCATTCAGTCACTATTGAAGTTTTCAGTTCCTGTACCGTGAAATACTGACGGCCTCCGCCATAAATGCGACGTGTCAATTCACCCCACATGTTTTCAATAATGTTTAAGTCTGGTGACCGTGCCGGCCACTGTAAAGTTTTAATCTTTTTCTCTTTAAACCATTCAGTAAGGGTTTTTGCTTTATGAATTGGCGCGTTATCTTGCTGAAAAACAAAATTGCGCCCAGCCCATTGGTTTGCAAAACGTAGAAAATTGTCACGCAATAAGTCTTTATACGTCACAGATGTCATTTTGTTTGTGCAAAACACTATCTCACTTTTATCGCGAAATCCAATCGCTGCCCATATCATCACAGATCCATTCCCTAATTGTCTGGTCATTTTCACTTTTGGTTCCTTTCTCAGATCATGATAATAATGCGAGTACCCATCTGGTCCGTCCAAATTACGTTTCTCATCGGAAAATATAACTTTTTCCCATTGTGTCTTCCAGGATACGTGTTCTTCAGCAAATCTCAACCTCGCTTCTTTGTGTTTCGCCGAAAGTCTCGGTTTTCTCAACATTTTCTTCCGTGATATTACCCGTGACGCCTTTAAAATCCTTCGAACATTACGCACGTGCGTTTGTACCCCCGCCTATTCTGCAATAACTCTCGCCGACGCAGAAGAATTAGATGCACACCGCAATATCACGCGTTTATCCCGCTCACTTACAGCTTTCGGTCGCCCTTGGCCTTTTGGTGTGCCGTAATTTTCCGGATCTTTTAGGAAATTTCTAACTGAATGATCGCTTCTTCGTAACCGACGAGCAATTTCCTTCTTACTGACACCATCCTGGTGCCAGGCTAGAACTTTACCCCTTTCTATCAAGGATAATTGCTTTTTTCTACTCATATTGCAAACACTTTATAAAATATAATTTCTCGTGGTGAAATGTGTACACTTTACCAGCACAACCGCTGCATATAAAGAGAAGTATCAAATTAAAACATTTTTGCTTATATTAATGTAATAAATACACAGGGTCTAAATTTTTGTCGCATTTAAAATTCCTATTTTGATCTGAGAAAATCTCAATTACCCCTCATAAAGCAATAAATACCCAGAAATATCTATAAATGGACTATTTATATAACAAGTATTAACAACCCTCATTGACATTTTATATAATGTCTATAAGCTTTGTTTCGTAAATGGAAACGATACCGCATCTATGTTTTTGTCGGGTAGTGTAAAGCGAAGTCGCGTATAATTGCACTACTTAACATTTTTAATATTTCAGAATATCACAACAAATTTCTAATATATATAATTTTATTATTGATATTCCACTTTATACGACGAGAGGCATCGATCTAGGCAATTTCTGTTACAACTTCACCACTGCCTTCAACGCAATCGTTCGACTTGAACGGACTTGAGCGGACCGGTTGTGCCCGTGTGCGCAATAAATAACGACAATCGTAACAATTAATATTAAGTACATTCCGATCGCTATTATATTTTCAGGATTACAGCGGTCGTAATCCGAAACACTTGCAGCTATATCTCTTAACGCAAACTCAGCCGGGGAGACGTTGTTGTTGTACATCACGTACAATAAACTCGAGGATTAGCTTCGATACGTTTTATGAAATAATCTCCCCTGATACCCTCTCTGATATACGTTATTCGAAATCCCAAAACAAGGTCGACAACTCTACGCCGCCTAAAACCCTATTACCATCTCTGTCGACACACGGAATGTAATGAACGGCGTATAAGAGAAAGAAATATACACACACAATGGTCGACTTTACTGTCTCCGTTAATTTTTTGCCGAAACAAACGTTTCCCTAATCCGCCTCATTTTTCATGTATTTAGCGGTGAGATTTTTAGGCGAATGTCGTTAAGAGCTTTAACTTATTATTGTTCCTATCCCGCGCATTACGAACGAATGCGACAAGTTCTTGATTGGGTAGAAGCTTATTTGTATTCCATTTATAATAAAACTATTGCAAACATATTTTTTTTTTGATAATTTAGTAACCCATCTGAACCAAATCCATCCGGTAATTCAGGCTATTCTAAATAGGACACGAGAAAAATCAGTGAAAGATGTCTAGATTCAGTGTTTATGGTGTAATAGGTAGTTGAATCTGCGAATCAATCTGTGAATCAGCATCTGTACGAAACAAAGTATCTCAGAGACTTCGATTCTTCTACCCATGACGGTTCAACTCAACATTTTCGTTTTTTGAACTTATTGGGCCCATTTGATTCAAAAGAGAAAGCTTTTAGTATGTTTACTTTTCCAGTCATTTTGTTTGTCAACAACCCATGAGAGTCTAGACAAAAAAGTAATAAATTCCCATTCTTCGATTTGATATACGGATGGTATAGAAGTATATGCTCCATAGAAAATGTGAGATATACATAGGTATAAAATGCTATTAAACGCATATGCGTTAGACGTACACGGATAAGTTTCATATTTCTAACGCCTCAAAATACCATACAATAATTAGATCTAATCGACGACGCACATCTTATACCCAGCGAGTGAAAAAGGTAATAAAAAATTAAACAAATAACTCTTTTTCTTTCGTCTATTCCAGCAAGAGATCAACAGAAAGAGACGAAGACTGTCTCGTAGCCTCCATGAGATAATATTTACGTGCAGCCATGTTGTTTGTTGTAGGCATCGGTCAGCATATGCATAGATACATATAATGACTAATATAAATTTCAAAATTATATTCAACGTTATTATATCGCATCAGGACCTGTAAATAGGGAGACAAAAAGCTAATAAAACTTTACGATCAATTCACATGTGTTCGCGGCCGCCGCTCTCAACGAAAATAGGCTGGTATGGTAGAGATCCTTAGGCTCGCTCGTGAGACGTTCCTCCAAACGCGCTTTGGAACGCTAAAAAAGGTAGTTTTTATGATTTTGTTAATAAGTTAATATCTTCTACGTATTTTTCATTATTTACTTTACGGATAAAAAAATATGTTGGACCCAGAAAAAGAAATCATAGGAACGTTAGAAGAAACAGTAAAATAAAACGGTAAATGGACGTATGGGAGAGGAGAAAAATATTTATGAGTCTACTGAATGAAATTTGTTAGCAACACTATACGGATTGCGTATACAAGTTTCTAAAACTGTATGTTATCATACACTGCCGTTCAGAGAAGTTCGGTCGGTTGGTAAAAAACATGAAAAGGTTACAGAAACAAACGAAACTAAAAACAAAATGCAATTTTATTGTATGTACACGTAAAAAAGACAAAAATAAATAAATAAAAAGTTATTTCGGCTTAATATAACATACTGAACATTATATTTTTTTTTTCATCGAAAAAACCTCCTTTGCTGTTAATCACCGCTCGAACTATTCTAGGCATTCTTTCGATAAGTTTGTTAAAAAAAAAATCATGTTGCAGAATGTTCTTGTAAAGTTGGGCATATTTTTCGGATCCTCGTGTCCAGTTCATCCCACAACAACTCTATATGGTTCAAATCTGGGCTTTGTGAGGGCCATGTCATTACTTTCAGAGTGTGCTGTTCTTCTTGCTCCTTTAGATAGTTCTTACACACTAACGCAGTGTGTTTTGGGTCGTTGTCATGCATGAATGTAAAATTACGGCCTATTATACGCAATCCTGATGGCTCTGCATGATTCTGGAGTATTGCAAAATAATTTTCCTTCCTCATTACACCCTGCACTCTGCATAAATCTCCCCTCCCATAAACTCGTCGATTTTGCCCAAAAACCTCAAACTTTGACTCGTCACTCCAAAGCACGTGTTTCTAATCATCTAACGACCAATCTAGATGAGAACGGGCCCACTATAGCCGTTTTGCTCTGTTGCCCCGACGTAATAAGGGTTTTCGAATAGCAATGCGTCCATGAAGGTCCGCTTGTTGAAGTCGACGTTTTACCGTACTCGCCGAAACTTGTTCTTCACGGCCGCGATTGACTTCGGCTGCTATTTGTGGCGCTGTTAATTTTCTACTGCGTCTGCTTAATAATACAATTCTCAAATCTTCAGCTTTTGTTGTTTTCCTAGATGCTCCGGGACGAACACGATTTTCTATAGTTCCAGTTGTACGATATCGCTTTATGATGTCATTTACTGTTGAACTTCTCATATTTATTTTTTCAGCAATTTGTCGCCAGTGTGGTATAATAGATTTTTATTGTTTGACCGAACTTCACCTAACGGCAGTGTACATACCTCCAATAAGGAAATGAGGGCCTAAGTAAGACTACCGAAAATATCCAAACAATTCGTTATTACACTGATATGTTGTTGTTATGATTTACGCTTGCTTAAACGAGATCGAACTACGCTGGGTATTTCGCGAAATTCCCTTTTAGCTAGAGAGAAACATAGACATAAACGTGTATAAATGTATATGCAATAGTAACCCCTGCCTCCGATGTGTTTTTTTGTTCTATTTCTTTTTGAACTGCACCATCAAATGCGGGTCATTTGTGACCCGCGCTTGGAGTTTGCTCGGCGGTTCAAGGTCTTCGATATTGTGTATATTATACATAACCCTAAGTATACGCACTTATGCTCAAAGACACGTTTTGTGTAGGGTAATTGTTGTGTTACTGTTTTATTTAAAAGTCCCCTTGTAATTCTCGTTTTAAGTTACCTGTACATAATTATAAATAGGTACTTTAGTTACATACGTTCATAATTCTATAAGTGGTGCCAATATTATTGTTTTCAGAAGCTTTACGTTTGTTCCTACGATAAATATTACATTTACAGTCACGCACGATATACGTATGACGATTCAATTTAAAACATTTTTGAGAGATTAAATCAATATACCGTTAAAAAAAACAAAATGAATTCGTTCAGGTACGTCTACTTTTAAAATTGAATTTGTTATTTCTACAATGTTACTAATAAAGTTTTTCAAATATTTTTTAGCTGAATTGCCAACATACATCCATATTTAATCAGAAGTCATGCTAAAAGCAACTAATTACAGACGCGCTTGTGGAAAACAGTGCTACCATTCGCATATTAAATAAACATCGTCGTTCATAGAACGAAGCCAAGTATAATGTGCTTAGCTTCGATGTAGTGTGATGTCCATTCTACGGCATAAATGAGGAGAATTACCGTCTATAGGTAGAACTAAACGATTCGTGAATAATAACCGATATAAATTTTAACGATCCAAGATGTTATTCTACGGTAGAGACCGGTAAATCGTCTGAAACAGAGAGTTTACCTAACCCGTTTTAATAAATTCTCCTCTTCCAATGATAGCCTGCCTATTCCATGATGTTTAGTAATGTTTGCGAAATGAAGAGTTATTAAAAACTAGCAGGAACATTTGCGCGCGTCTGGCATAGACGTATTTATGGAAAAAGTACGATAGGAATAATTGCGGTAATGGCGTTGAACGTTTACATGTTATTGAAACTGATGAAGTGTGTGATTAAGCCTTGGAGAAAATTAAAAACTTCGCAGAAACTTGATTCAATTATAAAATTCTGTTCCCTTCCTTGTTTTTCCACCTTTCGAAGTTAACATATAGAATGGTTACACTTTCACTTTGCGGTCTTCATTCTTCAGAGAAAGAAATGAAAACAATTAACTTATTAATATTTTACAAATACGGAAAACAAAAACCAAGGGAAGTCCAAATATTTTTTTAATTTAATACGTGAATTTTATCTTTTCTCTACGCAATAAATAACATCGTAATAACAGAAGGGGAAACTAAATTGCAACGTTTGCTGGTGTTTGCGCCAAAATATTCATTTCATTTTCTTGTATAGCAGCTGTTGTTGTTCCTTTTAAATTGTACAACTGATTTTCGTAAGCTAACGTAAGGCTAATATAAACGATAATGGCCTAGATTTCTATTTGCTTGTGAATATTAGAGGAATATGCATGCGATATCTTCAACTGAAGGCTTTCAATGGTACGTGTATGCCCAGAAGACATCTTATTAGAGCAGTGCTTCCATTTACAAAACTCATATGTCTGAGTTGTAATAACTTTCGGTGTTAGAGGTCCTGATAATATGCTAACATATCAGCACATAATAATGTAAATAATATAGAAATAGACATAGAAAAGAAAGCATGATGCAAATAGAATGCGTTGTAAGAATGCATTGTGAGAATCCGTAGCTACTTCGACTCAGCCTAATGCAATGTTTATCGATCGCACTAGACGTGATTCTCGTCCTTGTCGCTTCTGTAGAAGGCGTAATATGGAGCAGTGCATACTGGAGGTGGTCTAACAAATACCTAAAATAACGAGACCATCTGAGTAACGACATCAGAGACAATTTTTTCCACTCTAGAGGTACTTCATTTGTTTTTCTCGCCCGAGACTCAATCAATGAATACAAAGTTAATTATTTACAAAACATAGTTACATACGAGACTTTATTATGGACAACAGCTGCGGTTAGCAATATATACAAATTTGGTGTCCTTCAGGACAATCGGGAGGGATTGTCCTCCAAGTCTTATTATCAATGAAGCAATAGTATATCAGGAATACTGAGACACTGCGTCTAACCTCCTTCTGGCACCCATTTCGTTTTGAAAAGAATTCATACTTTTCAATTAAATGCACTAACAAGCAATCTAATACTGGCAACTCTTACTGTAGAAATTATCTATGACATTTCGCAGTAACAAGTGTAGACTTATGCACAATCATGTATGTGTATCATGTAGACCAATCAATCTATAACAATTTCACATTGAGCACAGAATTATTTTAAAATTAATATCACACATTAATTCTCATGAAATTACTTAAAAATAACCTCCTCTAAGCTCACTAAATGTCCTTTACGTATATTCTCAAAATGGCTTAGTCCGAGACTAATAATCTGTATATCCAAGCGAATTATGAAATAAAACGCGCTCTTATAATACATATACATCAGTATACACGAACTTCGATCTACCTTATCTGCACGGCTCTTTCAATTTCTCTCAAATATCTTTGTCCGAGATCTCTCACGAACTTACAGGCGTTCGTTTGCGCGGCCGTCTATTTGAAATGCACAGATGTCAATCCGACTTGCAAACGCCTCAAGACGTTTTCCACAAAACGGCGAATATCATACAGAAATCCCTTTCTTCTCCAAGAAACCGCGAAGAAGCGAAACAAGAGAGTGGTAAAGCAAGGTAAGAAGAGGGACATAACATCATGCGCCCTGGTTGAAAGGTTGCTGTTTTATGCGGCTACTGTATTCTTTTATCGCTTACCATCTAGAATTCTTCGCCTATCGCGCGCTATCAATATCTAGCTGCTGTTCGGTTTAGTGCAAGGAAATTCGCAGTGTTCTGGATAGTCCTTAGCAGATGCAAGAACTAGATGCCTCAAAAAATAGGACTGTTATGATGAAGTTGCAGAGAAGAAAATAAACATATCAAGAAAGAACTCTTAACGGCCCTTCAGGAAAATTTTCTGAATTTAGACAGATTCGCTAGATGGGAATTGCCCTTAAACCTCCATATATAGCTTTCTATGTTTTTGATTAAACAATGTTCTTAATTTTAGATACAACTAATTGCAACAATTAACTCGTAGCTAATTAACAGCAATTGGGTCAAATGTACCTATCAAGTTCCGAAGCAGCTAATTGTAACAGTTGCTTTGTTATTTAACATGTTTCTCAACTTTCTCTCTAAATGTACAACAACGAGGATTCTAGTAGTCTAACCTTCTTCATGCCTAACCTATGTATTTCTTCTACATCCAGATATGTTCCACGCAATAAAAACATATCTCTCTCTTCTCGTCTGTTCTCTGTCTAATTACTGAAACCGATCAAATGGAACGTAAGAGAAAAAGAAGAAGCCTTTATAACATTACACAACGTCCCGATACATATATATGGTCCTTAAATTACGCATCGTCCGATGAAAATATTCATGTAAAACGCAAGCAGGGGTCCCACATATATATTCATTAAATATATTAAGCGGCCTGCCGGTAAAATTAGTCGGGACCGTCCAAGGAGCTTGTAAGCTCCTCTCGCGTATAATAAAAATCAGCATGCAAACGTCGCGAAAAATTACGAGTCCTGTCCGGAAATAAAAAAAGGAGGGAAAACAAGGATCGGTGATATATATGTAAATGAAGAGCATGCGGAGAAATGTTTAGTTTAAATTACATTATCTTTGGCTGATTTTTTAAATTATGTAATACTTAGAAAAGAATAAAAATTAACGATGTTACAAGACAGTACAAAGTCCGTTTTGGTTGTTTTATTTTCGAAAATGAATCTTGAGATATAATCTAAAGATTAGTTACATAAAATTCCCACTCCAAGTTCTAATGCTTAATTTTGCAGTTAAATACCACTTTGTAATAAATATGTTGCAATGGTGCAGGCCCTACGTTGGTACTGAGGCTGATTGTAAACCAAATGAAATTATAATAAAATGGCTTACTTTCGAAATGCTTATTTTTAAATATCTAAAGAGGCTTTTTTTAATATTTCGTAGCACCTTTCTCAGGTCACGTGGTTCTTGAATATAGAGTAGTCATGCACCAAAAATAAAAAAAATTTCAAAAACTAACAATGTTTTATTACAAAAGATGGTAAATATGAATGACGTTACAGTTAATTGTAGCAGATGTATAAATAAACAAGACATATAGGTGACATAGCGTGATGATGGGTGCGGTCTGTTGGCGGGAAACCGACAGCGTCTTCTTGCTGTCCTAGTGGCGATGAAGGTTTTGATTCGCGGTTCGCTTGATGATAGTGACCAGCTCCACTTTATTCACTTATTGAAAGTTTAATCCATTATTTTGGCTTAATTCTTTTATACTTCGTTTGTGGATCTTCTAGCCACGACGGAACGGCAACATTTCCTTCCGTGAGATAAACGGGAATTTTTACCCTTTGCTCGACTTCTCGAGCAGATTGATACAAAGAAAGTAGCATACATTTAACATAAATTGTCAACATTCCAAGATTTAAAAGAGCTTTTTTTAACAATTCCAAGAGCACTAAACAGAAGCAAATAACCAAAACAAAAATAGTTCCTGACTGCATGCGTGTTGATAGTACGCACTTGACGAAATAGAATATCCACATAGAACTCACAACTTGCTAATCCTCCTCTGCATTCCGAGACGCATTTAATCAAGTTTTGCTGTTTTTTCGCCGTACGCAGGCTATAGGCGTTTGAACGCGTCCTGCTTCGGCTGGCTATAGTATGGCGTATCGCTCAGACAGCCCGATCCCAACGAGAGCTCAATACAGGACTTGGATCTCGCGCTTCCGTCATCTGCTAAGTTTATTGTGAATCAAGTCGCATAAATTTAATCATTTTGGACACTTACATTCGTTTATTTTTCGCGTAGAACGTATTAAGATATGCCTACATATGTATTTGTGTGTATAGTATGTATACGTTGGTTTTGACTGAAAAAATCTTAATATGCTACGTAATATATCTTAGATGTAGTACTTCCTAGCTGTAATCTTTAAGAGGAGATAATCACCATGACCCTTTTCCTTGGTTTGTCAATGTAAAAGGAGAAGCGAAGAGGTATGTACCCAATTCCTGCAAGTATAAGGAATGACCAAAAATATATTATATATGCCTGATGCTGTTTTGTTTTTTTATTATAATAACTCATTGCCTGGAAGTACGTGCATTTACACTTTCAATTCATTAAATTAAATGAATAAAAATCTCGACTCAGACATCAATTTTGTTGTGGACAATATCTCATGAAACGACAACTAGAAAAGTTTTATGGTTAAATTATGGTTCACCTCGAAGTATTGATTGAGGCTTTTTGTCTCTTACAATTTGCCATTTAGAACCAAGGATTCTTAAAAATTCTTAGTTCTAAAAATGTCCGGGTGCCGCCCGTTTAAAAAATAAGAGAGCGACACGGTAACAGTAGAAATCAATTTGTTTACTTGAAACCCTTTCGCTAGAAATACTGTTGATAAAAAGCTCTTAAAAAATCTTAAAATAATAGTTCCTGAAATGACCTTCAGATTTTGAGCTGAAATGGTTTTGAAATCTCTCCAACAAAGGCGTATGTAAATCTGTACGTAACTTACTAAATAAAGTAATTAAAATAAAAAAAAAGTAAATAAAGGTAAGTTGTTAACAAATGATTTTTATCTTTGTTTTATTAAAGTCTACAATAATAATAATTTTACATCACAGTTGTTATATATTCTTTTAAATTAATAGATACTTGCTTCACTAATTAGTCGATGTTATTAATCGTTATTTGAATTGATACACCATTAGTTGTCTTATTGCCCAGCCAGATCTTAGTTCTATATTATTCGCAAAACGTAACAAGGAAAAACCTTCTCGATATTAACAGCGTTAATAAACAATAAACGTTGCATATATGCGTCTACTGCAGGTCTATTACGCATTACATATAGCATCTGCTTATCTGCGTTATGCTTATTTACATACATTAGTACCGTACGCAATCCATTTGCCTTAACCATTTCCTTTACCATTCACCTCTAGATGCTAGTCCAGAACTTGCCACACTAAGCAAGACCGTAGATGGCAATTCTCATTTCTCCGATTTAAATGGTAATTTTGATTTAATGGCAAGTTGAGAAGCTCTGGCAAGCTGTTAATTAGGGATAGTCACGAACTGATCGGCATTTAACACGATTTGACGTCCATTAAAGCCTTTAGATTTAACAGAAAAAGGTACAGAAGAAGAGTTTGTGTTCTTTAGAGAATTTGATTGATCAGTAGCTTTTTGCGATTTATTAAACATCAATGGAAAGATTTCTACTGGTGATTGTACTAATCATAAGAGGTTTTTGTTGAAAATAAGAAGAGTAAGTTAATAAGTAACTCTGTGTTAAGAACTACCAACATCCCGAAGACGAATTTATTTTACTTGAAATGTTTTAACGCAGGAAAATTGAAAAATTGCTGTAAACTTCTTAATGAACTCGAGTATTATTGAAATACAATAGCTTTGGAAAATTATTGTACTCCCAAGATTAATTAATTATCTAATTAAAGGCCTTTGGAACTCTATTTTAGACCATCCCCCATCACCACACCAATAAATTCCCTATTTGCGCTATATCCCTACGTTGATTCAAAAGATGGGATCTAAAAGCACGGTATGCAGGCAGCCAACCGTAAATAATCGAATAAAAAGACAGTATGTATGGAAAAAAATGACTGTCTCGAGTTAAACGGAAATAACCTTAATTTAATGCATCCTATACAGCTATAGGTTGTACACTAACCTTCATAGAAATTACATGATATGAATTCGATCATACGGATTAAATACCGCATAACAACTCAACAGAACGAAAAAAAGTTTAGCCACTAACTAAGGGTACTAAGCGGATTGCATGATAACTAAATTAATAAATGTGAGTTTAGTCCTTCCTTATAATTGCATGGGAAAATAATAATACTCTGCTTTATTTTTAGCTGATGTTTATAACAATGTGTTTGCGGATTACCAATTATAAAAGCTTAGATGCTATATCTTCGCTCTAGTTATCGCAAATTAACATCCCTATCAAAGGCAAACTGTCTACTAATTCCAAATGTTCTAAACTAAATTGTGATAAAAGATAGTTACTTCATTAGTAAATGAACAAAAACGTATATGCTTCATGTCAAGCCAGGATCTATGGCTATACACATCCATAAAGCGGAGAAGCAACGATTCCAACAGTAATTTATATCTTAGCTCTCGCAACTTATTGTTTCCAAAGTTGAATGTCGGACGGTACACACATACGTTCATACCCGCCCCGTGTCGTATTATGGTACAGGATTAACAGATTAATTAACTTAATTAATAGTCCAGAAAGGTGAACGAACCGCCTGATGGGCAACCAACACAAGTTCTACTACTGCTGCCACAACTCTTAAGTATATACCCGAGGTAGGCATAGGTATAATAGCAAAAAAGCAGCTTTTCTTAGAAACGTCGTGTTCTTTGGTTTTGTAAACAACACTCGTCTTCCATTTATGTAAAAAGTTAATTTATATTTGACGTGTTTATTATTTATTTTTCGCTATATTTTTGTTTCCCTCTTGTTTAATTACTCGCTTGCCCGATAAGAGCCATAACATCGTCGTAAATTATATTCCTTGTGTGTATTTCATCGGCTAACAGTGAGCGGAGAACTATTGGATCGTTTATTTTTTTAACACAGAAGATACTTTATTTTGCAAAGTACAATTTTAAATAAAATTTAAAAGCTCCAGAAATATTTTAATAACAATCTAATAATCTTAGTGGTGTAAAATCAGGAAGTACCATTTAAGAAACAAAATTTTTATTGTTGCTTTGGTATAACTGAGCTCCTCAGTACATTCACTATTGTTAAAAGAAACGAACCAGCAGAAAATTGCTTCCTTTTTTACGATTTTTTACTGCTATTACTTTTACTGCGATTTGCATTATTGCACTTGAACCAATCTATTACATTCCTTTTTGATATTTTCATTCTAAATAAATAATCGTTATGCATAAATTTCACATCGATATAAGACGAGGCGCTCAGAAGCAATAAACATCTCTTCAACCAAACCAACTTCGCTGCATACGAGTGACAATTTTTTTCAAATAACTAAAGCAAGATTTTATTGCAGCCAGTATCTATAGTAATACAATTTTTATTACTTAATACTGAACTTTTACATACTAACATCTATTTAAACTAGATTATTTTTTATCCATATTAATATCTTAGTGTCTCATTTATATGCTCTCGTTCTTGAAGAAGGACCCGAACGGGTTTGAATTTTACGATCGGAATACCTGGTCCAATTCAAGATAGTGGATAAGAATACACTAATGGAGTATTAAAAGTGACATAAAGATCTATCGAAAATGCCTTTATCAGATCGGAAAAGGTCAACATATCTACGCTTTCTTGACAGCGCATTTCTACAAGATAGTTGGTATTACGGTATTATTTAAAAGAAGAGTATGAATCGAGCGATTTTTGCAAATCTAGAGCTATTTAGAAGAAACGCGAGGATATCAGGTAAACAGTACTTCTTCTTTTTTACCCCCGAGATCGCTGCTGCACCCCCCGTGTTATCCAAATGACAGTCGCTGGTTAACTAGTTAAATTCCGCATTTTACGGTTTGATAAGGAAAACTGGATTAGATACTGAAGCCTAAAGTACGGAGGTATATGTAAGTATTTAAACGAGAATGATGTCCCAAAAGGATGTGTCAATTACATCTATAAACTTGATACTTTCGATTTTCAAGGTACTCGTTATCTGCCCGAAACGAGAAGTTTCTTTAAAACAAAATGTGGGCATAGGTTATTGATTTATCAGAAGAAGAGAACAGAACGATAATAATTAGAAAGGCATTTATTTAGGAAGGAAGTTTACCTGTTAAATTAGTCCAATTTCCTTAGTATTTGGTATTTACTCGAATTCAGCGAGAACAGCAAACCACTTAACATCATGTTGTACTGCTTATCTCTGGTTGATAATAGCTGTTTCTGGACCTCGGTATGTTTTTAAATTTGCAAGAAGGGCAGCTGAAAATAGTCCTAGACGTGCACAGTAGGATTTAGGAAAAACCGTAGATGTGTATTTGTAAGAAATGATAAAGTAAATGTGACTGTTCAGCTTACTGATTTTCAAACGCAACATTCACGGCTCTTGTCTGGTGTAATTTTCCTGGTGTTGATAAGCGAAACGTCAGGAATACACTTAACATCGCAGCAACACCCGGAAGATTATTCTACACATGTATATTCAAGGTATCAAATTATTATAAATTTATAATAAACTTGGGCCCCTACATCCGCTGCAATGCTGTCACTATAACATTCTAAATTGAACATCACTTGGTTCATCATAGACAGTATTACAATGCGTCGACGACTTATTGTAGATCAATACATCCTTTGTATCCTTTGTAAGCAAAGTTATTATTAAAGTAACTGTTAGAACAGTTACTTCTTATAAAATTGAAACGCTTGAAATTGAACAATTGAAAATTCACACGCATACGCACTATCTCGAAGCGACCCCATCAGAAAGCTTATGCAATATCTAAAGCAATACCTACAAAATCCAAACTTTGCTTCCTACTTCTGCTAGATATCTACTTGCGGCGCGTTGTTGCCTTCTAACTGCACAAGTTCAATACGCTCCTAGTTGCCAGTCATCGTCTTCATCAACTCGAATGGCCGCGACGAGAAATGCTTAGATTAATTTTAAATTGCGGTAAAATTTAACTAAACATAATAACACGCGATAACACGGTTCGCCTTCTTTGCTACTGGTTGGTTGGCTCGTTTGTGTCCGATGATCGTGTATAATTCACGGTAGCCATGTGTATTACATACATACGCATACAATGCAGATGTATCGATCGAATAGCTCAAGGTTAGCCAAAATCAATATGGATATTAACAGTGCTTTTTATTAATCTTAGTGTTCTGTTGGGACCTGTTTCACCTGAAAGTATTTTTCCGTCTTTGCTATATTCGTAAACATTTAGCCACAATAATACAGTAAAAAAAAACCGTTGTTAAATTTACACTATTTAGTTCCAGCAAATTTAAAAAAAAGTTTTAGCTAATCTAACAAAAACTTATTTCGTTCTTGCGATTTTCAATCCGATTAAAAGCAAAATAATTTCGACGGCTTGAGCTTCACAGCCATTCAATACTATATTTGAATATGTTTCTTCTAAGTATTTTAAGCAGTTTCCGCACCGCAAAGCAGGGTAGTGAAATATCAAAAATACAATACAATATCTAGCTGAATAGAAACACGCGCTTTAACGGGTCGGAAAACAACGCGAATAAATGGGGTCGAAACGTCGAAATTAGCGATAGAAGACGCGAATTTTTCGCTTTCTCGCGGTGAAAAAACGGCATTCGCAACGCTACGGCGCTGATATCGCCGCATCCTACGAGTTTTTATTTCAAATTTGAAATTTTAAACAAAAATAACTTCAATAAGTATAAGTATCTATTATATACGTTACATTTTAACGAAGATACAGTAGTGCGGTCCTATATCCAAAGCTCTCCGCATTCTGCCCACCTATTTACATGTGGTGTATGTACATGTGATAAAAGTAATTTGTATATAATCTGTTTGTTAAAAAATAATTGTTTTACATGAAATGAATGATAACGTTCATTGTTCATTAAGCGCAGAAATTACCGATATTGTTAACATCCAATTTTTAAGTTCATTTGTTGAATATTTAACATATGTTAAATATTCTTATATAAATAGATGTTTCCAAGCTACTCAAATAGCGTTCGAATTTAAAAAAAATCTGGGTTGGCTATACTGCGCTACAGCAGTAGCTGGTGCACTGTGGCTGAGGAGCTGCAGAACATACAAGGCCAACACTTGCATTTCCTCGTGCTCTTTTTTTTTGCAACTACAATGTACACGACAAGCAACGGAAATACACGGGGAAATCGATGCTTTGTCTCTAACCTCCCATTTGACTCTAACAACACATTTTTGTTGTGAAAGAAACAAAATAGGATGTATGCATTTAATAGTAATGAGCTCTCTAAAAGCGATATATTTTTGAATTAACCGAAATAGCACATCTCAGCACACTGGGTTATCTCAATTACATGAGCGCATGTATTGGTTAACCTAACGCTGATCGATCAGTATGTAGAAGGATACCATAAAGGTATGAAGTTTATTCGCCTAAGATGGATTCAAGGAATTTTATGGCTGATACCTAACAGAATGATGTAATACGAAAAAGCGAAATAAAAGTGCAACAAGATGATGTTACGTAATTGTTTGGCACGGCGCGCTTAAATTATAAAATAAGCCAGAAAAATAGAGCGTGTGGGACCACCAAAGAACTCGATTTATTTACGAAAAATCACTAACAGGAAAGCAATTTCGAATAGCGAAATGAGCTTACGCTTTAGAATAGATTTTTATTTTGAAAACTTTTCCTCATTCTAGTGGCTTTCAGCTAGTTCTTTTTAGGTTGTTATAAACGTTTCTTTGTGTTATTGAGAACATTTTTTTAAATCATAATTATTCGATGTACATAAGACACGTCACATCCACCAATATTTTAACTTTATAAATATTATATATTATATAAAAACATATTACAATATCTGAAACATTCACCTATTGTTTTGCTTCTGATGTGTCTTATATAGATCATATAAATATAATGAACGTTTCCGGAGAAAACAGCAACAAAAAAATATAAAAACCTAAAAAAGAGAACTATCTTAAAGCCGCTAAAAATCAAGAAAAGTTCTTCAAATAAATACAAAAAGACGTCTAACAGAGAGAAATTTCAAACAAATAATTTTTTTTAACTTTAAAATCAAGTTATTATTGTATTATATTCATTTACAACAAATAAATATAATCTTTCATAAAAATTAAGAAAATTTCACGTAGATACATATAGGTAGGTATAAGACGCTTTCACAATTCGCAAAAACTCGATATGAAATTCACTTCGAGATAAAGCAAATTTCTTTTAAGCATTCCACACTGAGTTGCTACAACACTTTCACAAATAAATCGCGCCAATAAAAGCAATAATGGCGCGATTTATAGCCGGAGAAATTTTCAATTCGTTGCCATTAATAGCGATAAAGTGCCATCTGTCATATAGGATTAAAGAGAAACATTATACGCACATACATTAATTGCAAACAGGTCAACGAAAGGTTTATATTACTACTAACCTTCTTATTGTTTAGAATCTACTAATTAATAATTCTATTATTCATTATCATATTACACATATATAAATATGAATATAAATAAAAATTGGTACACAGACAAATACAACAAAAATAAAGATACAACACTTGATACAAAGATACCGAGTATCACCTAGCTCTAGTTCAAATATTCGGGAATACCTAACAACCTCAATTCTGATAATAATTTATTAAGTGCCTTAATACAAAAGTCATATCGGCTGATAAGTAATAACTGCTAACGATTTTCGCCTTGCATATATTTTGCATTAATGATATATGTCTTGCATTATTTCTGCAAACAATAGAAGCGTCTTGCAAAAGATAATAGTATCTAAAGTAAGCATTCTTGATACCTATAAAAGGGAATAGAAATAATGTTGGAAGTAGTATTAACTAAGCATTGGTAGTATTAAATTAGCATTGTTAGCGTTAAGTTCAACCTAATCTTTGTTAGTTTTACTCAGTATATTTTGTAAGAATTCTCTGTCTGTTCGAACCCAAAATAATTTTTTTAACGAACGATTAAATTCCGTCCGTCAACTGGCGCAGTCAGTAGGAAATTTCGTCCGTTAACTCATATATGTATCTTGGGTTCCTTCCATATAATAAGGTTTTATGAGTTGGAATTGAATGTTTCATCAATCATACGTGGTATTTACATCCTCACTTAAAATGAAGTAAAAATGGCGCTTTTTTGTAAACATAGCACATTCATGAGGAACATAGAAGGCAATGGCATTAAGCAATTCAGGTAGACAGGAGGCATTCCTCTCCAAATAGTTCGAACTAGTCATTCCTGAAAATAAAGCGACTAACCCCAGAATATAATTCCATAGCTCACAATTAGTCCAAATGAAATGTGCGCAATGTACTAAATCATCAATAGTGTATCAACATCTGAGCTTGAACAAGAGGTAATTCAGTGAATATAACCAATATATAATATATCAATCTGGCGCCTCGTGGCTGTCAGGTGCAGTAAAACAGTTTTATGTTTTACATCCTTCTCATTACGACCCAATGCTGTAACTGTGTTATCATCAACAAATTGAAACAAATCTCTGTATGAAAAGGAGTCATGTAGGTTATTGATGCATAACACGAACAAAAGCAGTCCCAAGACGGATCCTTGCGGCACACCTAGTAAGACTCCCATAAAAGAAAAGTATGCGGTTCGATCAAGTAAGTAACAACTCATCCATTCCATTTTAGTACTCCAGCATACGATGATGTAAATAACATTAAACAATAATTTGTCAATGAGCCGTCATTCTTTAGCTTATCATTTTTCGTATTTGTTATATTTTCTAAAATACGCATCTTCTTTCGTAAATGCGTAAATTTTCCAATACAACGACATGCTATGTAATCGTTCTTCCAATTTTATTTTGCTTTTGTCATAGTTCATATTAAAAATTATCGAAAACATTGTGTATATTAAAGTTTCGTGCAAAAATAAAGAAAAGAACATTATACGCCGAAACAACAACTTATAATGAAAGTTCCAATACGCCGAATCAACAACCGTCTCTCTCAATTCTTTAAACCCTCGGCGTGCTGCCGCTTTACGAATATATGATAATATTATAACCGATGTTGCATGCGAATCAGCATTAACAATAAATTATAGCATTAAAATACCATTCCCGTAATGGTTTCTTGCTGTTTGTAATGGTGACTACATTGGTCGAGTCCGCGGCTCCTTCCATCCGACGAAACGCAACAACTCTTCATTCATAATCGCCGCTGTCCTGTCCGAAGCGGCACAGCCACCTTAAAGCCTCCCTTCTACTCCCTTCTACCCTTTTACCTTTAGCGTATGCGGCGGAGACTGTCGCCTTCATCTTTATGACGGTTACCGAAACGCGTTTAACAATTTCGAACTTCTCGTCGGCCGTATTTATGATTCAATTAATCATAAATAGTTTTATTTTGTTATTATATTGGTATACCTCCGTGCAGGTTGAATGCCTACTTTCGTATTTATTCAGCGCTTTCTTATTTTTACAATACGTAGTTGCAATCTGTCTCGTTTCAATTCCATAAAATCAGTTCTGGAATATTTTAAGCCTTTTGGAACGGACGGGTAATTTGTTCTATTGACGCTACCCATCCCAAAAAGTTCTTCTCACCCCTTCTCCACCTTCTCACCTTCTTCACCTTCACCTTCTCACCCCCAAAAGTTCCTTTTCCGTCCGTAAATAAGCGATCGCCCCAAATAATGTAACAAATATTTTTAGAATTACACCAAACATTGCTAAAAAATTAAGTATATGCAGCGCATCCACCTAATACATGGATAATTGCTTTCCTGAGCAACTTATACAAAAGATATTCAATTCCTCCCATTATACTGAAAGGCCTATACCTAACTATTCTCAATATTTTCAACAAATTCAAAACGGGCGGTTGTGTTTTAAATTCCCACAAAAAAAAAGAATTAAAACCAACCACGTTTTAACAGAGCATATGAACAATAATGATAGCAAGGACTATGAGATAGAATGGCAAACAACAGTAAAGTATCGGCACACTCCGCACCTCACAAATTTAATTAAGCTTATGTGCTGCGAGGTGTGCCGATACTTGTGTTGTTATAACTGCAAAAACGAGTTGACTTTCACGAAATTAGCAGAAACTAAACAAACTCGTGTTTATTCGTCTCATAAGAACGGGTTCGTGTTGCCTACTGGTTTTCCCGAGGATCGGCAAAACACGAGCCTGTTTAGTCTCTGCTAATTTCGTGAAGCGCGCGGAAAATGAACTCGTCTTTGCAGGCTTAGTTATAACACATGAAATTGACCAGCTTATGTTACGTAGAGGAAATAGCTGTAGAATCGCTTCTTGATGTAGCCAGACATGTTGAAGTACCATACTATTTGATGTATAAAGCCCTCAAAATATTCAATTATAAAACCCAATCTGGCGAAATTAGAAGGACGAAGTCAACACTGCTCCACCTCACTAAATAGCTAAATAGCAACCGTTGTATTTTTAAGATTATTATTTAATCTAATAAAATATGTAATGGCTCTAACAAAAATTATGGTTGGATTTAACATAAAGTTTTGTATATATAGTGTTACTTTAAGTATATTTTTCTGCGAGCTTTATGCGAAAAGTATATTAAAAATTAGTTTGGTCATATGTTAAAAAAATTTACCACACAGTGTACATGATAATGTTGTAAACGATATGATAGTGAAAAGGATAAATTTCTTTGACGATCTTCAATCGAAACCACAATATTATCTTCCTTAGCGAAAGATTATTAGGCATTTCAACGTGTTAAGCAAGCATTAAAGATATGCCTTCTATTTTCTTATTTCTTTATACCTGCGTGCGAAATCTACAATTCAAAACAACGGCGATGGTCGACAACGACAGCAGCTCTATAAAAGAGCTCGCGGATAACAACCTGATACCGGACAGCATCGTTTGGCCGTGTGTTGTATCAATCCCAAAAGGCACGCATAGCGACGACATTCCTTATTAAAGGTTCCGGAGGACTTTCGGGCGTAAAAACTAAATGATATGTGAAAAGTTTTGACGTACCGGTTTTTGCAGCCGGCTCAAATCTTCACGCGGAATGCGCTAGTATTTTTCCAACTCTGCCTTGCTTCATTTCGAGCAACGATGATATATCATCGGGTAAACTTGGTAGATTCTTAATAAATACGTAAAACAATTCTTGAAACAAATTTCGTTTCCATTCCACGACAAAGTGGTATAGAAGGTATATGTAACGTTTTCAGTTACATCAAAATATCATGTCTAATAATAATAATTGAATAGGAAATACACTTTGCCCAAATTTTATTTAATTTGTACCTAATCGCGAACATGAACAAATACCACATTGCTCGAAATAGAAACCACGTTGTTTAGAAAAAGGTATAGTAGGAATAAAAAAAACAAAATTTCCTCTAAGAAAATAAATTTAGTTGGCCTGAACATACATGTGTCTTTCAGTATACCTATAGGAATGCTAGTACACACGTACATCGATGTTCTACACTAGCCGCTGCATGTTTACTTGTTGACGGCGTGTCGGTGGCATAATAGCCTATAAACATCATAACTCGTGTATCTAAACGGTCAAATATAATAAATCAAACGGCCAAGATAACAGTAAAATCGTACGCTTTTATCGTATCGCGTATACATGTGGCAAGCATGCGTTTGGCTGCGGCCGACATAACAATAATACCTCACCTTGCAGATGTGTGTAGTAAGGAACAGAGATATGTATTTTAGTATGTTGTTTGGGTATTTTACCGAAACTTGTTAATATTTAATACCGTTTTAATGACATTTGTACGTAAGAAAAAAGTATAGAGGATTGGTAAAATATTGGGTTACTGCACGTTTATTATCCAACAGACTTACACCCAATAACAGGATAATTCAGTAATAGATACTCAAATCGGCAAATGAAGAACACAATAAATGTATAAAAAAGTAGTTTCTTTTTTTACTTAAATAAACCACATCGCTTGTTAGCCGTCTTACAAAGGTATTTATCCGGAGCTCGTTTCATAATTTTTATCCTCGTTTAAGCGTAGATAAGGAAGTTCATGTGCTCGGCAGTCGATGTCATCTCGCAGCATTTTCTCACAGATTCCTTCTGTTGCTCAAAGTTACCGGGCTATGTTCTATCCTTCCTCTTTCAAGATAAGTTCCGTCAATCTTATGTGAGAGGAATTTCAGAGAGTTTCGATAGATAGATCGATCTAAACTTCCAAGGAAAGCTGTCCAGGTGTCAAATTCAGAATCGGATAAACTGAAACTTGGTAGCGATGTAGAGCATGTTCAGATACGCAAAGGGAGTTCTTTTATCGGCGAAAATTTACTCTGAAGGAGTAAAACACATTGTTTTTTAATGTAATTCTCGAACGGTAAGTGTTAGAGATGATGTCTAAACGTAAGAGTTATATCGGCTATCCTTCACAACACGGTACTATGGAATACACAGAGTGTTGCGCTCAAACGCAAACACTCGTGATTGGCATATTTGTAATAATATGGAAAAAAGTTAAATAAAAGTTTTTCGGTGTTTAAATCTATCTAAAATATACTCTTCGAGCTATACGGAGTGTTTCAGAAGTAAGAAACACCAAACAGGACACAAAGTGCTTTCAAAAAACACCTCTACTCTATTGCAAGAAACAACTGCGAGATACACATACATAGTGTTTAAACAAGGATATGTTATCCTTTAGATCTGCTTAAATTCCGATTGCTTATAATCAAGGTATTTTACACTGGAACAATTTTGGCCGTTTTCCATCGTTTAGGAAAAGTGCAGAATAAAATGAAAAGATTGATAACGATTTTAAGAGAAAATGCGAAAACGAATCCTCATGAATCAAAAAATTTGGTAACGTGCAATTAGTTCATCTCCATTGACCAGTGAAAATAAATAAGGCAAGGGATTATAATTAGAAGTAGTCCAAGAAATGCTATCCTCTGAGTTAAAAATTGATGAAAACACATTAGCGAAAGCGTATCATTTCCATCATCACATAGTCTCCGGTATCCTTGTAGAGCATCGTTTTGCACGAAGAAACTGCCACAGACAAGGAGAAATCTTTTTGAAATCTTCGATCTGATGCACTAAATGCATAATAATACGTTAGTTGCAAGCCACTCGCTGTACTAAAAATTCTTGTTCTTTTAGATTATACGTTTACCAAAAATATTTCTCTTTATTTTCATATTAAAAATACACAGGGTGGAATATAACTATATTATTTATTGTACAAACAAAAAATAAATGCAATTTTCAATTAAAAATAAATCAATTTTATATCTTCTGATTGTCTCATGCTTTCTTCTCTGAATATCACACTTCCAGAATTGTGCCGCAAACGTAATAAGTACGAGAGCTTAACGGTGTAGCTTTGAAATGTCATCTTGTACAATATATGTTTGTATTCGATACATACACATGATTAAGTTGTAATTCTTGCAGAAATGCTCGCGTTCAAAAAAGCCCATTCCAAAGTCGAAGAAAAAAGAAAGAAAAAAGGGAACGACGTAAGAAATCTCAAGAGATAGCAACAAAAAACGCTATACCAGATATCTCGTTTAATAATCGCGTCAGGATGGACGAAATAATCGGTCGCTATCTCGGCTCGGGAAACGAAAAAGACACGTTGAACAAGGTGCCGGTGCCGCCGCACCGTGCACAAAACACGAAAATATGAAATTACTTTAATTAATATAAATAATTTTCAAAGTCACGGTAATAAGTCGGTTGTGAATTCATACTGTGAGGAGATATTTCGTACAAGTAACTCTAAAATAAATGGTATACAATATATATATATATAGTATTGCCAACGACAACTTTGTAAAATAATTCAGTAATGATATTGTAACTGCTTTCTTGTAAAAAGTCGTCAGATTATATAAGAAAACGTACGTTTTTTTTTTTTCTGAAAAATGTATCAAAAAATGTGTACCTTGATATTATTTATTATTGGTCAACATAGTTCTCCTTGTCTGTTTAGGAATACAAAGAAAAGCAAATACATGACTAACGTATTGGCAATGCATTTATATTTATGTCTTAATTGTTGGCGTTTCTAATTTTAATAGTAATTTATGTATGCGTAAAGGCTTATTGTCATCAGGACTAGATTCTTGAATAACAAGCTCTATGGCAAATGATTAAGCTAAGCGCTAAGCACAAAAGTTGTCGCTTTCAATAAGACAATAAATGCGCAGTTGGTACGTCGCGTATTAGTCGAAAAATTCTGTTCTACGCATTACGTAAAACAGGTCAGATACAAATATTCATAGTTCTGAATGATTCAAGAGACAACCTGCTTCTCAAATGAGTCACCCGATTTCTTCCGTCGCTACAGCCTTCCATTTTTCATGCATTGTTGTTGTCGCCTTTTCGTTGACAATAACTTCGAGCGTATTTATATATCGGCCAATATAGCCGAGAACGAACAGTAAGTAGAAGGTGGAACTAATTATCATTTAGCTCAATGCAGCACGGACCGTCTTTTGAGACCGTCGCTACTCGAGTGCGACGACAATTCAATAATTTTGATTAATAAGTTTCGAATAGTACTTTCGTTTCACTGGTTCGGTAGGTAGCGTGTTATGAAAGTGACAGTTCGAATAATAACGCGTAAATGCGGGAGTAATTGTATAATTGCCATTGATTGTCGATTCTATGCTATGATTTATCCTTTTCTTAGAACGAATTAGACGCCTTTCTAGAATTCATTAGATATTTTCAAATGTTATCTTATAGTTACTTGCTGTATCTGTATTCGCTGCTTATAATTCGTCATTATGGAGTCTGAACGTCGTATATTTTAAACAACAAAAGGTTATGGATTATCATTAAGTCACATGGAATAATTTTGAGAACTCATCTACGATGAATGAAATCCAGTCCAAACATGGACGTATTCGACGAGGAAAATTTAATTGTTCTCAGTATCAACGCTCCTTTTTGATAATTTCCGATTTATTTCAAATCGATCTCGTTTCCAATAAAAATAAGCCTCATCTCTTGTACTAAACTAGATATAGCCGATAGAATAGAACCTAAAACCTCCCTCTCTCCGGACGGAAAATAAAAGTTGTTGTGTATTCAAAAACTCTAACTTTTGGGTACAGGGCTAGCTGGGTACTTTGTACCTAGCCAGCCCTGCAACCTATAGGTTCGAATCCAAAATAGTACATCGTGGACCTACAAAAGGGAACAACTCTGAATAAAAAAAAAATTAGGAAAATTTACACGTTTGTCTATTTTGCTAATCAACCGCTTATTTCATTATCACCTATTAAAGACCGATACATATTTATTTACATGCCTAATATACATATATGGTTTAGAATCTCAAAATTAATTTGTATAGCTAATACCAAAAAAGAGATAATATTTAAACTGAAGCTTGTATCTCTCCAGAATTTCAGAAGAAATGCGGTGCGCTATATCATTTAATTTGCATTTAAATGGGCAATGCAAAGAATCTACAGCTTGCAGAGTTATAATAAACTATGCCACGAAATTAAAAATGTTTTTGGAGACTAGATCCTTATCCATAATATCGACTACCAACGTTTCTAAGAGATATTTAAATTGCTCTCAGAGATATCTCGAATAAACCACCGTCGTGAAAAATGTAATAATAGGTGGTATTTGATCATTCAGACACTCAAACAATTTAATTGGTTGGTACCTTTCCTTCACCAACTACTTAGCATTACATTATCCGGCAGGCCATTTCATACTTCAGCACCGGCAAACAATTTAGCAGTTACTGTTATTATAATTAACGGAATTAATTAACAACGCATTGTAAAGGTAGAAATGAATAATCCATCACGTTTCAAAACGGTATAAAAAAGCAACCGTCGGCACCAGCGTCTTGTAGATTATTTCGCATATTATTTGATTTACAATTGATTCTGCTATATTTCCGGGATATTGGCTCTAAAGTGAAGCTTTGTTAATAGTATACCTTGGACACAGAATAAAGATAAGCTGTAGTAGTTATTTAAACTAAGGTGTTGATAACGTTTATGCAAATAAAACAAAACGTGGCACATACCTACTTAAATATCGAATATGTTAATGTTTTTATTTTGTACGGGCATTAATAACCCTACCTGCAAAGAAAATTGTTTTATAAAGAAAAAAAAATAACGGTAACTTGGTGCTTAACAAAAAGTAGTAAGGAAATTGATTTTAGGAACAATTTGCACTAATTGTGAATAGATTAACAGTTGGAACAGAGATAAACTTTACAAATAAAAAATAATTAACTAATGACGAACATCTAATTGAAAACACTGTTAAAGTTTGCGATTTTTGTTTTAAATCGCCACAATCTAATCGTCGCAAATAACAGAACTTGTTAGTTTTAATTATCACAAGTAATAGCCAGGAGCCAAATATTTATAGACTTAGGCACAGATACTCTGCACCATTTGAGAGCTCTAGAAACGGCAACATAGGCTCGCAGAACAATTTACGTATTGTAGATCTAAACCGTCATTAATTTTCTTCAAAGCTAATACACCTCGTAATAAATCGATAGCGGAAAATGAGAAAGAAGAATAATAAAAGACGGTGTTGATGATAATAAGTATTTATTTCGGTACTTGCCATAAATCTAGTTAATTACAGCCGATTGGTATACTGTTTAGGCGAGTATATAATGGATGTTCCTCTAATATAGCGTATTTTATAAAGTAACCAAACACAAAATGGCGTTCATAAAATGGTTAATTATTTTTTTTGTAATCACAAATTGTGACGTTCATTTCGCATTGTGTTTTTTATAAAGTTATACGAGTTTTTATAAAGTTGAATGTGGTAATTGGAGAATTCGAATAGGAGAAATTTTTACTAAAAATGTATGTAGTTTGTAGATTTCGATAGCGAATTTTTCCTCAGACCATAACTGACCCCATCAGATATAGCACCGCCTCCATCTTACACCAATCCAGACCATCTGAGCCAAATTTATCCAAGTCTGAAGTTCCTGCCTTGAATTCCCTCAAATCGAACCCGGATATAGTCTCATTAAAAGTTGATAAAAGTAACGCCACGCCGGTCCTCAACACCGAAGATTACAACGGAAGAATTCTCACCCTACTACAGGGTACCACATATTGCCCCTTATCTCGTGCAATCCAAGGGAAATAACAGCCATCATCAAGTGCTTTCAAAAGAGCATCCTTCCTAGAAACTGTAGCCCACCCAAATTCTATGGTCTGTCTAAAACCCACAAAGCAAATGTCCGCCTCCACCTTATTTTCGGCGCCATTAACACTCCGATTTACAAATGAGCTAAACACCTAACGAAACTTCTAAAGCCTATATCGGCAACACAGATTCTTTTATTTTAAATTTATCTTATTTTGTGGAACGTATGCAAGATTCCGCCCTGGACGCACAGGACATTTCCAAGATTGTATGAATAACGTCATGGGTATACAAAAGAGAATTTGTTGATTAGTGACACCTATTATTCACATTTTTTTTGATTAATTTTAACAAGGCTTTCAAGATTTGAGGAAAACAATAAAGGCGAATTCAATTTGTCAAGCTAAGTTTAAAAGGTTTAAAAGTTTAAAAAGTAAGCAAAAAATTTCGATGAAAAGGAAAATAAGCATTTTTGTATAAAAGCTTTTATTAATCCAATTGTTATTATTATTATGCAACTATATTACATGTATCAGCTATTTTCGATTTTCATAACTTATTTGTTGGACTTAAGAAGATCCAATTGTATCTCTTCCAATGTTTTACCCTTAGTCTCTATCAAATAGTAGTAGATCAATACACAACCGATAAAGCAGCTTATAGAAAATATAAAAAATGGAACATAATTCCCATAATTTCCCGTAAAGTAAAACAATTGAGACGCTATGGTTCCCATTGTTACCGAAAATGTATCGGCCACACCCAACGCCTTTGATTTAATCGCTGTTGGAAACAGTTCGCTGACCAACAAAACTGGCCCAAAAACCAAACCTAAGCTTACAATAATATTATATAGAAATAAAGCAAGAATTGATAGCCAATACAAGTTTTCAGCATAAATCGGCTGTTTTTCCTTCAGTAAGAAGTATACGGCTTCAAATCCTAGGACAAGAGCACAACCTGCTGATGATAATAGCATTAATTTCCTCCTTCCAAATCTGTCAACGATCGAGATGGCTATGATCGTTGCTAGAAGCTCCAGTAAAGTGTATACAATTACAGCTATCTTTGGATCTAACTTATCTCCAGTCTCTTGGAATATTTGCGTTGTATAAAACAACAGAGGGTTCTTCCCAGATAACTTGCTAGTGGCACAAACAATCATAAATATTACCCCGCTTCTTCTGTAATATTTATTGGTGAATAGATCAGTTATTTTGGACCTTTCGTTCTCTTGCCTTCTAATGGCTATTGTCAACTCGTGCAGCTCTTCGCTGACGTCGAATCTTCTTCGCAAAATCTTCAAACTCTCTCTAGCGTATTCAAATCTCAACTTTTTGATGTAATAATATGGTGATTCTGGGACCCACAAGAAAGCAATGAAGTGAATAACTGGTATCGAGGCGCAAATTATTCCAGAGGTAAAAATCGAAGTAACAGGCCCTATTATGTTGATGAAAAGTGATCCGCTTATTAAAGCTACCGCAATAGTAGACGCCAGGAAACCCCGAATTTCAGGATCTGAAATTTCCGATAGATAAATTGGCAAAACAGTAAATTGTCCTCCTTCCACGCTTCCTAGGAGAAATCTAGCAACAATGAAGAGCCAAATTGTTTTGGCAAAGGCAATTACGATGAATGAAAAAAACACTATCGGCGCTAAGGCCAGTATGGTCGATTTTCTTCCAATGGCGTTATTCAAATAGGCTGCTAAAAATGCACCCGGGGGTGCTCCTAGTAGAGGCATAACAGCGCACCAGGCACCTTGGGATGGGGTTGTTGGGATTTCTGTTGAATTCAACAAGACTGGAAGATATGGTGACGTCCATGCTAGATTAACTCCTGTAGAGATTACCGAAAATGTACCTGAAACAGCATAGAACAGGCCAAATATATTCCATAATTTTTAAATATTTTATTTATTCCTTCATTTTAATATTCCAAAAGCAGTATTATTTACTGCAAAGCCGTACACTATGAGATTTCGTAATTTGAGAATCATTTATGTACACATAATTATCGTATTTTTATAATGTGGTAAGGTCACAGATTGTAATCTGCAGCTAATGAAATCAGCTTATAATTAAACAGATACCATCATAGAATTTACAGCTGCTAAATTTCTCCAAATATACGATATACTAAACTCGAAATTTACAATGCTCATCACTGTATTTCCATAAATGATATGTAATCAGTATATTAGAATAATTTTGTTACGACAGCTTAATGATGCAACTTTTATAAGAGTTAGTGTATTTACTCATTAAAAAAAAAATAATTTGCGCATAAAATCCTTAGTTTATCGGTAGGTGTACTTTTAAATGAAAACAAATAGTATGTTTTTTAATTGCTTAACAGCTCTTATTTTGCTCTATTTATAAACAACGCATTTGTATTGCTCGAACAGTTCGATCAAAGATTCGAGCAATTAAAAAACACACCAAATGCGACACTCAATATAGGAACCTTTAAACTTTATATATACCTGCAAACGTTACCAAATATTGAAAAAGCCGTTTGTCCTCAACAATCGACAGCATGATCATCCGTTCTAACTTTGAATACAATCCAGTTGAAGCAAAACTACACTCTGCTTTCCAAGAAACGAAAAACTATTACACCACATTTAATTAGCGCGTGTATTCATAAATAACTATTAAAAACTATCATACTAACTACGAACAAAAAGATGTAAAAACAGAGAATACGTCACAATGAAAAAACAAAAAACGAGACCACGGTGAATCGCGAGATATATTTTCGGATTAGCGTGTAGCGCGGTTACTACATTGTTAGCCTTAATTAATAGCGAGGTAATCTATGGAGATTGCAGCTTATAGTCGTTGTTTAGAAGTGAACAATACAAACAAGAGACGAAAGACAAGATTTATAGGCTGCCCGAGTCTACGGTTTTGTTTCTACGGAGACGCTGTTGTGTTGATTTTTTGATTTTATCTCAGCTGTGGATCGACTGAATGGAAACCTAACAGGTAGTCATAAATATGAGCGCGAGATTAGGAAATGAGTTCGTGGATTCTGGGAGATTTATTTCTTTGGCTTTTTATAATTATAATCGTCGTTATGTTGCTGTAAAACTGTTAAAGAAAATATCCCTATTTACATACTAAGACTTTTGAAAGTTATTTACGGTTCCTACATATAATTTCTTTTACTTGAAACATCTTACTTTACGAGTGTAAGATGTTACAACAAAATAAATAAGTAACTGAATAAGCAACTAATTGAATCAATAACTTTACAAGAAATAGCAGGGTGAGCTATTGAACGAAGAATCAGTTCAAAATATTGTACTAACTTCGCTAATATATTGACTGTCAACAATTACATGCTTTGTTTAAATTTATTAGATTTATCGTATTCCATTATGGTATATCCCGTTTTTAAATCAAATATATCAAAACTTCAAAATATTGTATAGAAATTCCATTAATGCAGTTCCATGATACTGTCAAAGTTTGATGTTTGCACATTTTCACTCTACGCTAATTTTTAATTCAGCACTACACCATTATATGAAAAATCGTACACACTTTCGCACTACATCTTAATTCTTACATTAATTTCACACTACGCAATGTTAACGCTGTGTAATAAATTCACTAAATAATCGCACTGCAAAATACGATTTTCAAATTTGTCAACTTTAATAAAACAAAGAAATAAGATGCTATCAACGTAACGCTTATAAAACCTAATATTGTTCAAGAAATTATTATCTGACAAAACCGGGCAGACCACAACCAAACCTAAACACATGTTGTAGGTCAAGCAACTATATAATTACAAGCAATATTTGATTAAAGGAAAGCCTTGAAAGACTTGAAACTTAATTGTATATATTTCTGCAGAATTGTTTAAAAAATACTGAATAAGAAACAATAACAAAACTATACAGAACTTCGTAACTATTGTTAGAGAGCACGAAGTAATGTTTACTAATTTGAACACCATTATGTGACCATTTAGCATCTCCATTCAAACATTTTGCACAGCAAAACTTACCTCGTTCCATAAATTTTGGGCTTCGAAATAAGTACGAGTTAAATTTACATTACCTAAAAAAAAGGAATCGGTGTTTTTTCTAAGAAAACATACGGTGTAATAATAAGTACCTGCTTTACGGAATATTACATGTATACAGCTTTTACAGCTTAAAATAATTAATACACCGCAGCATGTAGGTTTTCGGAGATCCTCTTCGATATGAATTGCAAATACTGTGAATGTCCATTTGTCCGCTTCTATGTGTATGTGCACCTTGGCTACCACTTAACAAAGCTAACAGAGGTAAATGAAGAAAACTAAAAAGTGCACGAAATAACAATTTTAAGTGTGTTTAAACTTCAAACTGGTTTGAAACGCTCTTTAACATTGCTATTTGCATTGTGGTTAACAATATTATGGAGCCAATATTGGTGCATTTAGCATGTGTTGTGTTTCCGCAAATAATTTTACTGTTGGCAACGCTGTATCCCATTCTATCTTATCTATAAAGTGTCGCTTGCTGCGTTTACTATTTTTTCCTCTCCTAATTTATTTTTGTTGATTATTACTGCCAATAGTTTATTGCTAATTGAAACCTCCTTACTTCAAATTTCTCGTTAAACATTGCTCGCGAAATTTCTTAAACCTTACTTTTCATCTTTGACAGTTTTTGCCGATTTAGAGAAGCCTAGCAGAGCTTTTAGATGATTTATTATGGCTAGATTTTGGCTCTATATGTATCAAATCCACCTATTTCCTGACCCGAAACAGCTTTTTTGCGGTACAACGTGTATCGCTGAATAGCAGCACGGCGTTTATTGAAATACCCGTTGCTGACACTGCGAGCCATAGCGTCTGTAACAAAACAATCAATTACCCGTTGTTAAGGAGTTATGAAAACAAATTCTAAGAGTCATCGCGGCCGATCCGTGAACAATGTAGCGCGCAGAAGGTCGGATTAATAGAAATTGGCCGTTTCTGTGCCCGACACGGTGTCACTGCAAGTCAGCAATCATTGATGTTTGTTGCATGCACCTCTTGTTCGTATTTTTTCTCTTTGTTGTTAGCACTTGTATGTCGGTCTTTTGCAGATGATTCTTCTTTCAGTTATTGTAGATCTTTCTCTAACTCGTTTTGAATTGGATTTTCTCGTACATCTAGGATGGGTGAATTGTTTGACGATAAAATTAGCCAGTATTGTGATCAAGAATTCATGAGAATATCTAGACCTAGATATACTGCAACTGAAATTATCGAAATAAGCGCTGTATCAACCTCTACAGAAAAGAATACTACTAAATACTCAAAATTTTGCGAGGGTAGCAGGCTTCGGCTAATTGGAATTCGCCAATGGAAATTATACGAAATTATATATCTAGATATTCTCATCAGTGCCTGTTAACTCGTCGTATATCCTATGACTACCAGCATTCGCAAAGTTATGCCGATGAGCTGTAAACGGTGAAACGCGTCCACAGATGGCGGTGCTGATAGTTCCGTATTAATTATTGTGATCTTACGAAATGTTTCTTTGTTTGAATAAATTCCCGCCTAAAAATTGAGCGTTTCATTTAAAACCGTTTTAGCAGAAAATGTGTGCTAGAGCTACATTTTACAACTATTGTAAAGTAAATATAACTTGAAACTGAAGGCATTTAGGCCCATTTGAGTTGGTATATAAATGGCCCTGTTATTTTATTACCTTAGAAGCCAACTCCAATTACGTTCAGTTTTGCTAAATATTGTGTTCATAATCCACATTAACGGGTGAATAATAATAAAATATGTACAAAATTAATTAATTCCATACTAAGCTTTTATTTATTATTTCGGCTTATATTCGATACCAATATGCGACCAACTCAGTTGAAATAGTCGATAACCACTAAAACTTAACCAACTAGTTACTTATAAGCAAGCTTGTAAATTGGAATAACTAGACTTAATTTGACATAACATGACAACTACTTAACGCTTAACGTAATTTTCTCTAAGGTCTCTAAGGTAACTCATTAAACATTCAGTAATCATTATTTTTATAGCAATTATTTAGAATGAGTCAAAGATGTGTTATCAACCATTATGCATAGACAAATCAATTTCTCTTCGTTTTTGAGTGGTATTGATTAACCAAATAGAATCTTTAATAACTTTTTCCTTCTAACTCAGTCGTTCATATAATATGCTTGGGTACGGATTAAATGTTAGATGACAAGTCTTCTAGTATCTGTCGTTTCTTAAGACAAAACCTGAAACAGTCTCCGTGCTTTATTAGTGGTGTGTTTGAATAATCAGAGCCATTTGTCTGGAATATATCCTCATTATGCTCTGTATTTTATTTCCTTTTTAACGCTACTGGAAAACAGTAATCATTAAGGTTCAAAGCAAAAAAGAAAACGAACTAATCGTAAAAAACCAAACCCGGTAAGAGAAAATGTTTAAAAAGGCCACCAAATTATCGATTCCTGCTGAGCGACCAGTGGCTACCGGACGCTGTTGACATGGCACCTGCATTAAATCAACGTTTTATCGAAATTTTACACGTTTTAAAAATGCGTCGTCATTTGCGTGCAAGCGGCAGTCGCGCTTATGCCTCTGCCCGCTGAATTGACTGCATGGTTGCAGCTCCGGTTTCAGTAATGGCGAAGCATTTGTTACGGTCTTCATTAGGATGCTAATCGCCAGTAGCACTCAAGTGTAATATTGAAATATCAATAGCGAGAGACACGGCAATTAGTACGTATCACGTGTTTCGCTGTCGAATGATATCGGCTCGAACCCGCCGCCATAAATTAAAATTTCAAATTAACATTCAACACTTGCCATATGTAGTACATACAATGTGCTGGTTAATCGCGGAGTATCCAAGAGCGCAGTCTTGTAAGAAAAAGAAAAACATTTGCTGAAAGTACAGTGGCATTCTCAAAAATTGCACCGTTTAGAAAGAGGCGATAACCTGGAGATGGTTAATGTTAAACTTAGCACTTGATTTGATACCATATTCAAAATTGATTTGCTTTGTTGGGTTTTTTCAATTTCTCATAGACATTGTATCATAATAATTATTCAATAAAAAATAATATTTTTATTATTATTTATTATTGTCGGAAACTTGTTTATCCCACCTCGATTTTTTTCCAATTCATATCTATAGTTTACTACTTGATAACACCCTTAATGACTTTAAAATCCATTGAAAATACCTTTCGCTTCCAAGGTGACAATGTCCAAAATTCGAGGTACGGTAGTATTAGGTGCAGAATAGAATGGTTACCATGCATACGATTAGCAGCATGCTTATGAACAAAATGAAAGCAGTATGCTTGTCCAACTACGATACAGTAACATAATCCTGATTAATTATACTTTACGTTAGTAAATTTTGTTTCTCGCAGCACAAATCGTTTTCTCAACTTTTTTGCAAAACAGTTCTTGTCTACATGTGTAAGACGAAGATTAATACGATCTGAGAAAAATCGGAGGGAAGAGGTCATCAATACTACTTTGCCCTGTAATAAAATGGAACTAAATGTAAACAAATTAAAAAAAAAAAAACGCTTTCTAAGCGAATAAATAAATATCATAACAACATATTGCATTTGTTTAATTATTGTAACAATGTATTGTGAAATTCGTTATTAATATTCCCAATCCAAACGTTCGGTAAACCATCTATATGTATATCTATACATATACATACCTCTACATGCTTGTATATTGATGCTCTTCAACGTACCTTCTTGTCGTTCGATTATAATGAATGACCGCCCCAAACTGTCAACCTCATTATCGAAACATTACCTTTTAATCGATCATTTTCTTCGATGGATAAATACAGTACGAAGATACGCTATACATATATGTATATACATGAAGATATCCATAGCTTATATATACATACAATGTACCTGTAATATGTTATCTTTTGTGCTATGTTGAACGTCGTGGTGGTAAAAAATATTATCGATGGGACAATGAGGAGAGGTCAAAGAGAAGTCTGCGAGAAGTGGAAGATGTTGAACAAACAATCAGTGAAGGCTTACGTAGTAGATAAGACTTTCTTTGTATTTGGATGAATTATTCAAAGGATGTCTAGAGTGTGGTCAAATTTGAAATTTTTATTATTTTCTTATCTGGAAGCTTTAGAAAAGTATTTTCTAAAACAAATGAAATTCAAGAAAGGTGAAATTCCCGGAACGCTTACTCTTGATGTTGACATGCAAACAGTTCAAAGTAAAACATTATATACATGTATATGTTTTTAGTGTTTGAGTTTGCTGTTCAATACTGAACACCCTATACATACGTATTTGGGGTATTTGATACGCAATTAAAATACGAAGACCTACTGGAACATTGCTATTGCACTTATATTCATCGACGTTAAAATCCTGGGTTTTTCAATCTACGTATAGGGAATCCAATGTGTCGGACAAGAAATGTATTTACTCTATGATGGCTATAGTGTGTTTATGTATTAAATAAAGAAGCCGTTCATTCGAGCCTGCATAGTAGTGCGTATAATCCTTTCCTGTTCTAACAAACTGAAACGTCTTAAGCTATTTCTTTTACTCCTTCACTGCGCTTATCCTAAAAACAAACGCAAGCAACCGGTATATATGTATTATTTTTGCACTGCACCTCTTCGCCCGCGGACAATTTGTTCTTATTTTTCTCCCTTTTTCATGCTATTCTTTCTTCGTCTTGGTTGACTAACACCATTCTTAAACGCGTATGTACGTACATACATGCCATGTTTTTCAAATTAAATTCTAATCGAAGCTCTACAAAATATGAAAAACAAGTTATTATGTATATATATGTAATAACAAATTTTTAATATTTTACAGAAAAAAGAGAGCGCAAACTGCACACTAGGTATGTAGTACGTGTAGTTTCGGTTGCATAAACAATCGAAGATTTGCAGAGATTAGATTTGCATTTAATTTGAAAAAGATAGATACACACTCGCATTCTTCTCTACTTACTCTCGCTTCCAGTCTATGATCTTTTAGAATCCGCTCCTTCGTTTGCAGTTACCCGTTTCTGGGACGACAGAAGACATAGCCGGTCGCGAGTTCTTCGGCGGTGCCTTCAGCTATTCAAAATATGCAAAACGCGAAGCAATTTGCATTTCTACACATCGGGGAATTCGAATAACTCTTCGCAATACAATCGCGAATATCAAATTAGAAGCATTAATTTCGAGGCGTTTCATCCCTTTGCCGACGTGCTGTTGTTTGTTCCCCCCCGTTCCTTCGCGAGCCCTTTTAGCAAGCCAAGCCAGGGGCACATTACATAAACTCAAAGAAAATCCAGCCAGATAAAAGGTTGCGTTTGTAGTAGTTTTCAACTCGCATTGGTTGTATAGAAATGTAGAATTGCACTCATTACGTAAACGGTAGGATACAATAGAATATATTTTCGAAATATTTTCATATATATATACAAGTTAATCGAAAAATTGTAAATCAAGCATCTTCTCTGTTATTTCAAAAAGAACATCGTATACTTATTATTACATTTTTAGTTTCTCTGAACAATCACTTAAATCTGAACCTTCTTGGTCATATTGCCAGAAAGCAGAAGCTATAGCAATAAATTGAGACGGAACCAACTGTATAATGTTCTTTAGATTAAATTATCAAAATTATGTAAAACAGCCAAAGACAATGATAGTGGACGTTGATAAATAGTTTGAGTAGTATATAAGAATTTAGTAAATGTAGTTTTAAAAATAAAACAGCCAAACCTCACAAATTTGAAGTCAAAAAAAGAATTAAATCTAAAAGAAAACTTACACAAAAGAACGGGAAAGCACAGATCCGGTACAGAATTGTTATAGAAAATAAAAGTCTCTTCTTCTTCTCGTACTTTGTACCCAGCCAGCCCTGAAACCTGCAGGTTCGAATCCAAAATAATTCATCGTGTATCTACAAAACGTAACAACCCTGAATAAAAAAAAAGGGAATATTTACAAGTTTGTTTATTTTGCTAATCAACCCCTTATTTCATTATCACCAATTAAAGACCTACATAATATATGCCTTTTACTGTGTTATGAGCTTTGATCAGTTAAATCCAATAGCTTGTTTATTTGACCACATGTTTAACGATTTCCAAATTTTGATTAAGAACACACCTTTAAAGTTCATTTCGTTCGTTATTATTTAAAAAAAATACTAACGGCTAATATTAAATCTTTTTGGATATTTAAATCAGTCACAACTTAAGGAGTAAATACGGTGTATACAATTTAGTACAACAAAGAGCCTTATCTACTAGTACTTACTACACCAGCAGTCAGTTAAACCTTTTTTCTCTTAATAGATGACTAAGGCAATAGTTCGCCAATTATTAAAAAACCCCATTCTTAATTGCCTTAAACCATTGAATCACTACGTGCGTTTATTTGTAATTTATCACGATCATTGCATAAAGCAACAGTAGTAGAGCTAGCCTCATCTACACACATCCAAAGCAAGAAACAAAGAAAGCAAAAGAACACCGATGAAAGGTTCAGTCAGGTGCGAGTCAGAGCATACGCTCTCAAGATGAATTCTGCTCCCTCTTATTGTAGCGCATAAATGGAAGATTAAATTACCGCGACCGTTCAGCTTGTTCCAACGTCCCGGCGAATGCTAAACAAGAGCCGGATCGTGGGATGGTAACTAGATGTCGTGACCATCAACTGTAACACCTTCACCTCTAGCAGAGCATCATCGCGCCACCGTAGCGACGGCCTTCTCTGTGTAAATACGCCTAACACGACGTCTACCATACGCACATTTCTCTTGTATTTCAACTATTCTATTTCTTCTTCTTCTTCTCTAAGAAGCATGGGAATATAAACAAGAAGATAGAGGAGCTGGAAAAGATGGTAGATGAGGAGACAGACAACTAAAACCTTCATATGTTCTCATCAGTATTCTTTTTTTGCCTCTATATCCATGCAATGCGTAGCATTTTCCGCCGTTTCCATCGTTGCTTACATATCATATCATACGTTGAATAGTTTGATGAGAATTACCAGAATATCACATGAAATACACTGACTGATCATCACCAAGAGCAAATGTCAAAGTAAATATGGCATTACTTGATGATACAATTAGCAGACATTGCAATATCTTAATATAAAAAAACTGTTATAATCTTAGAATTAACACATGTATTTTCAAAATTATTAATATTGATTCTTCGTAAATGTGATGTCAAATTAAATGTATTAGAAAGTTAAAAGAATTCATAATCACATATTCCATTTGAATAAAAGCAAAAAATTTAGCCACCGATAATTAAAGATTATTTTTACATGCACATACGTTTGACCTTAATCGATTGTATTTTTAATATATTTTACACGTGCATTTGCAAATAACCGAGTGTAAGTTACACATATGCACGATTTCGAATAAATCAACTTCTTTAACGTAGGCGTGGTATATTGACTAATTAACTAGAATATGTGGCTTGAATATTGAATTTGAACCGGATTTTTGACATATAGAAATTGGTCTCTTGTTCTCTCTGTAGTCGAATTTACATGCTTAACATTTCTCTTCAAACCTCTACAGTGAAAGTAGAAAAATTTCGTGTCAAAGTAATTCGATATTTACTTTTGAAATCTCTTTAAGTTTGTATTAAACATTAATTTAGTGCAAATAAATTAACCGCGATTTACTTTGGCCTTCGCAGACCGCGCAAAAAGTATCAAGTGACATTTTGGTATATTGATTCCCGGCATCGACAATCCGATCGGTGAAAATTTTTCCATCCGTTTCAGGAGATTTGCAGCATCGTATAGTCTGGGTTATGTAACTGCATCTGATGCATATACAGAAAACTGTGTCGTTTGCTTGGTCCAAAGCTATTAAGCAATACTGGCAATTAATGATCGGTTATTCAATAGTTTCTCTTGATTTCCTGAACACGATTTACGTTATTGCAAGCCTTAAAGATGTTCGTAACATAAATAAAGTAACATTTTGAAGAGGAATATGTAAATTGTTTTATTAATGCTTATGTAATTTGCGAAGTAAAGTTTTCTGTGTAAATAATACATCTTGCTGTCTGTACAGTACAATAAAATATATAAATTAAATGAGGAAATGCATCAACTTCGAGAAATTGTTTTTTTTTACTATGTATGTAGGCGGTAAAAGTAGGTACTCCTTAATAATATTTTTCTCGAAAATAGGGATAGAACAGACATATTAGATTTAGAGCATCATTCGGTCACCGCTTGAGAATGAGGATCCTACTCAACCTCGAAACGGCCGTCCCGGATTGATTAATTAAACGTGTGTGATGCAGACTATCCCGATACCTTTGTGTTGTTTGTACTTCTTATAAAATAAAAATCCACTCCTTGATTGTTTGAAAAAGCTTATAAGAGCGATTTTATGAAAGTTCACATAATGATTAATATGAAGCAGTTTGCGGATAGAATGAAAAAAGCTCGTTATTATAAATCTCACAAAGTTATTAAACAAGTGACTATGCCTAACATACGAATAGCATACAGTGCTGCTTCAATTTACAGAATTAATTGGTTCCAAGAAGCATTTCCGTTCTCAAACCAAAAAAAAAAGAAAAATAACTGTTCATTTTAAATGTTAAAATAATATTAAATAAAAAAAATCACTAAAAGGTTAAGATTGAAATTAAAAAGAAATATATATAAGAAATATAATAAAAATAAATAAATAATAAAAATAAATAAAAAAAAATAAGAAATATAATTGTATAAGTGATCTTATACAATACCTTTAATGACCCTTTTTAGCGTATGAGAAACGACGAAAGTTAGTTGGCGAGAAGTGCCACAAAATAAAAATAGAAATTAGATTTTTATGTATATTACCCGCCAATATCTCAAAAGGTTATTTACACATTATTATTTATGGTTACTTTCAGAGGTATGCCCTATATCTAATAGGCCATTGTCGTGAATTATCAAGTATATTATACTCGTTCCTATCCACGTATACATCCATACATGTATTCTCTCATATGGCTGACAAACGTATCACTTTATCTAAACAAGCTAGGGCACTTAAGCATGTTTGTGTATCGGGAGACTGTCGAAAGACGATAGGAAAACAAGCTGGGAAGGAATTAAGATGTGGCCGCTCCCTTTATAGGTTCTATCAATCAATATAACACCTCAAATCGCTTCAATGAATGGCCTTTTTAATTGCCAGCGTTTTTCCTTATTCATCGCCTTCTCCTTTTGTTTTTGTCTGTTTTTTTTTTTTTTGTTTTCGTAAAGATACTGCGTATCAAAAAGGCTAAAATGATGATGCTGAAACAAAAAATAATGCTAAGATAGCTTAGCTTCCTCATGGTATGAATGGAATAATGTGTTCCGATGATGCTGAAGTTCTATATCAGGTTCGTACACAAAATATCGCTATCAGTGAAGATCAGTTGTTTAAAGAACGAATTGGGTGAGAAATAAATTAAATACGAAGACGGAAAATTAAATCCCGAACTACGGTAGATATACACTCAGTGATAAGTAGAAAACAGATGTCAAGTAACATCTACCATGCTTTACATATTTATCTATTTGATATTTGATTAATACGATGCTGATTGTCACAAAGTCAAAAAAATCAGTTTTGCGACAGACGTAAGGCTCATTTCCATTACGCCGATCGGTAATGTCTATCGGCTTTGTATTCGTCCCCATACTACATGTCTATACTTATACGACTTTGCCAATGGGCATAATGAGAGGATGCACCTACGTTTTTAAACGATAACAAGAATTCGTCAACACTCTCTTGACAGTTTATTGTTTCTTGTTCTGACACTTCAAGTCGTCAAATAACTAGGTTGTTGATTGAATATCAGTTCGTTGCATTGCTAATACGCAATAGCGTATTAAATACTATCAATGTTACCATTTTAAAAAAATAAACTTAATCTTTACTATTCTATTCACTACCCATTGTCCAAATTTGATTTCATCAAAAAGTGTTACCAATTACAAGTACTCTTAGTTCGATTTCCTCAAAGTCACTCTATTAGATCATCTTGTGATGCCTTATGGTATTTCCTCGATACCCAAACGGTATATGCTTCTAGCAACCTCGTGCCAGGCATTGTAATAACGCTAATAAGCGACCGATTACAGGACTAAAAGTGGCCATAATACCGGATCGCAAGCACTGAGATACTCAAGCATCTTCGTTGACTCCTCTACGGCTATCTTTTCAACGCGCTGCAGCTCAATAGAGGTTGTCCTTTGCTAACGAACTCGATCTCTCAAGTCCGAGGGGGGTGTGTCTGTACGGTAGCCAGCTTCGGGCGACGCACGCGGGTGCCGTTTGATGCACTTTCGTGCGATCTACGCTGTATTGTGGTTTAAGAATTTCAGTAGATTGAATATTGTCATATAGAGAGCAAAGAAGTACTATCATTTCATAGTCTTGATTGTTTGTTTGCGTATATTGGTAACATTGTGATTGGCACATTAATGCCGTAGACTGTAGATCGTCATTTTTAATCGGCGTGTACACATTCTTTGGACTATTTATTTAAAACTTACAAAACTTACTGCTTATTTACAAACGTGGTCCCTAGATAAGATATTATTATCTAGAGAGCCGAGAGAATTGCAAAATTTTGCAGTTATTAAATTATTAGTTATTACTATTATTAGTCGCACCTTTTTAAGTAGATCTACTAGTGTGGTTTCTGGCAGTGTCAAAACCAATACGCCATAAGGATATAGGAAAGTTGAAAATGGCCAGAGAGAACCGAAATGTCATATAAAAATTTCCACTACACCGTTAGATAGAAGAAGTGGCGTCGAGATTGTGTTTTTAGTTTTTCTCTGCAATGCCAACTAAAGATGCTAGAAATAAAAGAAGAAAGTCAGTTTTTTGTTTTTATTTAAAAAAATCCCGAAAATCATTTGTCACAGCTCCGTTTTCCCTTCGGGTTCATAACAAACGCAAAACAACTTTCCCAAATTTCAACATACCCTCTATCACCAATGATAAGAGAGATCTCCATGATGAGGAACGATTAAAATCAATTCGAATTATGGAATATACAATACACTTCAAAAGTTACATTAATGATTTTGACATGGCGTATGTTACATGTGCTAGCTCTTCCGAGCCACTACAGGGATGCGATATAATCTGAATGAGGGAATGGAAATATAATTAAAGAGTGTCTTCTGTAATTGCTGGAAGCTGATCAAACTGTTGTTCAAAGAATTTTAAAGAAGAATGCAAATTATGCTGACAATAAAGGATTTAGTCCGGGATCTGTTAACTTAATTTCAAGTTTTCTTTCCTCCTCAGGTTATGACAAGCTTGCAAAAGCTTGGACACCCAGTTGGACCGTTGCCACTAAGAATGTATATATTGTAATAAACAACAAATTATTTTAGCGCACTATAAAAGATGCCTATCCCAGATGCGACTAGTGCGGATAATTGCAAGTCATGGAACTTGTTGTAGGAATCTCAGGTACCAAAATATTGAATGCCGTGTAACTTTAAATCCATATACATATATACTTAATTTATCCACTCTTCTCCGTTTTCTCTTTTTAACGGCAACTATCGCTTGTTCGGCTGAAATTTTTATTCCAATGTAATTACTTTATCGTTCACTCATTATCGACGCGATTAAAAAATTAATTACCGACGTCGTTCACTAAATCAAGTCTCCTGTACACTGTATATACCTTTATACCTGTTTAAATTCTAATAAATTCTGTGGGAATTGCCGAAAGAACCCAGGATTGATTTATACCTCGAAATGTCTGCCATTAAATTATTCACGGCAACACATTTTTGGTTTCGAATTCCACCTTCGATTTACTTTTGTTTTTTTTTCTTTCGTTCTTTAATTGATTCTCGTATTTAACGAAATATTTCTAAGAAATCGTTTAAAATAATCAAAACAAATACAAAAATAAAAATGGTAGAAAATAAAAGCCATGCAAGAAGGTAATGATGTGGTTGAAGAATGAGAAAGAAAGTGATAGAAACCTTTGGATATACGCTGGAACGAACGTGGGGGAAAGGTTGAAAAAGTAAAACACGTAGAACATGTTAATGCTTTAATTAAGGTTGGAATACAGATGAGATGAGTTCCTCTCTGTGCGTTAGAATTCTATAAAGGCAAGGCGATCATCTAATAATGCTGCTATCTAAACTCGAGAGGTCGGTCTTCTTCTCTCTATCTGTCCGTATACATCCGTACATAGCTAGGCTATCCGAAAACCAATAACCCCAGTGTTGATGGGACGTTGTGGAAGGTACAAGATCCATAAATTATAAGATAAAGTTTAACGTCGATCTTCTGTTCTTCTTGTCGATATCCTTCTTCTACACTCGATTCTTTGGGCATCTAGACAGTGATCATCCAAAAGTATCCGTAGTTGATGCAGCAACAATATATTGTTTACATTTAATTGAATTATTACAAAATAAGTAACACAGCTTCACCATCGACACAGTGTTGCCACGCCAATTTCGGATACTTCAAAATAATTAATATATATTATATTATAATAAAGTAAACCTCTAAATCTACTAAATGCGAGAAGAAAAAATGCTTAGATAAAAACCACTTGAAACTTTATAGATGAAGCCAACTAATTTGTGATTTTCTTTGTTTCAGGTACGTCTAAAGCTTTCGTTGTCTTCGTAGTCTGGCAGGGTAAATATAGAAAAGGCAAAAAAACACTTCGAATATTCTTCAAATTGCGCTTGGGAAATATCCCATAAAACGTATTGAATCAAAAATTTAAATTTAAGTCAGCTTATAGGAAACCGTAGAACATCTAATGTGCGTTTGTAAGCATTCTATATAAGATACTCTTTTTTTTAATATGAGGAACTTCGTTAAAAACGCAGGATCTTTTACAATTCACGTAAAAGACAATAAATAAACATGTCTGCCGAAGAGACAATATATCTTTTAATAATATACGTAGCGCTTACACGTTTGTGGAATCCGCGAAGGCATCCCATACGCACACGGAATCTATACTTTAGCGGGGCAAGACATACGACGCGAAGCAAGTACATAGCGAATTTATGTAGTAAACAGACTTTTTGTCATACGAACCATTCCATAATAAATAATTGTTGTTGCGAACTCCCGTGTCTACGTACGCGTTTTGTGCTACCCGTTCTACAGTCCCTGGCTACGATAATACGACCTTCTTTCTTCGATTGAGCTGACTGCGGATCAACAACTTCTATGGCATCGCCAAGAAGTTTGAGTATATTATTAATTAGCAATCTGCAATTTTTACGATTTTTTTTATTCTCTTTTAATTTGCTCTTGAAAATTATTTTATTAAATTCAAGGTTCCTTACAATCATAGTTCTATATCACTGGTTCTTATACCTGCTTTCCACCGCTTAGATATTGTTACATGCTAATTAATTTTTATACGAATTCATTTTAAAAGAGTTTCCAAATGTTAATTTAACTAATTAACAACACTGAAAAGATGTGTTTAGATCCGTCACTTTACTTACTGACCATTCGCATGTTGGACAACAACTAACTGCACTTCACCCGTCATTGCGGCATACTCGGTAACATTCTACCAATATATAGTATGGAACAAAAAATATAACTTTGTGTTCTCCTTATAAATTGAAAAGGCATCTACGGCACTGCTAACGTAAAGTTTGCTAATATGCCAGGGTAGTTTGAAGAGTTTCCAGCCTAACACAGAAACAAGTCTTTTTTGTCAAATTCAATTTTATTCCTCAACATAGTCTCCTTGTAAGTCTGTACACCTTGCCCATCAATGCTTCTATCTCTTTAATCTGTTCATCTTGCTCTACGTTTACGATTGTTTTGGACTGCTCGGTCGTTGAAAATCTCCGTTCTCTGAGTGAAACCTTGAGTCTAGAAAACAGAAAAAGGTCGCTGGTTGCAATTCATAAATTTTTACCATGGCGACCACTGTTGTCTTGGTGGAACACAAACAACAAATCCGGCCACTCTCACCTAATTTCTGCCATCACCTTGTCAAGCAATGATTCGTAATACCCCCGCGTTATTGTTTTTCCTTTTTCAAGATAGTGGATTAACACAACTCCATGACTATTGAAGTAAATTATGCAGATTGCAAAATGTACGTCACAAAGGTTCAAGAAATAAGAGTTTTTGAAGAAAATAAAGTATTTTATAGAATAGCACTACAATAGTTTGCCTTTTCGTCATATCTGAGAACGAATTTTGCATAATTCCCAATTTTATTTGAATTATCTTTATGCATCAAGTGTATTAACTTGTAGTTATAAAAAAAAAGTTAGTTACAGTCTACATTGATCGCTATATTCAGTCATTTCATAAAATCCCCTAAGTTTACTCAACCTACAATACCTTATCTTCATTTTACGTTTTAGTGGTGATGAATGACGTAACTCGATTTCACTGCAGCAAATATCGACTGAATCAGTGATTAGATCTCTTGGAGATAATGTGTAATATGCAAGACAGCAGAGTGTCTAGACACTTCACGAAAAGTAGAAGTCCGTTATGTAGCTGCGATACATACATGCTGAAACCAAACGATCACAAAATCCCAACATCGTGTAAGTCATTGCATTTCAAAGAAGTAATGGTTCCAATATTTTGATCAATGCCTGTACAAACGTATATATACTAAAAAGAAGCCATACAGTGAACATAGCTACATTCGTCCGAGTTGTGAACCGTGTTAGACGAGTCGTCAAGAAACGGACCACTTACAGAAGCCAACCGTCCGCGTCTTCTTTGCCATCGTAATGGCCGCGGTATTGATGTATACAGTCGCAGCAGTAGTAGCAACACCCGTAAGAGATCGCATTTCTACGTATTCCTTTCCGTAATTGTTATGTCTCCTTGCAAAAAGCGGAATGGACATGTTTGTCTCTTCCTTCGTAGCTCTCGCCGTCCGGTAATTGTGGAAACCAGCTGTGTGAATTTACTGCAAATGACTTAATCTATACATGCACTTTTCTCCGAATACGAACTACGCTATATGTATATATCCTTTATTTCGTCTACAATTTGCTTGCTTTTCCAGCAGTAACCTGGCGTATATCCGCATATAACGTAATAGTTCAGGTACCTACCATTGATCGCCGAAGATATTCTTCGAGATTTCTCTTAATGGATTTCTATGGGTGTCTATAAAAGCAGTCAGGCTGAGGATGTCATAGAACTGCCAACAACAAAAATAAACCCAGCTGGAATTGCTATTGGAAATTTCAAAGAACTGAGTTACCAATTAAGATCTTCTTCGGTTTAGTGTTTATATATTCACTCTTGATAGTATAATAATGGTGATATGGCAGAAAGACGTGGTTTTTGCAGGGTCCTGCGATGATGTCTTCTTCTAAGTAGCAGCATTGTGTCTAATTCTTGTTGTTAAAAGCATCAAAAATACAAGTTTATATAAGCAATCTCTTTTAGTTAGAATTACTAGGGCATAATTGACTAATGCGAACCCAGAAATCGCTCCGTAAAACGACTCTGAAAGATTAAAAATCAATATACTGTAGGCTACCTTAACATTACTCCATCAGAAGGGATGCGTCTAAAGAATCAAGGGGCTATATCTATATTTATGTTGGACTGAACTATTTAAGAATTCATATTTCTAAATCAAATTTTACGTTGTTAAATGTGGCCCTAAAGCTGATTCTCTTATACATAAGTTAGCTTACTTTATTCTACGAATTTACAGATTTATTCACTCCAACTAAACATAATCAATTGTTGTATCCAGTATATTCAGTATATTAATAATAGCTGATCGAGACCTACACGTAGTTTAGCTGCATACGTCCTCGATTAGAAAGGTGGTCGTTCGTGGACGGGAGACGGACAAAAACAAACAAATATGAGGAAAACGGTATTTAAGACATGAAAAGCATCCGTACGGTAAGCGACATCCTTGAAGCTTGCAGTACTCTGAAGCGATTTTACCCTAGCGTCGAAGCGAATTTTTCGCTTTCCCACAACTCTCTTGTATAGTGGGAATCGCGTTTTCGCAACGCTACAACACGCACATCGCCATATCCGACGAGTTTTTATTCCGAATTTGGAATCGAACGATTAGTCAAAGATAACTTTACCCACTATACACGATCGGTTTCAAAGAAGGTACGAGAGCGTCGAGTGTTAGGCCGCGACTCCTAAACGTTAAGCATTCGGTGTTTGTTTGTGATGAGATTCATCCGACAAAACGGTACAAATCCATTACAAAAAATCAAACTGATGGTTCCAACATACACCCTTACGAAATCGCAACAGAACATGGATCAATCGATGAGTCATCAATGCAGGTAGTGTGAGGAAGTAAATACATACAGACATCACGTACATTACCGCATACTCACACACATAGCGTCCAATTCGCTCTAAATACGTAATAAAATTCAATAGCAGAGCTGGTCGTCATCATCGCCTGGTAATAATCGATATTAGATCGAAGATCGTATCGCAAGCGACGTGTCAAAATATCCAAAGCGTAAAAACCGTTGTCGGATGCTTCGGCCGCTTCTCGGAAGACTTCGCGAGCCGTTAATTACGAAATAATTGTGCTAAGTAGGTTATAAATCAATCAAAGGCGACCACCGCGTTGGAGAACAAATAATACTGTACTCCCATACGTACACGCTCGACATTTGTTGCGGCTGGAAGAGGACGGAGAAGCCGTAGAGCCCGAAGAATTCAGCGCAAGTGAGCGTAACAACCATTATGATTTAAATTATCGATCTCATAACTCCGCAGCGTCGACGCAACAAAAAGACCCGTTTGTTAAAGGTTATGTATTGGGCCTCGGGAGTAAACAAGATCGCGAAGCGCGTATCACACGGATAGATGGGTTTAGATGTATTGCTACACGGCGGCAAGAAGAAGTGGAAGTCGAAGACAACCAAGAAGAAGAAGTAAAACAACAACAAGAATAGCACTAACACCCATACAAGAAGAAGACGAAGGAAGACGGTTCAGTGAGGTTGACGAGAACATTCCATTTCAATTCCTTTTACTTTCCTTCCTTCTGCTCTAGATATCAGACATATACAGTGTGAACCATTTAAGTAAAGACAGCTGTATATTTTCAAAGCGATAGGAAAGTGTATCAAAAGCTATTTGATATTGAAAAGAATACAAGAGAGAATTAAAGACACGCTGAGTAATTATGACTGGCGAAGATAATAACTCTGTACTTGATATGCACTTGACGCTTCTCCAAAAGAATTTTTTGAATATAGAAATCTATAGAAGTCAAACGATTAATATTAAATAACTTAATTAAACATTAAGTTATCTGTAGGTCGCGGCAACGTAAGCAAATTATGCAAACTCACGTGTAACGGTGAAAATACTTTTACACGTTTTTCTAGTGCATCTATCGCATTTCATGCATATTTATCCGCAACTATCGCATTTCATGCGTATTCATGTAAATTTGTCTATTTAGTTTGTTATTCTGAACATATTTTGTTTTAAACAGAACACATCGTGTGTTAGTGTATTTTTCTCTCTCTCCTTTTATTGCGTTTGCCGTGAATTATTTCATCAATACCATGAGGAAGCTAAGCTATCTTAGCATTATTTTTTGGTTATTGTTTCTAGGCATTTTCTGATGTGTTCTGTTTATATACATCACGGTAAGCCTGTCGGAATATTCACATGTGCGGTTTCCCAAAGCGCTACCAGCGTCGCCATCTCATGTTTGGCAGTCATGTGAACTGCTCGAGGGATGGTTTGGGGAACAGTACCCGGTTTATGCCGCTGCTTCCTGAACGGCAGGCAAGCGTTTCTTTGGCACTAGAGGGCGCCAAGAAATGTCGAGTTTGTCGTTTTGAAAGTTATGGTATTAACTGCGAGGCAACAGCGATAGAAGGTAGAGATAAAAAATACTCTCGAAACCGCGCTGATGACGCCGGGTAGGCAGAAACATGTCCGTGTGTTAGTGTATTAGTGAATTATTCCATCAATACCATGAGGAAGCTAAGCTATCATAGCATTATTTTTTGGTTATATTTTGTTTTACTTAAGCCTGTTAGGGTGACTAACGTTTATTATTTACTAGACCTGCTTAGGCCTCATATCATCCTGTCTCTTGTAGTATCTGTAATGACATTTCCTTTATCCAGCATTTCAAAGAATTTTGGTACCAACCTTTGCGATATGTTGTTGAAAATATCTCCAAAACTATCTAATCTTGAGCCATCTTCCTGAAAACCATTAAACACAAACTTGATTCGATTATCAAAAAAAAAGCCTCAACTCCGAACTCATCAGACTGTCTCAACAATCTTCGTTCTAATTGTGCGTCTACTAACTCTTGCATTAGCGTAACGGCTCTCGTGTATAACCTGCTTACTTTTGAACAGTATTGTGTATTTGATTACAAACCATCCGACTAGCGATCGTCGATTTTCAACGCTAGTCGATGTAATCATTCTCTGCAGCCTGTTAGGTTTACTTGACTGGAATTTTGCTTCCATTGGCCGGTTTTTAGTGCGTAATTATCTTTCGCGCAGTAGTGCGTTTTAAACGGGCATCGCATGTAACGCGTAAAAAAAAACAATAAAGTAAATCGAGTAAACATTATAAAACAGTAGGCGCTCTTTCGATCGAACTACATACAACAGATATGATCTATGTGCTCTTTGACTGTTGAAACGGAATCTCCCGGAGTGGAATAATTGATCCATTAACGTATCTGAACTGGTCGCAGATTTCTTATGCGTATGCGCTAATATATAATCATCTGTTAGCTCTAGTAATATGATTAGTCGGTACTAAACTTAAAAAGATAATTTCGTAGTTTCTCGTTTTTGTAGAACGTGAATATCTTTATTGATGTTCAATAAAGGATTTCTACGTCGACTTAAACAAACTTCCTAAAGGCACAAAGCACAGGCTGAAAGAAAAAGAAATTGTAATAACATATCCCTCGATGGGTACAAATAAAACATTTGATACAATTTGCAAAATGAACATTATCACCATGAAGACGATGCGAAAATAACAAGAATATCGTCAATAACAAGAAAGGTGTGGAATTATAAAAATATGAAATCACGAAAAAAACAGAGAAACCGCGATTTTATCTTTCCACCTTCTTTATCAATAACGCTCTTGCTTTCAGAACTACCTATGGCACACACAAAATTTATTCTCCAAATACACGTTTGATTAATAGCTTGACATTCTTCTGTAAAAGTAACAGACTCTGCGGCTGGAAGAACAAAATTCTAAGACCACTAAATTGAATAACCAAAGCATAATGTAATTGGACATGCATGCTTTCTCGAAAAACGAAGAACACTGTGGTTGATTTTAAAGAAATTCAATCCCAGATCGTCACAGGACCGCCTCCAAAGGTCAAAGCTATTTTTGCTATCCCTTGTTGGAAGTATAGAGATATTCGTTATACTTTCAAAAAAAAACTATCCACATGTGTTATTGTAATTTTTAATTTAAGTTTTTTAATTTAAAAATCTGACTTGAATACTACAAGTCACTTTCATGAAAAATTTTACTCCGTGAAATAATCAAAAAGAGCAGAACCCAATCACGCATTCTTCCCTTTCTTAATTAAAAGAATTCTAACATTGTAAGTCTCATTTCCTTCGTAAGAATAAGCCGAAAGGGCATCCTGTATCTACGCATACATACCTTCTTCTTGTGCCACGTTCTATTACACGTATACCATCAATATCTTCCATACAAACTTCTATTTAAGTAAGACGGAAAGAAAACAACGACGAGGTCTATAACGTGAACGCAACACCTTCAGTCCATCATCATTACCACGCCGTTAACTTACAACGTTTAGATAAGACGAGCGACGTGAAATGAGATGGAGAGGAGCGGAGGAAAAAAACCTATTTAGATATGCATCCAATAGTATCGATAATTTGGTCCATCCCATAAATCATCTGCGTTTTAACGTACTGACCAATTTGAACCGTTCGTACGGATGTTGGAAGTTTGAGAAGAATCGATTTTGGTAATACGTGTCAGTATGGTATCTTTTTCTGATTCTCTCCATCTCTCTCCCTCCTGCAAGCAGGGCGGCTTATAGGAATAATAACAATCACGACTATTAAACTTTCAAAGATGAACGACGACAACGTATTAGAATTTTCACTAAAATTAAAATTGTACAAAAGCAAAGGCTTCCAGTTCAAAAGTACACTCCTCTTAAAATAAAATTATATGCTCGATATGGTTTAAAAGTGTCCAAGATTAGCAATAAATTTTACCGTATTCTTTTTTATTCTATTGAGTCTATCACAGAGTGAATTTTCCTTCGAATCGTCAACAAAGTAAACTCAATATAATGCTAGCTAAAGGAATAGTAATGATCTCAATCTTACAAAAACTCTTGAATAATAATCTGCTAGCGGTTTCGAGCAAAATTGAGCGCTCATCTTCAGACAAGAGTCAATCTAGCGCAGGTAAAATTTATCAGTATTAATATTCTATCAAATTGACAAGATGCCTGAAGATGAGCTCAATTTTATTCGAAACCGCTAGCGAATTATTATTAAAGAGTGTTTGTAAGAATGAGACCATTATTACCCCATTCCCTCAAAATAAATCACTCACACAGAGCGACCATGAATTATTTAATAAAATATAACTCGAAATTGTAAAAACCTAGAGACCGTTTTATAAAATTACATAACATATTACAAAACTCTGTACCCCGTTTTGACATATTCTATGAAGAAGCTCAATATGAAGCTCCTTATTATTTACATAGCGCTTATACAAACCGCATAGTTCAATAGCAACAAAAAGATATTGATAGTGGATTAGCGTAAAATTCAACGTGGAAATAGAAAATTGTTTCAGACCCTACAGATTACATTCTGAAACACGTTCTTAGATGCGGTTTATAATTTTTTTTTTAAATAGACCGTGTATAATAACCAGTTAAGTAAGTGCAATCTTTCTTAAACTCCCAAAATAAATCGGCAAGTATCAGTTTAAACTCAACTACAAAAAAAAAGAAAGAAAAAATGAAAAATAAAAATTGAAAGCAGCAAAATGAAAAACAAACGTCTGGAACAGTTATTTTAACGATATTTTAATTATAGGATTTAAGAAATCCTATTAACCGGCTGACAAAGATGGAAGACGCCGGATAAATAGGCAAAACTGGTGAACGTGATTCGTGAGACAGAGGTACGGACGTGTATGGTCAAGAGAGAATAATAAAATTCACAAATTAAAAGTAATCGATCATCTTTTAACAAATTTAAAGTGGGCATAGCATAACGATCTCTTCCTCTGCATGAGCATGATGCCTGTACAGGTGCTGTGGTGTACAATCAAAATGGCTGGTCTAAATCCGCGTACTATAGACTTTACGTGCACTGCGACATCTGCTAAGTTTAAGCAGACATTTTATACAATGACCATAATACGCTGATGTAACTCCAGTTAACTTTTTATGTGATCGAAGCAATTTATGCGGATTGTGAAATAAAGTATACGTGAAACCACAATATGTGGTTTTTAGAACAGAGCGAAATTGTTATGCAAAAGCAGGTGCTGCAGCGGTTGGCCTTGTATAAACAAATAACGTTTATTCATAAACAACGTTTCCACAATCTTACATTTTATTTAGCCATTATTTTTCAAAAATACATTTAAATGTTCCTATAATATCCTTCCCTGTAATGTATCTTCTACTTCCGACTCTGGCCAACAATTTTCATCGGGCGGTTTATTACGATATAGAATCTCCAGTAACTAAAATATATTACGTGGCTATAACATATATATATGCATCTAACGATTCTACAATCAAAGCTTCTGACTTATATAAAAAAAAAAACAGTGGAAGTTAAAGCGGATATTCCTATTGTCCAACACAGCACCTTTCCACACACAAACAAGAACGATTTTAGGCGAAAGCCAGCCAGCCCGTATAACTCGGTAATTTGATGAAAAGTTAGATGTGTGTAAAGGAAACCTAAACATGACAACTTTAAAGAACAAATCTCGACCGTTTTAATCTTGCGTTCCACACACAAATAATATATCAAAGTCCTAGCTGGCCGTTCGAGGTGATGCATATAGGTGTTCGCCCGGACATGACTGATTACACCGGTAGACCCGCCGTCAGAAGAGGTGGGAGGCTCGTTGGTCATTAGCGCGAGATTCTCTCTCGCTGATGACCAACAATAACAACAACAGCAACAGAGGTAACGACAAGGACGGCATTAACTGCGCCGGTAACGCAAGATCAACAGCAAGAGTAACACCATCAAACTCGAGAGAGGCGACCAAATAATGCAACTGCAGCGCTCTACATCAATTCAAGACCGGATACGAGGAAGAGAAAATGATGAGACGCGCAAGGCATCAAGATGCAACCGATCTCCACTTCAGCTGATGACCACATGTAACACCTATGCATGTGTGTATACCTGCAACAGATCGTTAGTAAATGAGCAAGATGAATCTCAGCGTAATTATTATTTTAAATAAAGACGGCAAATGGAAGAGTCTAGTGATGAACAGTGCTTCTCTGAACCACTGAACCAATGAAATGAATTGTTTTTACTTTTGTTTTACGTCTTTTTCGATTCGTTGCACTTCACTTTTGATCTAATTCACATATTTGAAATTTCAAACAGAACGAAATAATTGGCAAATTGGCAAATACGCGGTCATAAGGTCTACATCACAAATCAAGGCTAGATTCGCAAATTTCCATAATTCTCATTTTTTTCCCGCAAAGAATGTAATTTTGGGTTTAAATTTTTTCAACCTTGTCATAACTCGACAACCCGAAAGGTTGCATGACTCTAACGGTTCGGATGCCACCATGCCTCAAAGTTGAAAAGATTTTTCACTTTCTTAAGCTCCAATAGCTATAGCACTTATACTAAGCCGGCTGGACGATTGGGATTAATCATAATTAATGTAACGGATGGTTTATTATCCGGTATCGCGTTTCTTCAGTCATAATTCGCGCGAAAAGCGACCTTCTGCTCAGCGGTCTAAAATATGAATATTCAGATAACTGATTTTTAAAACTTTTCCGAAATTTAGAAGTGAATACGCACAGTGTCGGCAACATGCATTGCAATAACAGAACGCGTGTGATGCATATAACGTAATTATTTGATGTTCTATCTGTCTGCTGTTCCTGGTAAGGAATCGTAATGAACCAATTCATTCGCGACAGGCGATATATCAAAGGGATTGTGCGGTAAGCAAGGAGTAAGGAAATCCTTTATTCGCAATATTTAACATTGATTCCTTGTTTGCTACATAACACTCTTAAGCAGGAAATATGCTAAAGAAGATACTGCAATTGCTTCTCTCGAGTTTCGAAGTTGAAAACAAAATACCTACAAGACATCGCGACTATTTTCTGCGACAAACACGAGTATATGTACACGTACGTATGCATATAAGTTGAACAAATCTCCGGCTTGAAGACTGCTGCGTTTACATGCATATCTTACAAAAGCTCCTAACTTGAATATACACCACTGCTCACAAGAGTTCCGTCTCTGAGAAAAATCGAAAAAACTAATGAAAATCAGTGGAATCGTAGAATTTTGCAAAAAGAAATACAATTAAAACTCGAAAATGCCAAAAACAGTACAGTGCTCCATTCAGCATCTGATTGTTAAATCTGTCTGGTTCAAATCAAACAGCCGTTACAGTTGATAAGGATACATTTTCAGCGATTTTCCATAAAATTTTCCAAACCATGGTATACGGCATTTGCAGTCATTCTGATGTTGCATCAACACTACTGATTTCTAACAGATTAGAAACGGCTGTATTTTGGTCAGCCTTCCTATTCTTAGGAGGTCGGTTACATATTGTATTCTTTCAAATTGTTTCTTACATTTTGTGAATCCAATATTTTACATGCATTGTAAGCTGTAATTGGTTAAAAGAACACATTACATACGTAGCAGTCATGCTGTTGCTGTCTGCAACACTAGCAAATAGCAATTAGTGAGTTACATTCTTGAATTTCGCAGATATGTGAATTGAAATACGTTTAAATGTTTTGCACTATTAATCAATCAAATTCCTTCGTGCCCTACACACGCGAAAATGAATCTGGAAACACAATGATAGAAACAAAACTAAAAATATTGTTTGCTAATTATGAAGATTATGAAAATTATATCAGAGCAACTGTGTACTTAATATTAATAAATAAATTTTTGAAAGGAAGTTGGGTACCAGAACATATTCTATTCTTAACGTTTCTATTTTCTTTCAATTGATTCAAGTTCTACGAGCGCTAGTGTACCTAATATACGTATGAACGAATGCATTTGTTTTGTATCTTCGTCTCTTCATGTAGATGCATACGAAATCTCCTTGGCCGCAGAGCAGTGTAACGAAAAGGACCATCATCGGTACCCTACCAACCGACCCACCATAACGGCCGTTGACCTTCGATAGATGGCAGCGCGCGATATAGGCAACCGCGTGGGCTTCGGATGTCACATTCCGCTTAATATATCTCCGCTTTTCTTTCGGTTGTCCATTATAGGCTAACGGGGCACTGTCGTCGAGACACATCGATATTGCGCGGAATTTGAAAATGCATGACTTCGCAAAGAAGAAGACCTCCGTCCATCGATAAAACGGTGGAAAGCAAGAGATTAAGAAATTGTTAAGGTATAATTTGATATTTAAGGAATACAGTGAAAATCAAGCAATATAAAACAGCAGTATGATCGACTAAAACACGAACGATTTTCACTCCCAGCTAGACATCCTTCTGACCTCTTTTTCAGTGTGTGCAGCCGCCTTTATACCCTCGGGTTTCACTCTTCCTGTCGCGAGTAAATGTTACGAGATCTCAGTGGAACGGCTAAATAACTTGTCTTTCTCCATTTTCTTCACAACCTAAATTTGCATTTTTAATGTACTAATTTCCTACAAACAAACCTAGAATGAAATGAATTCAATTGTATATCTCTCATAGTTTCATAAATTAAATATTATTTAGTTTACATATACGACAATTTCAATTACAGCTACCACCTTCTACAGAGGCGTATTGCTGAGTCGTAGTACGGCAACCGCGCGTCTGCATGTGGCAGATGTTGGTAGCTTGTTTTATTATTACAAATAATAGAATACACTGTTACAGTTTATGCTAAACGTCACAATTTCTGGTTAGTTTTCCTTCTTTCAAATTAGTATAAGTCAGCATATACTTCATCATTTGATATTTATTTTTAATTTAAACTGACGAGTATCTAGAGGATACTCCCGGACCTTACGGCCGGAAAAGTTAATTAATTAATTTAGAAAAACAAAGTTTCTCTCGTTTACAATGCTAACAAAATCTAGTCTCTATATTACATGCCTGCTATACAAAAGTAACAGTAAATCTCCATTATGAAAATACATTAAATAAGAATTATATAGGCATAAATGATTTATTCGACAATTTATAACGCCTAGTTCCAAGAATTGGCATCAGTAGGAATTACCCGAAGAATAATATAGGTTGCAAATAAACGTTATTAGCCGTTAGTCTTTTTCCCAGGTTCTTATACACTTACATACATGCGTCATATTTATTGCATCGGCTAGAAAGTTGACCTGAATCCCGTCAATTAGCAGCGTTATTTCTGCGTGCTGTACACGAGCACGAGGCCTTATCAGCAACAACAAAGTGGCGCGGTATTTTAGATAACCATTTGCATTCGTAGAACGGTAAGTTGTTAAATTAATTAGTATTTATGTCGTTACGTCATTACTGCTAGTCACAGTTAGTTCTCTAGTTTTCTTTCCTTTTACAGAAAAGGAGCTTCTGGAAAATGCTTGGTATCATATTCGGAGCATTCAGAAAGACTTTATTCTCCTATTGGTGTCCTCATCATGCCATTCTAATTTTAATAGAAATCACCAGCAAGAAAATGCTCTTCCCATCATATTAACAATTCCTTCCAGGTTACTTTCATTCTCATTTATTGTTTCTACTACGAATAGCTTTTTCCAAGGTTAAGTACATCGTATTCATAAACACATACATCATTTACACGTCAGCGTCGTACACATACGCATATTGTAAAAGGTATAATATGATTTAATGAGGCTCAAATATAAAAGAGTTAAGGCAGCGTGGCTAGATGGGATTTGGTGTACAGTCCCCGTGAAGCCATTGTCTTCTTGCCGTCCTATGTATAATGTCGCCGGTTCGAAATAATTTCAATCCCACGCGACGATTCAATAAACGTTCACTTTCGTTCGCCTCTACCATCTCGAACTTCTCCCTTGAATCGTTCATCCGAATCCATAAATTAATACGGCAAGTGTATAGTATCGATTGAAAACGATTTTTTTTTCGCCAACGATCGACATGTATAAACTTGACTAATTGGGGTCATCAATATCGCAGGTACGATTTAATGGTGCTTTATTATTACCTTTCGTATCGAGTTGCGAGTTATATTGTCGATCTGTACACTGATGAACAATACTTTTGCGACGGCCAAAATGGTTTCTTTATGATATCGGAATTAAAATAGATATATCTGTATGTTTCAGATATTATTCAAACCTTTATTTTACTAAATTTGGCATTGTTGAAAAAAAGACTTTGTGGCTTAAGGCATTAAGACATTGCAGTAGAGCACTGTGGTTCCAGATTTTGGAAAAAGTTGTGAAGAAGTAATATTGATCCACTGATGTGATTTTTAATTCTTTCGGAACTACGGCCAACAAAACAGTTTGATAGAAACACTGAAAGGTATGACATGGTAATTCTTCATTAAAGAAAAAAAGTACGAACACTGACCCTAAAAATTTGTTAAACAAACTAGTATGAACTATCACATGATTTACAAAGAGTAAGTTTTAAGGTTCTAACAACAAAAGACCTACATATTTATTTTAATAATTAGGACTCTATATTTTTATGTCGTTCTTTCAGAATTTTTTATGTAAGAGCTGCAAGTGATAATGTTTTTCGTAAAATTCTTAATCAGAGCTACCAGGATACTCTAAATGAATACAAAAGGCTTCGAGAACAAACAAAAATCCTCAAGTAACTTCTCTGTCTTCTCGATTTAAAGTTTGTTTCTACGAGAACTACGCGTCGAACCATTACTTGGCATTCGAATATACCAATTTAAGAACGTTACTTATACCAATCATGTCATTAATTACGGTTTAGCATAACATCTACTTGAATCAATGTTGCCAAATGTATGATAGTCCCAACTATATTTTGTTTAAAACAATATTATATTTGTTTGCCTGTATTCAAATAAAGATTTTAATTGTGCCGCAGCTTATTAAAAACCATATGCAACAAACAATTTCTTTGTCTACAATCGTGTGATGTTCAATTATATTAGTCCATGATGGCACCATTCCACCATAACTTCCTTGGCATTATAATTTCAAAACATTATTCAGTTATATACGAATACGTCGTAACGTTGAATATTTTTACTGCGCCTTTCGTTTTGCATGCCTCTTTCTTAGTTTTTTCATTTTGCGAGCTGTTCCTCGACGCTTTAAAAAAGAAATAAGCTTAAAGTAACACCTTCCATTGTTCTTAAAGTTAAGCTCCAGCCTCTTCGAGCGCGATAAAGTTTCGCGTGTGGTGCGGTGGTACCGTAGCGACAATATTGCAAACATTATGGTAAAAGGCAGAATAAGTATACCTATACTAAGACCAGCTTTATCTGCATACAAAACCCGAAACGGGCCATCCTGGGAGAGTGAGAAGAAGACGGTTGATTCTAGGAAAGTCCGCTAGGATTTACATGTGATACCAAAATGGTATTCAAATTCTCCTACAAGCGTAGATAGGGTCTACACCCAAGAAAAGAAAGGCGGAAAAAAGGGGTACAAACGAATGAAGTAAAGTGTAGGCAGGTCGGCGTAAGATGTAGAGCTATATGTAGATGTTGCGCGAGGTAAAATTTGCAAACAGAATGCTCTAACATAATTCTCGATACCATAACCAACGATTCCGCAGTTAGCATTGCGGAAAAAACACTACGTGTACGCTGCATTTCACACGCTTCCCTTACAAAGATGTAATAATTTTCGTATACGTTGACCATATATTACGCAAAATTGATTTTGAATGCAGTAGCCGCATGAAGACCAAAGCTCTTTACAAAGCAGAAACCGTTTGTACCAATATAGGAATAGAATATAGCCATTTCTTTAGTCGATATCACTTGTATTCCTATGCAAATTTCGATAACAGTAAAAGAGTAGAATGGTGCTTTACATAACATACAGTTCGCGGCAAAAGTGACTCGTCACGTTCTTGAAAGTTATGAACCGGCCAAGTCCCCAAAAATACGCAATGGTGGGCAAAAAAGAGACGTAATCTGATATGTAGCACACGTTTATCTACTTAACTAGAACGATATATCTTGTTACTTAAAAAAGAAGTTCGATACTAGTTGAAATATATACGGGCCGCCATTTTTCCCCAGGCAAATGGCGGCCCGCAATGAAATTCTATTCGGCCCGCCTAGCATTTTAGAAATTGTGCTAATTAAAAACTATTGTATAAAAAAAATTAAAGTTGCTATTAAAAAAATACCTTCGTAGAAAAAAGCGGCAACAAGCCAGCATTTACAAATTAAACGACTACTCGCAGAAAGTTTGTGAATCTTATGACCCGGGTTCTAGGTAACTGGTGAAACGATAAAATACTTGGTCGTCAAATCGACAAATATGTGCTTCGTCGTCAAATATGTTACTCGATTCATTCTCTTCAAACGCAACATTTCTCTCCCTGAATTTTGTCAAGTTACCAAGCAAGTGGTTCGCTCTTCTAAAGGTACCCAAAATGAATAAAAAGAGAAGATCTGGAGAATTTTTATAAGAGCTGATTTCGAGATAGTTGAGGAACTTTTATCGATGGGGTCTATGAAGGACCAGACATCTTGTAATGATACATTGCATTTAAAATTTACCTCTTTTTAATGTAAAAAATCTACTTATATAGGCAATTTTTTTAATTTAACCCGCGACTAATGTGGCCCAAGAGCCCTGCTTTAAACCTTACTTTAGCTTTATCCCAAGAGGCCGTGGAATTTAATTAATACTTTGCGATATAAAACAGAAAACATAGAAATGATTCTTGTTTTATATTTTATATATAGCGGCCTCTGTGCGTCCGTTTCTAAGCTTGTAACTTACGGAAGTGTTGATCTATTACATTTAATTCGTGTAAAATTATTTTACCTTTACATGTAAGAATTGCTTTCAATCTATTTCACTTTATTCATAGAGATCATTTTGTTTAGTGCAAACCCAAACTCAAATCATTCTTACTTTACATCCTCCATAATTTTACTAGGCATAAACGTATTTATTCCTTACTATCGATTACTGATTATATCCGCGTTTATTACCAACTGCTAACCATTAAAACTAAAATTTCGCCAAGCAAAACACCTTGTCATTAAAGCGGCCATCACGCGACCAGCATCGCATAGGACGCATAAACTAACCATTTCGGTTCGCACATAGAGAAAATCGTCCGCCTTATTCGCCGCTAATAATGAGAGAAATTACCTTTATAGGTGCCAATCTAATAGCTCCGTAGTCATAACGGTCCTTCCCGTTGCATATACATACATACATAAAATTATTTTTTAGCTGCAGTTTAACTGCTAATGGAAACCTTTCGCACCGTTAAGCTTCTTGCGCGATACCGCATCTTGTTTGCGTTCTTTTTAAGTGAAAAAATTGAAAGTAAAATAATCGGCGCGTATGTGGAAAATACTTAATTTGTACGTCTCTTTTTGTAGGTTTCCGCTACGGATCCTGACTGTGGTGTTAACGCGATGGTCAACTATACCCTAGGCGACGGATTCAGTAAGCTGAAGGAGTTCGAGGTTAAGTATGACACCGGTGAGGTCTGCATTACATCCTCATTGGATTATGAAACCCGCAATGTCTATGAGTTTCCAATAATAGCAACGGATAGAGGTAAGATATCAAGTATCAATATTACCAACTATACAAAATCTGTCTCTTGTTACTCTATACAACTCTGAAATAATAGTTTGTAAAGTATTGGCCAATATTGCAATAAACAAATTATGCATATTTAATTATTCTCTTAAATAAACAGAGAAGAATCATTTTTTTTAAGAGAAAAAATCTACGAACAAGAAGAAATTAGTAGAAAAACAAAATGTACTGAGATTAGCAAAGATAGCACGAATTAATCTTTCTATAACACGTTAAATGCAATTAAATGTGTATAAGCTGCAAGTCGGATAAGTCTCGAGTAAAAAAGCGGACTTGCAAGGAAAAGATTTTTACCTCCGGAATCGTTAAAAACGGTGCTTAACATAAAATAATAACTAATCGTTTAATTTACAATCGTCGCGAGCATTAAGATCAGGTAGAAATTGCCTAATTAGTAAAAGCGGCATCGTTGAAACTTGAGAAGGTAGCTCTGAGTGCTCGACGTAATCCTCTTTTATAATGTTCGATTTACAATCTGCGCTTTTTCATTATACATATGTTTATTAACACAAATTTACATACTAATATGAGATGGTAAAATCATACGCAAGAATAAAGATGACAATCATTGTTTTAAGCAAGCGTATGGAAATAAGCTTTTTTAGTTCATTTTCACAAAACCAAATCATTTGAACATAAAGAAAGTATTTTTAGCCAATGTGTTGATCGATAAGACATTTTCCACTTATAGTGTACAGTAGATCATTTCATTAAATAACTATACTAACGATCACAACGCCATTTTCTTATACTTTTATAATCAAATGTTATAAATACTTTCTAGCCCATTGTCACGACAAAAAATTCACTAGGTTGTCGTTATTCTCGTGGAATTCATTTCGAAAGGTCTTTTGAGCGTTTTTCGAAACAATTACGAGCTTCAATGTTCACATGCTCATGGTACAGAATAGCATGATTGCATACTATGTAGAACTACTGCAATGGGAAACAACAACGGGATACTGCTAAAATAGTGAGAATTTCTGCTCGGAGGATCGCAGTAAAAAGGAGAATTGCAAGAAATTCGAGTGCAAAGATACATGACTACATGCATACAATACGTGTGTTGTTCGCTTGCATACGTTTATGTGGCAGCTGTATAGTAAAACACGATCCGAAGTGTACGGCCATCGCAAACTGAGCATTGGATAAGAACAATTGTATGCACACACATACATTATCGTCAGAAAGTTTAAGTACATTTCGAGTAATGAGGTTTGTACAAAGGTGACTTTAATGTAATACAGATACAGATCGATGTTGTCTTATAAATGCGAAAATTTAACTTACAAGGAAGGAATGAGATAAATTCCATTTTGAAAGGAATTGTAAGAAGGCAAATTATATTGCTGGAGTATGTATAAAGGATTGAGGAAGTAAGTTTCAAAAGAAAAGTTAATGGCAAAAGAATTTATTAAAAAATGAAGAACATACAAGAAGTAAAAGTTTAAAGGATTTGTTGAGATCCACAAAATCGTAGAGCCACCTTTATCAAGGTTATCAAGCGACTTGCATTCGATGGATTTAAGAAAATCGTTCCGCGGTTTGTGGAACAACTTTTTAATGATTGCTGATGCTCAACATTGAGGGATAGTTACCCATAACTTTAGGCGAGACCAATTGTCTCACCTTTTCATTTGATTCTGCAACACGAGCATGTTCTGAACAAATCTTCAATGCTTCCTACCGCAACCTATTGTATCATTCAACAACTGCCGTAAGAGAATAGCTGTAGTCAACTCATCCAGTTCTGGTTCTCGTATAAATTTGCAGTTTTTAGCCCCCTTCAACGGCCAAAACTAGAAAAGCACCACACATTTGGAGGCATTTCTGCCACAAACACATTTTGCACCATAATTTGGAATGTTTAGAACGAAGCAAACGGCAGTGGTTAGAACACACGAACGGTTGAATCCTATTGTCAAAGCAATGGACTCGCAGGTGCGCAATACAAAAGTGTTTCCACTTACAACCTCCATAAAATGAAAGATAGAAAAACGTGTACCTTCTGCAAAAAGTTTATCTAAAGTAATGAATTGCCAAAAATCAGAAAATTTAAATTATCTGAAATAATTTGTGTGTTACTAATCTGCTAAAGCTTATTCCTACTGAAAGCTCTAAATTCGCCAACATGTCCGTAAATTTTCTGACGATACTGTATGCTAGATAAGAAGATGAGCGTGGTAAAAGGAGGTGTTCGAAGCGGTAATAATATGTATTGTATGTATAATAAAACGGTTCCGCGAGGTGAAAAGAGAGAAAACTTATAGGACGCCGAGTGGAATTCTGTAACATTGCGGAAACCAATCGGGCATATCGGAGAGTCGGTGGCCATAACCTATTAACTATTTATGAAGTGCAAAGAGGACGACGTTGAAACAAAAAGAAAATGCATACGAGAAAACGAAATTCGAACCCAAGTCGAAGTAGAGGAAGAAAAGGAAGGGAAGATCACGATGTCATTCCGAAGCCCAGCGGCCTTAGGTGGAATAGGAGAGAATACATGCATACGAACATAAATGCTCACGAGATCGTGAATTGCCATGTTCTACCAACACTCCTGCCCATGCACCTTCTCCACTTCTTATCATTCAATATTTCATACACTGTCACCGGCTTCGGCCGTTCCTCCACAGAGGCCAAAGAAGTGAAGACATCGTTGTTGTTGTTGATTCGTTTCTGTGCTTCTTATTTCTGCATAAATGTTAATTAAAAAGATATGAATCTACACAACACAAATGATGTCACTCTCATTTCTTGTAACTACGCTACTAATTTTACGCCATTTTATTTTTGTTGTAAATAAAACAAATACAATTACCCTATTGTATTTGTTTTACTTAAAACAAAAATAAAATGGCACTGATGCTAGAAGTGCCACAGTGCTATAATTGCGCTGTTTGTTTTGATATTTGTTAGCTGCTACAAACTCCTAATGTTACAAAATAGTAGGTTGCATGGTAGCAACCAGTGTTGGGCAAAAAACCATTAATGTAATAGTAATGTAATAACTCTAAGCTGTAAGTACAACTACTGTGTGATTGTAATTGCTAATTTCAATTACAGTTACTGCCAATTACACAACTTTAACTAATTCATGCCTAATTGGAATTGTAACTATTAACTTTAATTACAGTTTCTGTTAACTATGCAACCCTGGTATATATACTTACAAGAAGTAACAATAACGAGTAATATTTTCTGAAAGAAAATATCTCAAAATATTTGAAAATTAGATATTACAAATAGAAATAAATTGCTGTAATAACAATTTGTTACGTCGTAACTGAAATACGAAATAATGAATTAAAATATAATTGTATACAATGTAATTAAAATTACAAAGTATTTGAACAATTTCAATTACAAAGTAATTTAACCAACCACAAAGTAAGGGAGCGGTCTCAACTACAAAATAATTTAATTACAAAATAATTGAACAGGTTCATTTATAAAGTAATTGAATTATAATGTAATTAGTTACCATGGTAATTAGTTATTTTTTCTTTAGCTATTCTTGAATATTACGCAACACAACGTATTTGGGCTTAAACTAGTAACAGAAATTTTTACATTACTAATCACCGGAACACTTTTGCGCCATTCGCGTTTTAAAATGCAAATGATTCCAAACACAAAGGAAATTATTGAATTCGAAGATGGTGGTCGGTTATGTACGATTTCGCACCCAATTAAAATAACCAAAATAGTTATTTACGAACCAAGTGCGTAAAATGACATTTCACGAATGAGCAGCCGGCTCGCACTTAATGGCTGCGAAGATGCCGAAAGAACAGCATATGGACATTTTTTTTCTTAGACAACACGGAGTGACAATGATGAATGAGCAAATTAATAAGTATTGCGTTATTTGTTAAGATCCTTTATTTATAGTTTATGTTTCTTTATGTTTAGATTATTATTCTATTGCTTCATTTATTAGTTCTATCACTAGCGATAAAAGCCATTTGTTTGATGAACATTTTAATCTGTTACAGGTGGTTTAAGTACTACAGCTGTCGTAAAAATTCAAGTCACCGACGTTAACGACAACCGTCCAACATTCTACCCACGTGAATATAACGTTTCATTAAAGGAAGGTGGTACATCTTCATCTGCAACAACACCAGTAGTCATAGTAGCCGCGACTGACCCGGATTCTGGTAAATATGGTTTGTTAACTTTCCGGATAGTGGCGGGAAACGATGCTGGACTCTTTCGGATCGATCGCAATTCCGGTGAAATATTCATAAGCCGTCCTAGTCAACTGTCTACCAGAAGTCAGCGTTATCATCGCTTGAATATCTCGGCCACAGATGGTGGTGGCTTGAAATCGCTAAATGATGCAGAAGTGTTCATCAGCGTAATCGACGCGGCGCAGAAACCGCCAATTTTCGAATATCCACGTTATACTTACTCGGTAAAAGAGGATGTAAGACGAGATACTACAGTTGGATCGGTGAAAGCAACTGTAACTGATTTGGGTGAGTATTTTTCTGGATGTTATCCAATTTTGTGCGAAGGAAAATATGTTTTTTTTCTTTTATCAAAGAATAATTTCTAAAAAATGATGTTTCTCAGATTTTGAAAAGAATTCAATTTTAATTTCCATAGCAAAACTAACTAATAGGGAAGTACTTACTAAGCACATAATAAGTATTTGCTCACTTATGTAAGCAACTAATTCGACTTTGAAATGCTATGAAATGGAGATGATATTGAAAATTTCTTTTACTGAACACTTTCAATCCTAAAAGTATTTTATCTAATTGCCACTCCTGGATCTGCGACCGCGAAAATTATATTTGATTTAGAAAACAATTTCTCACATTTATAAGATCGCAATACATACATGATTTGGAGATTTGAACTCCAAATTCTTTAACAGAAAGCAAAATATAAGCTAAATCTTAGGTATACGACGGCCTTCGTTTTAAAGAGCTGGAATTCCAGAACAGGACTGGGTATAACTCATCCTCAATACACTCGCCGCGTTGTCGTCGGTTGCTGGAAATCTCTGCGGCAGAGAGTCGAGTCTCTTTCGCCGGACAAGTCGCGGTGTCGTCACGTACGGCGGCGAAAGAATATGTATTTGCTAAAATACCGTCTCGCGTTGGTCCCGTCTAGTGTTTCACGGTACATACATTCTCACTCCTATGAAATCTGAAATTTATTGCGGTCGTGTTCGCACCGCCGTCCTCAGGGTCCCGGCGTACTTGAAGACGCCTGCGGTGACCTCTGGGTTGCGCTAGATATCATAAGTACGATATGTACCTATACCACTCTGCAGTCAATATTCAGTGAATTTTCTTACGATGAACATCGAATACATTACATATTACTCATACATACATATTATTCATCTAATCGATTTTTTACTTTAAATGTTGAGGAAATGTCTGATCACCTAGTAAGGTGATCGAAGATTTCTTGCTTTAAGCTGAACGTGTTTTTTTTTCCCCTTAAAGATAGAGAACTAAAATCTGAAAGCGCACAATCAATAATTGATTACAAAGGAATAAACCAAAAGAGGAAAGCATGGAAGATATAAGCGTAAAAAGAAATTTTCAATTCAATTTCGAAAATTGTCACTACGTAGTAGACACGCTGCTAAAACGAAAAAGCTAAGGAGTAAATAAATGGTTATGAAAAGGACATAGAATAGATAAAACGATATAAAAATATGAATAATATAAACAAAATAAAGAACAAATGCAAAAAAAGAATCAAGAAAGCAAAGGCAACAAGTTGCAAGAAATTCGGAGAACTAATGTAAATAAAAATTGAAGCAACGTCATCATGCATATGTAGAATATCGATTATCACATGGCATCATTTTCTGGGGAAACTCCGTAGATGCTGGCAGGATCTTCATCCTCCAGAAATCGTGCCTGGAAAGCATCTTTAACCTGAAAAAAAAGAAGTCATGTAAGAGTGTATTTAGGGAGAACCGCGTACTTGCCTTACCTGCATTATACAATTATGTGCCTGTTTCACGAAAAAACATTACAATGAGATCCTCGCCGAATACGAAACTAATCACAATTACAACACTAGGAAATGTCAAAAAGGAGACTCTTCGTGAGGCAAGCAAAGCATCCGCGCATACATAAAAGTGACGCACGTATATGAATATTCACCTAAAGATTTCAAAAAAATCTTGAAGAAATGCCGATTCAAGAATGTTTATATAATCCGAGTGAGTTCTTTATTACGAACTCCATAAAACATACTTTTCTTATTTTCTCCTTTTGTAGTCGTAAAGATTAACAAACAAAAGAAATATGGCAAAAGTCCTGGCAAGTTTTTTATGAACAAAAACGCAAGAAACAATGATGTAAAAATGAGACATAGGAATGAGAAACTGAAAGCTTAATACATAAAAAATTGAGAGATGCAGGCTCAAAAAGTAAGAGAATGAAAGGCGATGGTATGCGATGCATCGACACCAAAATGGTTAAATTCCTTAAACACGAGTCTTTAAAATAAGCATCAAAATTGATACCCCTGTTGTGCAATTCTTTGCATTCACCACTCTCTACGTTAATAGCCAGAGAAAACCAAAACGCATATGCATCACATTAGACTGGTAGAACTTAATTCACGAATTCCTCAACAAAATCACTTGAACAAATTATTTTTGCAGAATATCATACATCACATACCATAAACTTTGTTATTATATACCTTCCATCGAGTGTTTACAAAAATCTTACTTCATCATCGCAAGTGCTTTTATCTTATTTTTCATTATCCTTTGATTGTTACCACCAGAAGTAGTTGATGACTTTCTGAACCATACCCACTAGATTTCTCTCTCATTTTTATATCCGCAATCGTTTAATTTTTTGCAACACCACCGCATACCCATACCCAATACGTAAGACGCGAACTGGTCAGAAGCCGTGCGACTCTAATCACTATAAACTTCGCTTTTATTGTACACGAAGTAAATAACACCATAATTTAAGGTAAGCTTGTAATTAGAAGTTCCACCACAACAACAGAACGATATCTATGCATCTATACATGTGTGCGGCTACGTATAATCTATTCTTTTTCTATCTTTATTTAATAAAGAATTTAATTGATTTACCAAAGGTAGACGTCGAAGGGATTTCATAACTCTATATTTTTTGGTCGCGCAAGTCATATGAGAAACGTGAGGAATCCGTCGGGGTAACTAATCTGCCAGTAAATTTAACAATTTACACGTCAGGTATCTATTAACATTTTTCCAAGCAAAAAAGGAAAATTAATTTGAAAGATAAACCGCAGATAGAAGATTATTACGAAACCTAAAAATCAGAAATAATAATAATATTAATAATAACACAATTGGAAAAGTTGTAAGCTTTACATACTGGTTTTTGTCGCTGATTTCTACACAGCCATGTATTTCTTGGTGCTAGATGGCGCTAGAAGATATATTAGTTGTTGTTTCGAGGAGTAGTGACATAAACCGTGAAGCAAATAACGATCTGAGAATGAGAAACACTCGAAGCAATATTGATGATGCCGAATAGGCAGAAGCATGTCCGTCGGCTAGCACTTTTTCTCCTCACACCCAACACCTTTTAAAAAACTAGACACACATGCAAGCAATGACTTAATCTTGTACTGTAAATTGACAAAGATTAGTACATTGTTCTTCTAGAGACCATTTTGCTGCCAATTTTGGACACTTCTCCACGGAGCTAGTTATTTTTTACGTTTAGCGGTTGTCAACTGTACATGTTAAAATATTCATTACATATTTTTACAATGCAATTTCTTATTTTAAATGCACAAATGAGTATTGCTTCGATTAACCCAGTTAGTCTAACTCTAACGAGCGTAAGGCTTCTTCCAAATTATATTCCAACATTATACGCGATATTAAGACGGAGGCGACCCTTCGAAACTACATCTCGCAGAGCAAGGAGACCCTGAGATTGTTATTTTCGTGAAATGCTAGCCGAGAATGGTATCGATTCACGCGATCTATATATTCAACAGCGACGAGCCGCTCTTTCTGGCGGAATCGATAAATATTGATCAGGTTTCCGAAAAAGAACCGCGCGCCACGGCGGTGGTGCTATAAATCACAATATGCACACGTCGTTCACCTCTCCCACTCCTCCCGTACGAGGATATATGCATACATAAGCGTTCAAAGCAATTGGGACACAGGAATAAGTTTTCTACGGTAAAGGTGTTTCTATTGGCAGAGTTTAGTTCTACAATCGGAGAAAAAATTGTTAAATGAAGAAATGTGGATAGATTCCATTATACCGACTTGACTTTTAGCAGAAAATGGTACAAATGGTTTTGGAAGACACAGACATGTTAAAAAAGACTGAATACATCTAAGTACTTGCATAAAGATCTGAAAATCTATAGTAATCAATTGATTCTGTCCGTAAAATTGTTAAATTTTGTATTCATAAGCACACGGATGTATTTCAGACCTCAGTTGCCACATCCTCGACGGCAAAACTGCATAAAAAAAAAATGTTGGAAACGTTTGGCCACCCCCTGTAGACATTCTCAGATAGAAACGCAGAAGAAATATTGCTCCAATGTATTCATATTCATATTGCGGCGCGTACGTAAATACTTGTTTACTTATATTTCACGCTCACCGTTCATTGCGTTCGCAGTAAAGCATTGATATGTCTCGTCCAATTAGCCCCGATCCAAATAAGTTTCGCATCATAAACGTGGCATGGATCATAGTCGGCTGACTGACCAATTGTTCGTCCGATCGACCAACTAGCTTGCCGGAGAGATAGCAGCATATTCATTATTACGCTGTAGTCTTCCGCCGTCGTTCTATATACGCGCATACATGTTGCCAATACTAAAGTTAGCCATTTTACATCGTTTACTAACGGAATTTTACCATTACATATTGAAATAAGTCCCCAATGGCAAGCAAAATAAAATAATTATACCTCGTCTTAATATTGCTCTTCATAGCTCGTCGCTATTATTCCACGAAGTTTAGGATGCAAATATTCTTAAAGAAAAAATTATCTTCAAGAACAGCAATAAGTAAACGGCCATAATCATATTGCTAAACTCCATTAATCCATTGGCTAAGCTTAATACCAACAACTAGTATCCCAGTATCAGCACGTAACGTGCCTGGTATATAAACGGGACGAGATGATCGTTCCTTTTATTACCGCAAAACGTGCGTATAATAAACATATCTGCATATTTCAGTATGAATAAAACATGTTAGAAGCGACCTTAATTCCATACGGTAATTTAGATCATCGCGATTCACGTCAGTTACTATGATGTGCGGAGTAACAATTATGTTTGACGTGCGTATGCCTTTTATTTACATAAATCTTAAGCAATTACAGCGTGTTCTTGAAATGGTAACCTGTAGAATACATTCTGAAGTTGTAAAACTGCATCTATCCTGCAAGCAGCAGGAAACTAAAATTTTCCGATGACATAATAGACGTTCGCAAAAACGTGTTTGAATATACAGGATAGTCGATAGGTAACGGACCGGATATCTACTTTGTCGTTTTAAATGGAACATTTCCCTTCGTAGAAATAATTTCATCTGTCTAATTGTTGTTACAAACCTATAAACAAGCTTGTTCTCAATGGCGTAAGTTATAGATAGTTAGATACATTTATTTCTTTTCAAATAAAAATGCAATTACATTTTCACGAAAATGTTTTATAACGCCTTCGAAAGATACAGCATTCAGCATTGAAATTTAAACATCAGAAAGGTCACTATTTTAAATAGGGCCATATATTTTTTTTGTATTCACGATACACCTCTAATGCTTTCCTATAATGATGTATACGTCTTACACTAAAAAAAAAAAGATATTTAACAGCTAAACGCGAGTTCAACGTTTGAATATTGCATTTAAGTAGTTTCTGGAATTGGTATTATTTGATTACCAAAGACGACTTGAATTGATCGAAAAGTAACATGACAGAAATTCAATGTAAAACAACTTGAACAACCTTATATCTTTACGATTAGTTTATATGTTCATAAGTATTACAAACCAGATATGATTTTAAAGATTGAAACCTGCAATTTAACATAATAAATTAAATCAATTTCACTGCCTGTTAAATTACCGATATTACCAACTTTGACCTCTATTTCATCATCGGTTACCTGGATTTCTGATTTCTCCGGCTATAAGTCTGTTTCTCCGATGTTTTTCTTCAATACTTCGTTAATGGAAACCAAACGAATACCGTTAGGATTTTTCGCAACATCCAACAGTAATTGATACGTTTCGATATACAAGAAGCAACTCCTTATTCTCTCCTATACAGCATGCCTTACTCTACCAGGTCAATCAACGACAAGAAATATTAAAATACCCAATAGCTGCTATCCACTTGCACCGTTGTGTTTGTGGACTTTCTATAAATACTGCGGATAAATACGCTGTCCCTGGCAAATGAATAGTTGTAACCCAGGCGGTAATAAGCTAGGATTTCCTACACACAAGTTTCTTTTGCTCCACTTGAATTCCGCGCTAAATCTGTATACCTAATACAGTATTCATCTTAATAACACACCGAATACTATGCAGATGCTATTAGTGCAAGCAAGTACCTTACCTAATTAGAAGCCGTAAGGATAGATATAAAGTTAATACCTTTTACAGTTAGATGTCGATTAATGTTCAATTAATCAAAACAGAGAGCCGTTTATTCGGTTGGAGAACGGTTCTCGTTCGAGTTTGTTTTTAATTTCGAATATATTACTTACGTATTTAAGTCAATTTGAATCGAACGAGTTGCTGTAAATGATATACGAAGATTGTAATTCCATTCTTCTTCGCGACATTGGAATCACATAATTGGACAAGCATGAAATTTGTGGATTACTGCGTGTGTACAAAGTTTTAGATTCTTATTATTGGTATAATATTAATCTACTAATACCAATACTAATTAAACGCTAAATTATAGACTTCACTTAAAAATAAAGCTATGACTGTTCACTCATTTTTTTGTATTTAGTGCTTAAAAAATATTGGCGAAAATGGTAATACCAGATGCAGATTTGGATATGCAGATGGATTTTGGACTTCATCCTTCGTTGAAGTTTATGTTTTTCTTTTCTCTTAAATGATTGGAGGATGGACGATACGTACGTAAAGTATATTACTAAGTGACTAGAATTTATTGGGATTGGTATCCCTAAGATGTGGACAGCCTTTCTTTTCAACATTTATAATAATAAATTTTAATTGTGCGAATAGGCTGGACCATTGGACCGTGCCCAATTCGAACTATTCTTCCCAAACTTTTGTTATAAAAAGACAGTTTCGTTCATATTTAATCCTCAAAAATACAAAGACAATAAGACGCTCACTTATAAGAACAAATATCGGATAGCAGCAGATTTTTCATTTTTTCCGTTTTATTTTTTTTTTATTCTTTTACCATTAAATCAACATATTCGCTAACATTACTTGCTGCTTTAATATTGTAATATTTTCACCATAAAATCACTGCTCTGAATTCTGAAATTTATTATCAATAATTTCCCATGAAGAAATGTAATTCGTCAAACTAAAACAGTGTTATCCATGTTACTTATTCGGATTAAATAAGTAAATCGTCATTGAAACTGTTACCTTTTTGATACTGAGAATAGTGCAATATAAATGATTTTTTTTTGTTTGAGAATGAATTCTTCTAAAGTAGGATCTAACGGATTTGGCCATCCTCCTTGTCAAACAAAACGGGCCAAACGGATTTAGATGGTTGATGGGTCAACAACTAGTAAAGCTGTTAGGCTGGACCTCCGCATAGAGGCATTAATGGCATCATCAACTGACGCATTTTCAGTTGGTAGTTAGATTTGTGACGTCTGACAATTTCCGTGCTTACCATCCGCCGACTTCAAAAGCAGATGAAAAAATTTATAATTCGATGGATTAATACAAATAAAAACGATAACGGATGCAACAAATCCAAGTATCAGCTAAAAACGTGTTGGTTGATAACTGCCCTCATCGCTCTCATCAATCACAAAACCATCGTAAATTCATCATTGATGGAATCCGTTAATCAAACGTCTTCGATAAAAAAATATGTCCGGTCGGGCTAGGCCAAGTTGGCATACATGTTGAGCCAGGTTGGACCGAGCCGGGCTGGTATTGGGCCGGATCAAACCTACATAATTTACAACATAACGTACAAGCAAGTTTTAACATCATTTTAGTCGTAGATGCGTCCAAAAAGCAATTGATTCCTCGAAAAATAGAGATAAACAAGTAAAAGAACAACTAAAACAAGAAAAAAGGAAAAAATTATTCAAATCGGCCGTTAAAAGACATTTGATGACGCACGCCAGCGTAATAATGTTGAAAGTCCTCCAGCAATAAAAGAACACTGCAACTTCGTACTGTAATCTGTTAAAAAAATATATTTAAGGAAACTTGCTGTTAAGATCGTCAAAATTGTGACACATTTAATAGATTACATCAATTATTTGGATATTCGTTGTTCTGCGTATTGTGGTTTTTGCCTTAGATAGCGAACATATGGCATTTAAATAATTTTAAGAGCCTTGCTGTATTGAACCATTTCCAAAAGAGCCAAGAAAGAGAGGACTGCGTAAGTCGAAAACGAATATTTAAACCCACAAAACGACCGTCTAAAACGGTGCACCGGCAGCGTAACGCGGCATAGATTTATTGCATTGCTGAAAAGTTTGCTTGTCGCCGTCGTCTGCTCTTCGCAAAACCCCGAAACCTTACCAAACCGGTGAGAGAGGGGATCCTCTCTGATGTTTCTACGAAGTCCGTAGACGGACCGAAGAAAGGACAAAGGAAACGTCCACGAGCTTGGACAGCGACAAGCTGAGCCGCGAGATTGCGGTTTGAGGACGGCGATTTTATGCGAGATCAAGAAAAGAAGTTGAACTGAACCCTTTTCGTCAGTTGGTAGAAATGTATGTGTATATATATTTACGTGACGAGATTCGTTGAAAATCAATATTATATATTATTTTTATTTTCTTCCTCCATTTTAACTAATTCCGTGGGTACGTAAATTAATGAACATAAAATTAGTTTAAATTAACGTCATTCTACAACTGGTAAAATGAATTCATTGCAACGTCAGCTTCAGGCGAAATATATTATTATATTGTCTATTAATTAATTATCCAAAAAGAATTGTTATTGTTTATATATTCAAATGAGAAGCGGTTCTTATTTCGAACGTAAAAAACAGCAATAAAAAAACGGAACTACATAAATAAACAGACCATAAATAAATTAAATCATCGCGTGGAGCGTTATAGCTCATCACCAATTAATTTATATATGTAGAAAAAAAGCGTCTATAATTCGTTCGTATAGTAAATAATTTTCGATATAGGCCTCGTTATACGCGAGCTCGAAAATCTACAGCTAGGCGAAAAGGCAACCACGGACAACAATAGCATAAGCCTTACTAATTTATTGTAACTTATGTAATGAAACAAGGCCTCTCTGACCGATCCGCTTATACGAAATATTACAGGTGTAGCAACAACACCCAGCGAAGCAAGACTTTGTATTTGTGCGTGTGGGTATATAGATTACTGTTACTAGGACACCAGACAACAATGGAAGAGAGCTGTAGGCCTACGCCTAAGCGATGCGTTGGATATGGCGATTTTCTTTGTAATTATGTGCGTTACACGCTCTTAATTCCATGTTAATTTCCAAATAATTTTTTCCTTTATATAATATTCAGCAGCCCCATCTTTTTTCGCAACTATTCTTTAAAGTATTATCAATGTTTTAACAATTAGTTTATCAGCACTTGTAATCGTGATTAAATAGGACGAAATAAGAATTTCACCTTCGGCAACCGGCTAAAAGGTGACATCGGTGTTTTATATAAAAAAAACTAGCTATAAACAATTAAAATAGTTCCATAATAGCTTCCTAGAAACGTGTTTTGGTTTTCTAATTATATTTAAACATATCTCAAGATAAACTCTAGCTCTTACGTATTTGACAAGATAATAACAAACAGCAGTCGTAACTATTACTCGGGACAAACAAAAAATATCGTCTAAATACCGAAAAACACCACCTTCGGAACTATTCATTACAATTAATACACGTGTATAATTGTTAGCACTTTTTTCCTCCAGAAAGTGGGAGATACTCTCGTATATACTGCGTATACAACAGTATAGACCTATTTATTTTATAATAATTCCTAGACATTCAAACATTATATAATTACCGCACCTCGTCCATTCACGCTCCAATCACGAACGGTCGGAGAGTGAAGTCAAAATATGGAAAATTGCCGTTGTTAGTTGTACACGCAATAATTACATATTACCACGTAACTCTTGAGCATACACGCTCGGCCCATATACATAATCAATTAACCACTCTAAATTGTATTTAAAAAGTACGTTTCGGATAATTAAATAGCTGTTTTAAGCATTAATTTTGACGTATGAAACTTAACTCTGAATAAATTTCAAGAATGCACAGATAGAATGAGCAATTATTTTTAAAGCTCGATAGTAAATTTTAATTATCGGATAATTTTTGAGAGAAAACACTCTAAAATAGACCGCGTGGAAAAGCACATTTGTTATTTGTAGGACAGAGGCAAAAAGACCGAACCAGTAGGAGAGGCAGGCTATTAGCAATATTCCTTAAGACGCTTCTGAGTTCACTTCGATCGGGAAATTTATGCAACAATTACTTGTAAATTCATGTGTCAACAGTATATCATTGGTGTAGCAAACAGGTCCATCGGAAATTCAGTCTGTTCGGAGTACAACACCAGGAAGATCAACTTGAACGAGAGATTACTGGGTCGACGAAACGTTCCGCCAAATTTGCGGAACAACCACCAGAAAGGAAAAGAAGCGATCTGACTCTCCTCCACAAAGCAGCAATCAAATTTTTTTAGATAACTTCATGACTTCAGATACCTAAAATTAATTTTCTTTCGGTTGTAATTAAAATAATCCAATAGCTCTTCTATGTTTGAAAATTACGGGTTGTGAAATAAGGAATTTATCTTGACTTTTTCCAACGGTTCATTCCGCACCCTCTACATGCTCTAACAGACAAAATGTATTTTGTTGTATTTCCTTACAGAACTGTGAAGTGTACAAAAATAGGCATTATGTTATACAATTTTATTACAGCCAGATAGAAATAAATGAAATGAAATGTTTTATATCCTCCATCAAAGTAATATTTCGCTTTTATTACTGTTCATACCTAACCAATACTTTGCGAACCTTGTCCAAGGAATTTTTTCATCTGTGCGCGTTCAGTTTTACCATCAATTACGCATACTGTCAGACGCATAATATCCTGCTGACATGTAACACTCTTTTAGCGTACCACAGCGTCTCGTCGTTATAGGCGAGAATTTATGTTCGGTGGGGGAGTCCTCCGCGCTTATGGAAGGTAAAGGCAGCGCATGTTCGCAAGGGAATACATATGTAACGCGGGTACAACGTTTCGCCACAGAAACTGAGCTAAAGTTGTGATTTATGATTCGTGTTCTTGTTTAGCTTTTTCACTTTTTGCTTTTGGAAACGTTTACAAAGTGGTAATGATATCCATGATTTCGTGTAATTGCTTCAAGTATGTTGCACTTAGCAACTTTTAAATCCGAAGGTACCAATGCTATTATAACTTAAACTTCGTAGTAATTAAAGCTACATAAACAGAACGTTTTCTTCTAAAGCCAATGCGATGTCCCTAAAAAATAACCAACTCGTCGATTTGAGGATCACCGTATTATTTCAAGGTGACAGTCAAATGCGAGCGAGTCTCAGTCGCCGAAACCGCGACCGTCTCTGTCGGTCGTCGAGAATCCCGAATACAATGGCAACTTTTCACTTAGCATACTACCGCCGCTACCACTACTGAAATGTCGTGCATCTTACCGCTGCTGCTATCTCTCGCATATTTATGACTCGAAGATATACAGTATTTGACAAAATTATTCATTCACTGGATGCACAGAAAGACAAAAATGAATTAAATTCAACATATTTAACACCTTCCGTTGTTTCCTCGTGGTCACTCTATTTTTCAAGTAACTTTATGAACGAGCAAACTTCTGAACTACAGCAATTTGTAAAATATATATATCTATAAATGTGTTAAGTGCCACCTTCCCACAGGTTAAACTCCGTAAAAAAAGCGAAGTTTACTCAATAGACTAAAATTTCCCTACGCTTCAGCGTTACATTCATTGAAAAAATCAGCTACACTTATCCTTCTTATTCACATATTTACGGTCTTACATACCATCGTACTTATTTTCAAACACCAGATAATTCTGTGTATTCAGGCAGTATAGCAGCGTTGGTAAGATGGGCGCCACCCAGATCCCGTAACCAAGCACGCCTTGGCGAAGCAATGAACGACCGTCAACTTGAATGTATATGCAACCAACTGAGAGAACTGCGGCTCGGTGTGTCCGGCAGAGAGGGTAGCGCAATGGTCCTACATAACCTAAACGTGCTGTGGTGTTCAGCTGCGCTGTCTCGCATTGCTAGGTTGAAAAACAATGCGTACCCTACTCTTAGGTTCCTCTACCACCTTATGTAAGATTATGTAGCAGTTTGAATTCGATTCTTCCAACTTCTTCTATCTCGAGTTATGCTTCTTACCTTCACCTCGTGTTGCGAGATTTTTCTTGAACTTCTTGTCCTATTTCTTCCACCCGGAACAACCTCGTATATTGTTCTTGTAAGTTTGGCCTCTGTCGTCCTACGTGCATCTCCCAACCACCCTAGCTGTTTTTCTGGATCCTTTTATCTATCTTATTGTTGGTCTTTCGTCTTCTTTTTCTTGTGTGTCATTTGGGTTTGTGTTTAATTCGTTGAAATATTGTCTTTTCTCTTCTTCATTCTGGCTTCTTCGGTTATTATCACCACATTTGTCCAAATTCACCCCGAACTTTCTCCAGTCCTAACGGCCACCTGTTATAGTCTTCCTGCCTCCTTGTACTTGTTATATATGTTTTTATATATTTCTTTCCTATCTCTTATTATCCCTTATTGTTGTATTTCTTCTGTCCGCCATTCTGTTCTTTTCTTTTCTACCTTGTCGTTCATATTTCCTTTGTTCGAGAACATACTAAATTCGTGTTTTTATTTTACGTTTTCTGCGGATAACGTTCTCATTGGAACATAGGTAAGTTCTTTCTAGTTATTACTTTTGCACATTGATAGCCCTCAGAGAGAACTGGCACTGTTTTTAGGGCAATGAAAGAGCGAGACAACGTATGAGATTCTTTGTAGATCTATATATTACAACTAATATAAAACTAACTAATCTATGAAATTGGCTCGGTAATTTCTTTTTATGTACAAGATGTTAATATCTTAACGGAAGAGACTACTATTCTTACTTACCCAGGATTTCTAACCATGTAATTCAAAAAGTATATTCGACTTCCCTCGGAGCTTAGAATTAATCCTCCTTATAGTAAGTAGATTCTCAACCAGTTGATACTAATTTTTCTTGCAGTTCACAGACAATAACAGATCTTGAAAATGTCTCATATATTCCAAGATTATACGAGGCCGCACATTACTTGGAACATAAGCAAAACTCATTGCCGTATTTTTCCCCTGCCCATAATTAATAACCTATTAAACAATTTCAATCTTTCGGCATTATCCGTTACTACTAAGCCCGGTGTGTATAAGTCTCGTTGATTAATAGCACACATTAATTTACGTTTTGGATTATTAGCGCTACTCCGGCAAATGACACCGTACACGGAATACGCTGGAGGAGAATTTTATGACTCGGCCGGTATATACACGAACAAAGTGGTATACTACTCTTTTATGTTCTAAAACGTAGTACATGGGTACGCCGTTTTAATTAATAACCTTGTCTTTTTATCATCGCGAACATTATGGTCTATACAGTATAGAATATAGGCCCGTTTTGTTTGAGTTTATGGACCGTATTGGGAATGGAATTTATTGGTATTCAATCGTTCATTTGATTTTTGTTCTCTCATATCTTAAGGAAAAATAAGAAACAGATCGGCAGCTACACATCCTAAATAAAATCACAAGGCGAAGCTTAGTAGAGGCGCAATGCACCACCAACCATTCTTCCACTTTACCTTATATAAACGATCTATATACCTTGTCCAAGATTTTATGTAATTAATTACGGTACATCAAAGTACATCAAATTTTTAGAGGATTAAATTACATACATGCCTTTATGTTAAAACGCCTTTTAAATATACAGGGCGCTCAATATTGAACACCAAACTTTGCCAAATTCAGATCATTCTTTTTAAATATACCATATATGCCTTCTGCATCCGCTGTACATGTCTCCAACGTTTTTCTACAATAATGCATATGTCTAAGATTGAAAATAAAATTGACTTTACAGTCAAACCTGAGTTCTGCATTTGAATATTGGAACTTCTGGTATCAGCATTGTTTGGTTACCATCATAATAGTAAACAAAACATACTAACATTGTTGTTCTTAACTGTGTATTGAAAATCTCGTCTATAGACCGCTACTTACGAAATGAAGTCCTTAAAAAGGATTTAATATATGATTTTATGTATGAATTTTTTGGAGTTCATTGTAGATCAATAAATCCGTAAATAGCTATTAATTATTGCAATAAAAATTACAATAATTACATGCTATTATTTTCTTTTTTGGATGTTTTATTTTGATTCTGTTATTCTGTTATTGTTAGGCTGTATGCACCTCTATTACAATATTGTTTCCCTTGTTCGCTAAAAAGATGCATTAGAATTGTGGTTGTTTTTTATTTGTACATGAATAGAATGAAGGTTTCGGCTAGCATTCAATTAATAAAAGTTTTTAGTTGTAGACATCGTTAGTCAGGGTAACTCAGCTTGTACATGCGGCTAACTAAAATATGTTATTTATTTTACCTTCTCATAATAAGTAATTTGTACCTATTACCTAACTCTTCTTTAATAAGGTTCGAAATTTTGATTCAAAAATCCAAGATCGTGTACACACAAAAAAAAGGATTACTGGGAGCAAGTAATAATTACTTGAAAGAAATAAACGGCGCTTTTTTTTCAAGCAACTTTACTCACTTCATCTCAAAAAAAATTGTCAATCGATCAACCAGCATATACGGAAGTAATTTTGAAAGGTACTCTATGGAGTGTATTACATAAGAAAATTTTAGTTTCTTACTATTTACTCAATAGGCGCAATTCCAGAAGGATTGGGCATCCTGTATATATGTGGCGTGTGTGATTTGAAATTAATAAAGCCGATTATATTGAATCGGCTACGTATAACCAGTACACAATATTGAAGAGGAGAGGGATATATTATATTGAATGACAAAAGAAAGAAAACCAATGGACATAGCGACAGCAGCAACAGGAGCCTCGGTTCGCTTTAAAAGAGAAACAGCAGCCAGCCAACGTAGGCCAAGTGTTTTGCAGAGTTCTCTTCTCTTTATATATATAGATATATGTACAATACATACATATGTATATACCCCCTATTATTGTCGTCATTCTTCTTTCCAATTCTTTCTCTGTCCGTCGTCCGTTTTGGGTCGCCTTCCTTCTGATGCGCTTTCTTTTTCTCGTGTGTCCGTTGTTGTTGTTGTTCGTCGACGTTGTCGGTGTCGTTGGAATTTTTTCTCCTTTTTCCTTTTCGTTGTTTCTTTTTTTCTTGCCTTAGCTTTGCTTTGCTTCACTTCTTTCCGCGCTTTGCTTTCAGTTCGGAACGAGCTTCTCCTTTTTCGATACGCCGTGAAAGGGACAACAAAAACGTTCCCAGGTAATTTGCATGAATATAAACGAGTTTGGAAATCTAGCGGGAGAGAGGATGCCTATCCGAAGATGAAAGGGAAGAGGGGCAATTATTTCTCTTCGTTGACGACGACGCGGCTCTGCGAAGGGTTGTTCAGAACATGTGCGTTGCGTAAAGGTAAAAGCACGCTTACAGCATGCGGCAAAACTATTCATTCACCTTTAGCTTATGGAGGTAATCCTTCCATCATCTTTTATTGATTGCGAATAATAATAATACGAGTATAGATGGTGAAATATCAAAGATCAACTAATGTAAAGATATAGTAATGATCTACAGGAAAGGTAATGGGTTAGGCAGCCGTAAATAACACTAAACTCAATGGTTCTAAGCTTTCGTAATACTTTATTGCTTCCTCAGAGAACAAGCTGGTATAAGCGTATAGCATTAAAAGCAATACAAGATTAAAAAGCAACGAGCAATAAGCTTTATTTAATCTTGTACATCTATTGCTATTTAATCTTGTATTGCTTGTAATGCTATACGCGAAAATATGATAAAATATTATTATTAATATTAGCTTAGAATTATCTTTGAAAAAGAGCAGGAATTGCTGATAGATTATTAAAAAATACGCTCGCCACATTGGTAGGCGTATCAGTGAATAAAATGTGTACTCAAAGATATTTGTTTTTAATGTGTGCCGCCTATCCTTAATTCGTTTAGATCCCCAAAAGTGACTATAACTTATCCAATTAAAAAAAATAACTACATTTGACTCCAGTTTGCTACATCTATAGTTTCGTTACACAGTAAATTGAAATTTTTAATTAGACCATAAATTTCTAATCTACGAACAGCGAACGTATTTGAAGTTCCTTTAAAAACGGCTAGCATTATTATAAAAAAAAGCATTATTTAAATATTCTCAAAGCGTCAGGTTAAATTGGCAAAAAAATCGATTAATACCCTAAATATACCAGGAGATTCGGATTTTTTGGATAATCTCTAAGAGGCAGTTCAAAACAACAAAATTTATACAACATATTAAACGTTTACCAGCCGGTCGAAAATAACCGGAATGCTGTGGTTGAATGCACTGCCACATGTTGAAAAAACTAATGATTGATTGAATTGGAGCTTTTAGTAATTTGTAAAAGACTTTATCTATAAAGTTATTATTTCGAATGAAGAAAACCTGAGAATTATGATTGTAATATTACTGTTAATAATGTTGTTTTTTGATCTTTCGGATGCGACTGAGTAATTTTTTCTAACTGTCTCGTTATAATTGAAAACATGTTGTCAATAAGCAGAAGTGAGCTTTATCAAAATAATTGTTATACCAAGAATAGCAAATGCCATAGAGGCATTAATGTAACCACGCATTTATTACTTATATCGCTTCTGATATAAGTGCAAAACTTCCCTTCCATATATCCATTTATTTTTCTAAATTAAATAAATTTAATTGGTATTTAATTGCCACAATTGGGATAGTCAAGAATTTTCTTTTCTTGTTCTTCTGGGTTGCTAAATTCAACACTCACGAAATCCCAATATTATTTTCTGAACCTTTGACGTTATACTTCCCTATATAATATTGCCATAAATCAAGTTATCTCAATGTACTGTACTGTGCTCACGTCCAATCCTTCAATTTGTAGAACATTCATGTAAAAGAGGTTTCTGTAAAGGATTATCCTTTCAAGAACATATCACGTCAATAACATTCGTTTGGGATTGTTATATGTAAAACTACCGATTTAAATAATTAAATATGTTTCCGGAAATCTCAGCAACTGACATCTCCTTCTCTATGGTTTCTTCTTCTTGGTCCTCACCTAGCATTGCGATAGCACAAACAATGCCGTCGCAATTGTCATTATCGTTCGTTAAATAAGCAAAAGCCAACTCAGAGGAAGAGGCGGTAAAAATTTCTCTTTCTAACGCTGCTTATGGACGGCCGTCTTGTTCAAGAGAATCTGCCTTTAGCTCTCCTGCAACATCGCGACTATATGTGTACGGTCTTCGGCTAACTATTGTCTTGTCCATCCCGGTTGTCCGCCCATACTTGCAATTGTTTCGCAGCGCGCGCTGTATTCATTTACTTCGCCTCTTTCGATACATGCCGTTCCCTCTCCTTTCCTTTGTCTTCTCTCTTTTTTTGTTTATCTGCGCCGTTTCATAAGATATTCCCGTGTACAAATGCGAGACCACATCGCTTAGTCTGTAATGGGACATCGGATGCTTTATTTTAATTGATAATATGTTTGTTTTATTCGGGCATAAATCTTGGCGGTCTACTCTTAGATATTAGCGCCGCTCACTAGTAATAACCTTCTTTAAACCTTAAATCTTTCAATGCAGCTCCCTTAGTTCTTTGAAATAGAGTAGTAAAGAAAAAACAAGCAACAATCAACAAGTTTTTTCATTGTAATCCCCCGAAGCTAGACAAAGCAGTAGCTATATTGTATTTTTCCGGTTGTGAAGTTGAAGTCAGCTTCAATCGTCAAAGAACCGTATAATTATCGTATAGGCTGTGGCAAAGTTAAAAAGATGTGCCAACCATGCAATAAACAGTCCCGTTCTTTATATTTCGAGATAAATATAAAAATGCGTACATGCACTAAGCAGTATTAACTTAGATCCTAACTCATCCACTTCATTTGCTTCAATTGGGAAAACTATAAACAATCTTTTCTTCCAAGCAATGTTGGCAGTTGTAAGATTTCTGTAATTAAGCAATCCTGAGGAAAAGCTCCTTAATCACCACGAAACCTCTAAATCTACTACTGTGGGATAATCTGTTGGCCAATTATATCAACACCACGCTGTATACAACCAGTAATAGTCGCATCTAACACTCTCGAAAACGTGCACCACGTGAGATTCATTTGCTTGATCCGACTGTGACTTTTATTAATTACTCTTCTTTTGTTTCTCGGACTCGACATGACGTCCGCCAGGAATCACCAGCGGTCCTCAATCGCTGGTTATTGCGTTCGTATATGTCTTGTCTACACTTACCGGAGAACTATAGATAATTGTGAGGTCGTCTCTACCGTTCTGCGGATCCTCCGATCTATCGCCGCGCCGCGAACTCGATTTGGGATTTATTGTTATATACCGCGGCCAACCAACATGATAAAGAAATAAATTTAGGATCGTCGGTTGTTATGTAAGAAACCGGTTGCTGTATGTATATGTATAAGCGTATTGTGAATTATGAATTAGGACCTTAGTTGGCTGAGTTAGCTAAATGAATTATGCGAAATCATTTTTTTTAGTTTGAACAGCATGTGAAATATATTTTGGAATATTTTGTTTTGATTCGTAGATTCGTAGGATTAATTATTCAAACAACGATATCTGGATTTAAAGATGAATAGTATATATTAATATGTCCCTAGCGTAAAAATGTAGTTATCAAATCTGCATTTGGCAATTGGCATTTTGTAAATAGTGAACTGGGTATTATAATATTTTGAACATAGAAAATTCTGAAGCTTTCAATACACTCAAAATATCTTCAGTGACCTCCTTCAAGATTCTTATGTGGGTAATCCTGTGCTCGTAATTATTTCATTCTTAATCATCCAAAATGTTTAATAGCAGCTAAATCTAGCGACTATATAATATATTGTTATTTAGATAGATGTGCCAGACACTTTTGTACGTTTTAGAAGCGATTTTGTTTGAAAATTCTTCGATCTATTTTTTTTGCCCAGCTTTCAAGAGCATATAAAAGCAATAAGTAGAAGAATATTTTAACTACAATGTAAAAATAGTCCGGCTCTCATTGATATGAAAGACGAGTTACCCAAACGTTACTTCCTTTTATTACTGATGTTGATTCTACGAGATAGTGATTCGTCGATTGTGCATCGCTCATGCAACCACCTTCTGCACCACAAACATTGAACCGACTCATCTTCCCTGAGCCCTGGCTTTTCTGGTGCTCTAATGGCAGATGGACCTAGTTCCGATGAATCTTCTCATTCCTCAAATTGCTACTCAATATCTGGCAGCTTCGCTAGAATCTAGGCTGATTCTTAATATTTGCGAATTTTTCTTGTATCTGCACGTAATCTATCACATTTCTTCATGTTGTTGGTTTTATTCTACGTTTGGGGATAGTTTTGAGAATACTAAACCTCAAGCTGCTTCATTCAATCCCATACTGCTTTAAATAATTACAGATATAAAATATTGGTAGAAACCAACAATTTCAATTGTTTGATATCAAGTATACTCTAGGTTGCACGTTTGCTTCGCGAATATAGTTGTCACTCGATTTCACAGAAAATGGTATAAGTTTCACGCCCACTATAATCGCAGAAGTGACAGTATCTGCAAGAAAAACACTCAAAAAATGGCAAACATTATGCCCTAATATCCTTAAGAAAGCAACATAGTACTACCAGTTTTTTGAGTCGGACCAATAGAAGAAACAGACCATTAGCAACGTTTACTACCACTCTAAGATTTAGCCTTCAATAAAGATTAAATTTCCAGCCCCAAAGGTCATACTAAATTCGAAAATTATAATACCGCCTTAGATATGCTTCTACTTTCTTTCTTAAAATTTCTTTTATTGTTTTTACTTAATTACTTTGTCTATTTATTTTTACTTGCTCTATTTACCTCCACTTCAATTACAAAAGATATTATAGCTTGAATAACAGCACTAATATCAACGAACCAATTATGTCGAAACTAGGAAGAACGGACACATTCTATCTCATCGCTGCACCTGCTTCCAACGAACTCGGGCATAATCTAAACTTACGCGTGGATATTAGAAAGTCTCAAGTTGCGATCGATTTTGTGGATTTAGGCCAACGCAGAGCTAGCAACTCGCATTGCATCGTTTAAAAGGCTCGCAGCGCTTACCCAAGATGTAGATACTTCGTAATCCAGGCTAGCTTTGAATATTGTCCGCTATTCTCGCAGAACTAACGACTTTAGATCTCCAACGAGTCTACTGGGAGTTGTTATCATCGATAATTATTTTATGAGCTTAGCTTTTTTTTAAATTTACGGACAAATTGTGCTGTTGGGAGCACTTTTTTCTCTATGTAAGGCGCTGAAATGAGATTTTCAACTGTGTTTGTTATACATTAACTGTTTTAGTATGAAAAAAAGGGTATTCGATTGGAATTGATTTAGATTTATTCAATGATTAGGGATGGAAGGAAGTTATGGAAGAGTTAATGGCTGAAAAAGTCGCCTAATTATCAAGTTTTTATTCTTAGAAGTAGAATACAAGAATTACTTGCTAAATTAAAGAATATAATAAGTACGAAAACTAAACCAAAACTAGAAGTCTAAAATAACATGAAATGAGATAAAAAAATTTGCATTGTTGTTCTTCTTGTTCTCTCCGTATCCAAAGCGAGAGCATAAGCAATGTATGTGCGTTATACATGAGCAGATGACGAAAGCATCTAGCCGATTATTTATCTTTAATTGAAACCGCTCGTAAATTATGTTGGCTGTCACAAATGTAAAATGAATTAGTGCAACTACGGCTACGCTATCGAGTCACTACTAATAAATTAAGCATATCTCCACTGTCACGCTGCTAGCGAGTAGCTACGGATGTCCTCCGCGATGCTTGTAGTTGTTATTACGTATGATTGCATTAATGCCAATTGCCCTGATTGTATTTTACATGCATAAATACGGAGCTACATACGTACATTTATACGTAGATGAATAGCGAGTCGAAGGAGACAAAAATCTGACATGCATGCCTCTAATGGCATTACAAATTATGCACTTGCAATTAAATAAACGATTAAATTACAAGATGATGGGGATTAATTTAAATATATTAGGCTTATATAAGAGCATTAATAAAATCATGCTTACAATATTGATTCTTCCCTGCGGTATTTAATACTTCTAATACGCAGCGCTCTAGCAAGCATTCAAGAATCGTAAGGCGGTATCTAGTTTGGAAATTGGAGAAGAGCGTAGCCGCAGCTAACCCGAGAATAAGCCGGATTTAAATGATACAATACATAGAATTTTTAGAGGAACAACGCCCCATTTTTCGAATTTAAATTAATGGATTAAAAAGTCAAAACGACTGTTAACGAATTACCGCGATGATGGTCATCGAAAGATCTTATTTACCGAGGAAGAGATTTTCAATTTAAGAAAAATTTTATCAACAAAATGATTGGGTATTCTCGAGAAGCTTCCGAATTGGTTCCACGGGTTGAAAGAGGTCACCTTCCTGCGTTAGGCATGGTTTGGTGGAGCATCTCCTATGATTGTGTCACAGAATTATACTTTTGTCAAAAGGGCGTTAAAACTTCAAGCAAAAGTGTATCAGGGTTCAGTTCTACGGTTCGTCGTAAAACGCCAACATCGCGCTCTTTTGCACAACAGACACTGGGTATTTCAGCAAAATTATGCATGAAAACACAAACATGGCTTATCTAGTTGCATTGCCACCGAAGACTGACTCTCTGGCACCCGGACTTAAACCCATCGGACTACAATTTGTGGACAGTTTTGGAGAACAATATCTGACTCTACTACATTGATTCCTTGAAGCAGGCCCTAATCCAAGCAGTACAGAGCATTCCTACAAAACGCCTAAGGCTGCATTCACATAGGATAAGTCCAAGAAGTTGACAACTGATACCAATGATTTGCTTGATAGTAACAATTGCTTTTGTAATGCACGGAATTGCACAGATACATTACATGGTACATGACGTTTGACGTGTGTATAGTTTCGCCTTGCACTAATTTCGCACTACCTTACGTGAACGCTTTTTCAGTCCACTAATAGGAAATTACCAAAATATAGAGTAGTGAAGTGTTAAGAAATCGCGTACGATTCCAACGTTAAAACAATTTTATTTAATCAGTAAAAGACGTACAACTCACTCAAACCATTATTATCGTTATTATTATTGCTATGATGACATTCCGCACCTCGTATCCTATCCTTCTTCTCTTTCGGAAGAAATCGGAAGAAATGCGCTCCGACTATTACGCAAGTAGCGTTGGAATGCCTGTTCAGTAAATGAGTGACCATTAAGAGAACAGGTAAGGCGCCATTATCGCAATGGTAAGTGACAAGACGTAGTATGTCGTCGGCGCGTAATCTTTATACCGCTTTTTAGGCGAGCACGTATTAATAAAAAGAACATTACGCCGCTAATGAAATAAAATTTCCAAACACCTCTTAATACAAGCGTTACATATGGACAAATAGTTAATTTTTATATTTTTACTTTTTTATTTGATGGTACAGGTTTAAGATTGTGGAAATAGATCCACAATTTCGTATTTCCTCTTTGAAAAGTCATGCGAAATTTCAATTTAAGCCTCAATACAGGCTTTCATAACAACCATTTTACTAACTTTGAGATTAATAGACCGTAACATTCGTAGAAGCAATGAATAATAGACTAAATCTCACAAATATCTTTAGATTAGATCGTATTTAAGCTACAGGTTTCGTATTACATCACACATCATCAGGCCCAGATATTTTAGACGAAATTACATAATTTCTTTGGCACTGTGTAACTTACCCCATTATATGCATTAATGATCGATAAATTAAATACCATAGATCCTTGATGGTAACTATTTTTAACTATTCACAATGAAAACTGTAACGATCAAGGAAATAAACTTTCGTATTCATAGTTACAGACTTCGGATGAGAATATCTAAACAGTTTTTTGAGCACGGCTGTAACAATCAAATCAGAAACATTGAAATATCGAAACCAGTGCGCGAGTCGAACGCTCCGAAAACGCTAGACGGGTAAATGAAGAAGTGACGGCAGGGAACGCAAAGAACAAATTATGCCTATTGTTACATCGATTCACGGGGGGTACCCCGCCCTTTTAAAATAGATTCAAGACGCTATTGTTATATCGCCGTAGCTAACAACAACTGCATGTTCATTCGCAAAGATGTAGTACGTCTATATTACTACATAATAGTCCAGGAAGAAATTCTTAAATACATTTGTCGGTACGATGAGAAAAAGCAAGAAGTATTATGTACTTCTTCAGTACCACATCCGCACATATACCTACATATTTCTTAATGTAATCAATGTTTGTGCTAGATTCCCAGATACCTTTCATACTTTTTGTGCTTACGTGTTCATTTAATTTGTGAAATGTACCTCTCAAGAATATTATAATAATTAGTAAACTTATTCACTTAACGGTGTATGGATATCATTGTATTAGGCGAGCATTCTTATTTTTATATATTTAATGAAGTAACCTTCATTATTTGTAATATAATGATGCCATGGATTGATAATGAATTACGGTACAATTTGTCTAATCCCGCCTAATGGGTGGCGAAATCTATTGCACAGACTGAAATACAATTCGGAGAGCATTCACTGAAAGCCTGCACAAAGCATGCAACATGTAGGATACACTCTTGAGTTAAATATTGATATTTCTCTATAGTTACGTTCGCAGACAATAATGGAGTTGCTTTTTCTGATAAAAACAAGGATGATTCGGAAATATTATGCTAATGTAAAGGTAACTCTTGGTTCTCGAGTAATGGGTAATTGCGACAATTATCAATTTCTGATAGATGAGGTAAACATTTATGATTGTAGTTACTGAGTTACATTCAATTTAAAGCGTGATATCTTCCGACCGATAAATTGCAATTTACTACCCTTCGACTAGTTCTAGGGTTGATCAAGTTTTCATTGTTGAGAAGCAGATCAATAGGATAACTACTGAGGTATCAGCATTTCATAATTGTCAAAATTTCTAAAACAACCTACAGAACTTTCTACCATTTCGAGCATACAGGTGCTATAAAAAATGAGTCATGAGAAAATAGCAACCGATGATGAAAGATCTTTGGATATTCTGCTTGCACTGCAAAAAGATCCGCGAACTTGAGTTCTAAAGCTTGCCGTATTATGAAAGGTCAGTTGGGACAATTCAAAGGCAATAAAATGCGGACGTCGCCTTGCTTCAGAAATTATAAGAAGACGATCCAAATAGACTGACTGATTACTTCAGACTGACTATGTAAGTCATATTTAATTCTCCGATGAAGCAACATTTATCTTCATGGAGTACCGCACCATTAGATGAATGTTTTCAGAGAGGATGGATAGGAAGAAGAGGATGCATTAAATGGCCTCCTAGATCACTAGATCTAACTCTAGATTTTTATCTCTAGGGTCACTTAAAAAGTGTTGTATATTGCACCAACCCGAAAACTCTAGAAGATCTTGAAAAAAGAATCTTAAATACAGTACGTGATAGTTGAGTGTAGGCTTTCACGACCGTAATCCATAGTAGAAATGTCTTTCGGGTGATGTCGTGTAGTTAATATTTTACTTGACGTTTCGCTGACCATGCTGTCAGCTTCTTCAGAAGATTTCTAAAGACAGTCTTTAGA